>CM061532.1:25359145-25834526 GCA_030545055.2 Neoaliturus tenellus | reverse complement strand
TTTTAGTATAACGGATCATTGTGTTTAGTTCGTATTTGGTGTTAAACTTTATCACAGTAATGTTAGTTTTCAGGGAATTTTTTTGCTATTTGTATTTACAAAATTATGGCCATTTTAAATTAAATTTTACAACCAACGAAATGTTACCAATCAAAATATTACAAAGAACAAACTAATTAACAAATTAAACTGTCTAACCAATAATACTATGTTTATTAAGGTTTTACAACAAATAACTGAGTTAACATCTTCAACATATTTTAAAGTTATATCCATTTTGGTCAAGTAACATATGATTTAAAATAGGCATCAGCAGATATGTATTTTAAATATACATATTATATATTTTATGTATATTCTACAATATATTACAAATTATACATACTGTATGCATTATAAATATATGTTGCATTATAGTTAAAATATATCATGCTGTATATTTCAAGTTTATTTTAATATAACCTTAAAATATATCTGTCGGAATATAGTCTAAATATAATAATTTTATATTATCTATATATTTAAAAATGCATTGTTATATTATATAATAAATATAATATAAATATATATTGCATTATAGTTTAAATGTATTATGCTATATATTTCAAATATATTTTGATTTAACATTAAAATATATTTGTCAGAATATATCCTAAATATATTAATTTTACATTATCTAAATATTTCAAAATGCATTATTATATGTATATAATAAATATATTATAAATATATGTTGCATTATAGTTGAAATATATTATACTATATATTTCAAATACATTTTAATATAACCTTAAAATATATTCGTCGGAATATAGTCTAAATATATTAATTTTACATTATCTATATATTTTAAAATGCATTGTTACTTGTATATAATAAATATATCATAAATATATGTTGCATTATATTTGAAATATATTATGCTATACATTTTGAATATATTATAATATAACGTTGAAATATATTTGTCAAAATATATTTTAAATATATTAATTCTACATTATTTATATATTTCAAAATGCATTATTATATGTATATAACAAATATATTATAAATATAAAACGAAATATACATTATATATATTTATTATGTATTTCAAATGCTTTTTAAGTTAATATATTTTAACAAATATAATTTAAATATATTTCGGCATTCAAAAGGCTATATTAAATATATAATAAATATATATAAATATATAACTTTTCCATATGGGTAAATAGAGATAATTCCCAAATCACTGGAGTACACTCGGCGTGGATCTGTGATAAACCAATTTATAAAGAACATTGAATAACGCCAAGATAAAAACGTCCAGTGCACCCCGGGAAGCAGTGAGGCATGCAAATTTGACGAAGAGCTTTTGCCACAAAGTAAACAAACGGAATTCAAAATTAATTCCCGTCTGGGAATTCCCTCATTTGAAGTTTAAAAGATTAATTTTAAAAAAGTATTTCATTCGTCAATGAAAGAAGTTAAGCACTAAATTTACCATTTATCATATATTGAATATGAACTAAAACAGGATAATAAACAGGATAATACTAACCAGATTTTCAAACTAAATTTATTTTTTACTCAACAAATCCATACAACCATTAATTTGACTGAAATAAAAAACTTAAATACAAATTTCAAAGTCACTACTAAATTAAAATTTACACCAAAGAAGACAAAAAATGTATTAATGTCGAATAGATAAAACCCCGTGTATTAAGTAACATTTATGTTTTAAAATGCTTTTGCAAGGTGGCATAATTAAATACCGTCCCTACTACTATTTATTCCAAGAATTTCACTATCTTTGACCCATTGTTAGGATTTTAATGAATGGCGTTATTTGAATTCCTTTTCCGCCTTAGTGTGGCCGACTTTATTCAAACTGAGATCAAATTTAATTATCTTATTTGCTCATAAATCCATTTCTTAAACAAATATGATCAAACTGGTAATAGTTTTTAGTTCATACTAAATTATAAATTCATTGAGAGATAATAGTTACAATGCTAAAAAGTTATTAAGATTACAATCTATACAAATGCAATAAGTTATACAGTTGTTTTTGTAATTTAGTTTTTACAGCACTTAAAAAACGAAGGCTCATGACAAATATTTGAACTTTTTAAATAAATTATGTTATCAAGAGGTTATTATTTTTTTTCTTCATACATTATATCTGATCTGATTTTGCAGTGTTTTATAGTATTCGTTGTTTACATTTTTATTTGGGGGGGGGCAACCCCCCCAGTACCAGTCTGGGTTCACAGTATTAAACCTCTATATAAACCCATTCAAATAGTAATATAATCCTAATAGACATAATCAATGAAAATATACTTATTCCCACACCTTCTTGTCAAGTTTGATAAAAATCGAAAGTTTAGTTCACAGGTTTACTGGCTTCACGAAATTTATATACATAGTTATATATGTATCTAGAATAATATTAAAGCATAAATACAAATTTTAATGGGTTGTATTTTTGGCTCCTGGGGTCCCCGTGGGAAAAGTAAACTAGGTTATGGGTTAATATCTAACCTTTGATACCACCATAACATGGTTTTAGTGAAAAAATAATTTGGTTTAAAATGAAACAATTTGAAATAGCGTTAAAGAGTAATGTCACCCTCATTACATATAACAGCCACTACATACTTTATATCAAAACGAGCAAAATTTAATCTACTTAACATTACTTACAAATGTAGTTCAGATGTTTTTAATGATTTTTAATGTTCAACACAACATATAAAATTGCCATTTTGAAAAATCGGTCATATAAAACGCAGCTTTGGAGGCTAGTAAACTTTTCAAAATCGTTTTTCTCAAATATTTTTTTTACATAAAATCGTTCAAAATCAACTATTATGCATTTACTTGCGGGTTCACTCATTTTTTTAAAATTATTTTACTAGACTAATCTCTTCTTTTGAGTTTAACAAAATAATACAGAAATCATAATGGAACGATCATCTGATGAGCCAATTTCTTGCATATATTTGACAACAAATTTAAGAGAACATATCGTCGTATACTATTTACCTTTGACATACAATATAATATGTGATGCCATATTTTTTATGTTTTTCGTACTAGTTAAGTTCACAATTGATTCAATATTAAATTATCGTACGGTAGGCCTACTAAAATAAACTAACAAAGAGTTATTAATATTTTTAAAACAGGTGAATGTTTATAAATATGCACCTGAAAGTCACTTTAAAAACTTTTAAGTATGCCTTGTAATGTGTACGGATGATTTTAAAAAAATACTAAATTGGACTAAAATTTATATTTTATTAAAAATGTTGGAAGTTTTGTTCTGTAGTTAAACTTTGATTAGAAATACGTCTAAAAGGTTTCAAATCGGTTTGTGAAGACATACTTATTTTGTCTATTAAAATTTAATGTTAATAATTATTAATGAATAATTTTAAGTTTTACTTTACAAAAAGTTGCAACCAGCAACTGTAAAGGGAATATAGAACGTAGTAATGAAAACCAAATGCCACTGAGGTCAAGACGACATGCAGATTTGATAAGGCATTGAAAATCGGTCGCTGAAAGCTATTCATACAAGTAAACGGCCGGCTGAACTTGGACTGTTTAATAAAGCTCTTCACTATGTATTTTATATATGCTGGTTTTTACTGAAATAAATAAATAAATATCGTATTCTTTTTGTGGAGGGAGATAAGCATTTGATGAGCAATTCTGATCGTCTGAAAGTCTTTTTCTATGCAGGTAGAACCCCACTTAACATGACTTCCAAACGACAGGAGCGACCAAACGATACTTTTGGTCACCGAGCCGGTATTGAACCCAGACCTGCTAGGTGATAACCCAGATCTACGGCTGCTGCCTAATTTCTGGAATAATCCAATCATATGAATTTTTTTGTCATACTCTTCCTTTCGATACAAACGTTGCAAGGATAAAGTAATTGTTTTCAGCCCTAAGGGGGAAATGAATGGTGTCGAGGTCATCAGATGATCGTATGACGATATAGTAATACTGAAGCAGTAATAGACCATCAGTATTGTTTTAACGATAGTAAAAAAATAAAAATGTAATCGTTAGAAAGGCAAGCAAGCTGTAGGATCTAGGGGATTTTACGCTTTTAGTGTAGTTTCGCTCAAGAAATTAAGCATTATGATAAATATTTAGCTCATAACAATGTCCTTTTTTCTTTACTGGGTAGTCCAGCACCTGAAGGGGGTTGAGTATGCACGAAAAGTGTAACGCATTTTGACTTTTGATTGTTGTTGGGGGCACATTGGAGATGACAAAAACCGATGTTGTCGCCCTCCCAACAGGTGCATAACTTGGGGGGAGGGGGGCAAACATGGCGGGGGGCGCTATGCGTTAAAACGCAGATATCTCGGAAACAGTAAAAGATAGAACATCGGTTAAAACGTCGTTTTGATGTAAAAAATGTGGGCAACAATAAAGGTTATTAGGTCCGAGTCGTATCTTGACTAATAAACGAGTTATAAAATAAAACATGGAATTATGACATATTTAGATAGCTTTTTTTTAACAAAATGTGAATTAATTTGTGAGTGTTGTTACGAAAAGTAAGCATATATTTTTGCTGATCATTGTACTATGGACTGCTGGGATGCCGAAAACGTAAGTTGCCACTTTATAAGGTGGTCGACAACTTTGGGAGAGGGGGACAAAGATGGCGGAACGCGCTATGGGCGCTACGCGTTAAAACGGCTGTATCTCGATAACAATACGAGATAAAACATTGGTCAAAACGTCGTTTTTATCACAAAAATATGCCCAACAAAAAAGGTTATTAGGTACATAGTCGTATCTTCAATAATAAAAAAGTTATAAAAAATATGTTTCAAAAGATCAATATCATACAGCAATCTTTTTACGAAAATCCCAAAAATGTTTGCTGGATATTAGTTTGATTTAACAAGTACTTGAACAAATTTTAGTTTGGTGCATTTTCATAACCATTAAAAGTAAAATATTACATAAACATGGGTTTTTAATACGTAAAACAGAGCATCCACTCCGCCCAATACTCGGTTTTTCGCTGTAACCGAATATGATGGTTTATAAAGTCTTGTTTACAATGTTAACATATTCTATTGACTCTTTAAGTAAACTCAACTAAGTAATATTCATGTTACTGTATTTTGAGAAGGAAATGCGAGTGAATTTAGTCTATTAAGTGTAGGCTACATATTACGCGGTGGAAGAAACATTCAAGGACAATAAAGAGATAAAGGTACGAGTGAAGCATTGATTCTCACAATCCACTTAAAAAAGTAAGCAATACAATTTAACATTAACTTCTTATTTGTATAGACGTTTAGTTTTTTCAGGTATGATGTAGAAGCTTATTATGGTTAAAAATTAAATTAATGTACAGTAACTTTATTTGTGTTGTGTGTTTAATATACAGATTATTGTACAGTATGTATTTTGCATTTTTTATTTAGTGCCGTTTAACCTTTTTAGCATAAAGTTTATATTGAAAAATTAAATGATAAATTATAAAAAATATATAATGATATATAATGATAAATTATATGAATTATATTCCGTTACAGTGCAACACCGAGTATTGGGCGGAGTGGATGCTCTCGGTTTTACGTATTAATACCCATATTTATGTAATATTTTACTTATAATGGTTATGAAAATGCACCCAACTAAAATTTGTTCAAGTACTTGTTAAATCAAACTAATATCCAGCAAACATTTTTGGGATTTTCGTAAAAAGATTGCTGTATGATATTGATCTTTTGAAACATATTTTTTATAACTTTTTTATTATTGAAGATACGACTATGTACCTAATAACCTTTTTTGTTGGGCATATTTTTGTGATAAAAACGACGTTTTGACCAATGTTTTATCTCGTATTGTTATCGAGATACAGCCGTTTTAACGCGTAGCGCCCATAGCGCGTTCCGCCATCTTTGTCCCCCTCCCCCAAAGTTGTCGACCACCTTATAAAGTGGTGACTTACGTTTTCGGCATCCCAGCAGTCCATAGTACAATGATCAGCAAAAATATTTGCTTACTTTTCGTAACAACACTCACAAATTAATTCGCATTTTGTTAAAAAAAAACTATCTAAATATGTCATAATTCCATGTTTTATTTTATAACTCGTTTATTAGTCAAGATACGACTTCGGACCTAATGACCTTTATTGTTGACCACATTTTTTACATTAAAACGACGTTTTAACCGATGTTCTATCTTTTACTGTTTCCAAGATATCTGCGTTTTTACGCATAGCGCCCCCGCCATGTTCGCCCCCCCCCCCCAAGTTGTGCACCTGCTGGGAGGGCGACAACATCGGTTTTTGTCATCTCCAATGTGCCCCCAACAACAATCAAAAGTCAAAATGCGTTACACTTTCCGTGCATACTCAACCCCCTTTAGGTGCTGGACTATGGTCATTCTATGGCCGAGACTTGCCGAGGTCGTAAAACTTATCACGTACAAATGTCACTTTTTATGCCAGTAATTATGCGTACGTTTAATAGTGATCAATATTTCTAATGGTTTGTTATTTATTAACAGTAATAAAACCGTAGTAATTTACAATTCATAGGTTTACAATGTTTGTTATAATAGAGAAATGTAATATGAGTTTTTATACGGGGTGCTGAAAGATCTGTACATTGTACCTAATATCTGCTTAGTATTGTAATTTTTTACTGTACCAAAGTATTTCATTGTTTATTGAATGAACTTACGTTTGTTTTCGCTTCCTTTTTGGGGAGCAAGTGTTTACCTGAAACATGAAAGATAGAATCAAACATCGGAAATTGAAAAAAATAACTGTACATGCCTGAAATTGAGTTTCAGAAAGTACACGAAAACTTTGGGTTTAGTTAATTAATTATAAATACTGTAAGATTGCAATGTTATATACGAGGCTTATAGGTCTATATACAGGCTAAGAACTTAACTTTGGGATCTGAACTCTAAAAAAAGTTAAATCAATGAAAATAACATAATGAAAGTGGCTCTAGTTGAGTAAAAATGGTCTGGGCTTCCTCACAAGCCAAAGGGCATAGATAGGGTTTTAAATTACGATTTTTATTTAAATCCGCATTTACAATTTTAATCAGGGGTTAGAATTTTTAATACAATATAAAAATGGTTTTAGTGTACTTCATAGTTTGAATGTAATAAAAATGTATATAATTACCAAATATACTAATTTTAAAACGATTTCTGCAATGTAAAGCCTGCCTTTTGTTTCATACAACAGGCAAATCTATTAGTTAATGTTCATAAATCGAAAATATTAGAAAATAGTGTGTGCGGGCAGACTTTTTCTGTGAATAAATTATTATTATATTTGCAGTAGAGTACATGATTGATAAAAAATTAAAAAAAAATAATACAATAAAGTAAAGAATAGTAAAGAATAAACAGGACAAAAATATATAACCCTTATAACATTAACTTCAATAAGGCAATAAGAAAACTTTCAAACTTTGAAAGTAAGTTTCAAAACTAAGAATAATGCACTAAGAATGATCAATAATAAAATACAAAAATGCAAATACTAAAGATATGAATTAATCATTCATGCACAATAATGTGTTCTGAATGCCAAAGGTTTTATGTAGGGCAAACAGGTCGGACATTTAATTATATATGTAAGGAACACATTCAGAATTACAAATCAATGATTCCATACGAATATAAACAATATTAATATGAACAAGAAATTTGATGATGCCATTACAAAAACAATATGCTTTGGAATTTAAAGAAATCTGAAAAAGTTGAAATAAATGTAAAATATAAATGCAACAGCACCGACTAGCATAATGGAAATTGCTAATAATAATAATAAATATCGTTGTTGCTTAGAAATGAAGAAACAATCCCAGCTGCACAGTCAATGACTAATAATTATTATCCTACTAAGAGGATTGGTCCAGATTGTGTATTAAGGATTAGCTCAATTGTTCAGCTAAAATATTGTTCGTCTGTCCGCTCAGTTTTATTTCGAGCCACAATTTATTAAAAACTTTCAATTTAATGATTACAGTTCTTTCCTTCATACTTCAATAATTAATTAAGAAACTGAAGTAAGTAGATTAAGAAATCTAATTAAGTTGTAAGCATTCTTTCACACAACGTTTAATTAAATTTTAAATATTCTGAAATCAAGAGTTAACTTCAAATTTAAAATTTATTTTACAATAAATCATTATATTTTTAGGCATCCATTATTAAAAGGACAGTAAAAGAAAAGTAATGATTGTTACTAGGTTTTGAAACGTTGAACACCACTGACTGTTTCACTCAAGACTTTAAATTGTTTAATAATACTACATGATTTAATTAAATTTTGACTAATAACAGTACATGTTTCATACAGTCAATGATATGAAAATTTGTTTGTTCAGTAAATTCTTGTTAAGTTGAAATTCTTGTTTTGAAACTATTTTCTTTCAAGCCTCATTAATAAAATTAATATAAACTATTAATCCTAAAAAATATGTCTTTTTGAAACCATTACCTTAATTAATTGGTTTTATCAATTAGTTATTATTTTATTATTATTTTATTCTCCAGCGGATGCCGCCTTTCAACCGTTCGGGTGTGTCTATCGACCACAGGTTCCCGAGCCAAGCTATAAGTCTCTTCTCATAGTTTTTCCAGAGCTAACGCTTTTTCATCCCATCTTTCAGGTCTTAGCTCGTCGTCTTTATTCTTTTTTTAGCTAACCTTGCTCATATTTTTCTCCTTTTCGACCCGCATCACGGGCCTTCCACCTTCTTTCGGCCATCGCATGCTGGAGTACCCTGGGAGTGTAACTGTAGTGTTGCAGATACTGATATAAGACTCACACTGCCGATGGTCTGTATATGCATATACATTACATATGTTCTGAAATTCTTCGTAAAAATAGTAGCCGAAACTCTTTTTACACTTAGTAGCTTTACATTCCGTACGGATCCGTATATTAAGTTAATATTTGGTATGGGTCATTATTTCAATTCTTTTTTACATGTATTTTCATAATGGCGACCATATTTAAATTTCAAGCCAAATATCTATAGAACAGCAAGTTTTACAAACATTGTAAAAGACACTCAATGATTGTCCATACCAATAATCTAAACAATAATTCCAAGATGGTAAAGAACTTACAACAAATAATGGAGTCACTTGGAAATGACTATATTTGCATTAGTTATGTATAAAAAAATCATCTTTTTCCATATAAAAATTACATTTTTATTTTATTTTTACAAATCTTTACAGTCCTGGGACTATTGCTTATATGATACAAAATATAAACTTTTGTATCTGAAAATAATTACTTTTTAAGGTACTACTAGCCTTTGATATTTTAAAATGGCTGCCATTTTGAAAGTACATTTACAACAACAATCATTTTTGTGAATGTTTGAGATAAAATGTATGGCAAGGTCCATACATGCCAAATATGAACTAAATATAATCTTCCATTACAGAACTAATTTTTTATAGGGACTACCAACCCAGTGAAGAATTTTAAGAATCATGAATTTATATGTGAACTTTTTTCTTTATTATTGTGTAGAAGTTTCCACATCCCAAACTGTTTTCTGACACTCTGTATAGGACTGTTTGACAGCTTAACCGTAAAGTGACACGGATGGATCGGAAACTAGACATTTTCGGTTCAAACCCCGGTGACGCAATGTAAGCTTTTTTAGTTTTTGCCATATTGTATGCTCTCCTTTTTAGGTTTGAAAATTTTTGCCTCTAAGACAGTTAAGAAAATGCATGTCTTGGATGGATTGTGACTTGTCACAATTTCATTTTCTAATCACTTTGTACATGATATTATCGCAATAATTTCTTATTATATTGTAGTTACATAATCATTCACACAAATTATTATCTTAGAATTTGTGTACATTGTATAATTGATTCCTGTGAGTGTTACTGATTCTGGGAGGTGAGAGCAAAAGTCTAGAGCCATTAAGGTTATTGCCAAAGTCCATTCTCTAAATTAGGAGTTCTTGTATTTTTATTTCGAAGTGGGAAAGGATTTATTGTCTACAAATAGAATTAGAAAATAATCAAAATAAATTAGAAGTGATTTATTTTTGAATCACCTTATATAATTTTATACAATAAACATTTTCTCATTGTTAATATCATTTACTATACTAAATGTGTCAGACCTTATTTATTTAGTCTACATATGGCTCAGCCATTTCACTACAAGATAGTGTATAACATTTTGAAATTTTCACTCAAGAAATTATAGAGATAATAATATAATGATAATAATCCAACTATATATATTCTCACAAATAAGTACGAAATAATATGTACAAAAGTATTTACATTTTACAGGTGATGTACAAGTAATGTACAAGTAATAAGGTGGCCCCTGAACCACCTTATGATCCTTACAGTCCTGCATTAAACCAACCACATTAAAAAACTTAATATCTTTGTAAGCAAAAGGCGATTGGTAGAAATACAATTTACAATGTCATTTTAAATATGTTGAACAGTTTCGGTCCAAGGATCATCTGTTGTTATATACATACAAAACTTAACAGTTTGTGTACACAACGGACAAATAAAGGCTTATCAATGCAAAATTAACAACAGGTTATTCCATTATTAAGGTAACACAATAGATTATAAACAAAACAGTTTGAAATGTTTCATTATTTGATATTCTAAAGTTGGTTGGTTGTTTGATTTGATTATGTAGTAGTGGCAAAACACCGGTTCTGCCTCAGTTCAAGGTCACTCATTTTTTTGGGTTGGGAGTGGCAGGTGTGGGGTTGGAAGTGTGGGGTGGGGGTGACAGTGATGGATTGGTTTGGGAAGTGGGTCAAGGTCATTTGGAGGGAGTTTTAAAAAAGTGGGAGCCGCAGGGGCTCGGTGGGGATGGGGTGGGGCGGCGCCGGGCCGCGGGAGGTTTTCGTTTATTTTTAAAATTAAATCAAAATGATAGTTGCATGAAAGGAGAGCTCCTAGGTGTTTACAGTGTGAGTCGATACAGTAGAATGAGACATGTGTCCAAGGAAGAACGATCATATAAACCCGGTAATATAGTGAATAAGAATAATTGGATAGCGTCGTCAATAGGTGTAACAAGATTGAAATGTTGATACTGCAGCATGTCAGTTAAGACAGCGTGCAAAACAGTATCAGTACAGTATGCAGTGTTGCACAGGCTAGGTTTTGCAAAGTACAACGGGTGAAAACTGTAGTATTTCTTAAGCTTAGCCAGTGTAGTACGCGGTTTAGAAATTGTGGAGTTAGATTGTTTCTGTAAAATATGTTTTGTGCGTAAAAGTTTTAGTTGTAAAGAGTGCGAAGCCATGATAATACACGAAAGGGAGATGTGTACTCTCCGACAATCAGCGAGTATATGACCGGCGCCCGCGAGTGTGTCTGAATATATAGAGACTAATTAGCATAATAAGTGCAAACATATGTTAGAGTAAAAAAGCGTAAGTAAAAAAAAAGTGTTAGACTAGGTGTTAGAGACTTGCGGATAGTTGTTCACTGTTGCCCTATCGCCACTATAATGACGCGCGCGCGGTACCGATGCCCGTTTTATAGGGGTTGTGTGCCCCCCCCCCCAACCCCTCCCCCTCAGAGGATGACATAAAAGAACAGAACTTCGGAGAGCTCAGTTATTTGTCGGGCGGCGTCGCGAAAGGTTGTAGCAGGGGGAAACATATAGGCGAAGAAAAGTATCGGTAGCGGCAGAAGTTAATTAATTATTCAGGTGTAGGATTGCAAGTAATGTTCCGTGCACGAATAAGTAGGAATACAATTGTCAATTGTACAGGTAAATCTTGTACTTTAGCAATAACTATAATATTAGACGGTTGTAAAGTGTATGACCTGCTGGTGTGCAAGAAATATCCCGTGCACGACTAAGTGGGATTACAATTGCCAATTGGACAGGTAAATCTTGTATTGTAGCAACAAGTATAATAGTAGACCGTTGTAAGGTGTATCACCTGCAGGTGTGCAGGAAATTCCCCGTGCACAAATATAAAGACTAATTAGCATATTAAGTGCAAACACATTTTAGAGTAACAAGCGTTAGTTATAAAAGCGTAAGAGACTAATGGATAGTACCTCACCCGACCGATTCCGCCACCGAAATGGCACGCGCGCGGCGGCAACCCCTCCTTTTTATGCGATCGATGAGTCACGTGCGACGCCCCTCCAACCCCCTCCCCAAGAAAACCGCATAAAAGAGCGAGGTTTGCGGGAGCTCGGTTATTTGTCAGTCGGCTGCGGCTACGGTCACAAGAGTCGGAGGAAGAGACGGATAGTTTAAGAAAAGTATCGGTAATAGCGGAAGTTAATTAATTAATTATTCAGTTGTAGGATTGCGAGTATTGGGCTGTGGATAAGCAAGTGGGGCCGCAACTGTGATTGAACAGGTAACTACCGTATTATAGCAATAATTGTAATATTAGACGGTAGTAAAGTGTATAAGGTGCAGGTGTGCAAGAAATGCTCCGTGCACGATGAAGTAGGATTACAATAGCCATGTGTACGGCTTAATCTTATGGTGTAGTGATAACTATAATAGTAGCCGGTTGTAAAGCGTATAACCTGCAGGTGAGCAAGAAATGTCTCTTGTACTGTAGCAATAATCATAATAGTAGACGGTTAGCAAGTGTATTATCTGCAGGCGTGCAAGAAATGTCTCGTGTAATGTAGCAATAAGTATAATAGTAGACGGGTGTAAGGTGTATTACCTGCAGATGTGCAGGAAATATCGTGTGCACCATTGCACAGATAAATCCTGTAGTGCAGCACTAACTATATTAATATGACCGAGAAGTAGCGGTTAGAGTTTAAGTGTTGTTAAAGTAAGAGAGTAATTTGCATAGTAAGGAGGAAACAGGTGTGTAAGAATGGAACCTGCAAGTAATCAGTGTGAGTTGCCTGCACGCGATGTTAATTAGCATATTTAGTTTAAACAAAAATGGAAAATAGACGCGAAAATAAAAGTGTGATTTATAAAATGATTGTTGTAGTGTTAAGAAATAGTGTAAAAAAAAATTAAAATGTTAAGTATTAAAAATAAATCATATGTTATAGTACTATGTGGTATAAACTCACGGATGTGTTGTTTACCGCTGGGGTGCCACCCCTCTATATGGGCGGCGCGCGAGCTTTCCTTCGTTTATATGCACGCGGATGGTTACTCATGCATGACCCCCCCCCCCCTTCCAGACCGGAACCGGAACCCCCCCCCCCCCCCCGACGTCACAACGTCTTAGGTGTAGCGTGTAAGAAGTAGCGATCAGGCCAAGGATTATGTGTGCATAAGTTATGCATTTGCAAACAATAGTCTATTGTACGTTAAAAACAAGTTGCGTGTACCGGAGGTTTACTTCCGTTGCAACTATAATTAAGCGTCGGAAGAGGGTGGATAACAATCGACGATAATTATGCTGTCACGCGATGGGGAAAGCTGCGGATGTAATTTGATGCTATCAAATGCAAATCGAGAGGTACAAGGCTCCTACTTGTCAGCGGATGTAATTTGATGTTATCTAATGCAAATTGAGAGATACAAGGCTCCACCTGCGTTTTGGCCGACCCACATGTAACAAAGCACATCCGTTTGGAATTTTCCATTGACGTTGCTGGAAGGTTCCATACCCCCTTAAACCCCTACCGCTGCCCCCACCACTCTGGGAACCGAGAACCACCCCGACGACTATTGCCGCCGCAGTTGGGCTCGGAACTCCGGACGCGGCAGTCCGACCCAACTCAGAGGGCAACTCAAATGTATAAGCGGCCGATATATATTTGAGTTACTCTTGTTTTTAGGCTATTACTATTTAATATTTTGTGTGTGTGTGTGTGTGTGTGTGTGTGTGTGTGTGTGTTTATGCAAAGTGTTATTTGGTTTTAGTCTTAAGATGTGTTAGTTTTAAGGTTTAACTTGCGCATTGCGATGTTAGCATTAAGGTGTGTTATGGTATTATTTATGTTTAAGAAATGTGTTTTTAATTTTAAGTATTGGTTTATGGTGTGTGTGTGTGTGTGTGTGTGTGTCTATGTGTGTGTCTGTCTATGTCTGTGTTTATATGTGTACTAATAATTTCCACAGCTAGCTGTTAGGATGGGTAGATTAAATTAAAATGTAAATGTAAATTGGAGAAGTTCCATTGAACTTCATTAAATATGGGTGGGACATGCGCGTTGTGCCGTAGGTAGCGCATATTTTTATTGTTTTTGATTTTTGTTTTTGAATTTTGGTCAGGCAAAAATATGTTTGGGTGGGTTTAGATTAAGGGTGGGAGGTTAGAGTTGCGTCTTGCACTAGCTGTTCCAGTGTCCCTAACTACCACATGGTCAAGCCCAGTGCCAAATGGCCCGAGACTGGCCGCCCGTATCACAGCTCACCAAACTGGATCGCCAAAGTGCGTGCGGGCAAAAAAAATCGGGATCCCTTGCAAGACGTAACTTTGTGGGTTGGGATTGGGAGTGTTTGAGGAACACAGGGTGGTGGAGACGGTTACAGCCGCCTCCATCATCTTGGATCATTATTATTTTTTGGTGACCTTGACCTAAATCCACTCATGCAAAACCCCCCCCCCCCCGACGTTACAACGTCTTAGGTATACCGTCTTAAGTATATTGTCTTAAGTAAAATGTCTTAAGTGTATCGTCTTGACCTTGACCTTGACCTTAAACCCGGCGAGCCCCCCCCCCCCGACGTCACAACGTCTTAGGTGTACCGTCTTAAGTATAATGTCTTAAGTAAAATGTCTTAAGTGTATCGTCTTGACCTTGACCTTGACCTTGAACCCGGCGAGCCCCCCCCCCCCCCCCGCCGCCAGCCAAGTGCTAACAAATTTACTTATAACTTGAGAACGGTTTGCCAGAATAGGGCAAGCGATACATCATTGGAAAGCTCTAATTAGGAGTAATATTGTAGTAAAGACGGAATTAAATTATTTTCTTTTAATAAAACTTTATTATTAAAAGAAACCCCCCTATGACATGGATAGAAAATGAAAGATTAGTAAACATAGCATCTCCAATTTTAGTTGATGATAGACCCACCTTTGGTGTATATTGGCGTAAACAGTGATCTGTTATGGCTATGGGCGGAGGCATATGTGGAGTATTTGCAATTGGAAGAAAATATAGGGTTTAATCATTACTTTTCAGCTTTAGTCTTAACCTACTATTTTTAACATCTTACTAAATATCTTACCCCCCCCCCCCCCACTACAACTGGGAGGTTATAAAAAGGGAGCAGTAGAGAAGCATTTCATTTCGCTGCTAAATTTCAAAGAGTAAACATCAACAGGATGCATCAATGTGAAATTTGCTTAGAAACTTTTCATGATAATATTCTACTAGAAATACACAAAGAGTTATTCCATAATAATGAAGACTAGAGATCGCCTCCTGATCGAAATTCGATCAAAATTCCAATTGATCTTTACCCAAGAAATTTAAAACCATTTTTTAAATGAACATCTGTTCTTCCTGTTTTTCTATCAATTGTTTTTACAACAGCTGTCATCAATTATCAATTATCCTTTCTCCATAAGATTAACATTGGAACTTTGAATGCCTGTGGGGCGTAGCCCTGGAGTCCAATGGGAATCAGAATAGGATTCTGCTCATCTACAGGACTATACCTTTCTAACGATATGCGCGGATTTCTCCTACGATGCACACAAGCTGAGAAAAAAGGAGAAACCAAACATGCTTGCCTATTAATATATAGATGTAACAGAAACCGAATATGAAGATTTAAAACTATATGGAGAAGAACAACAAGAAGAACAACAACAAGAAGAACAAGAACAAGAAGAAGAACAAGAAGAAGAACAAGAAGAAGAACCATTAGCAGGACCATCTAATGCTATACCGAGTGTAAAAGTATTTGCTTTAGCAGGTAGAGTAGTAATGCATCACAAAATTCAAAATGAAAAATTGGAATTAGAGCAGTTTCTTAAAGAAGCAAGAATAATTGTCAGTAACACTATAAAAGAAGAACTACAAAGATTAAACTTTATTAAATTTGGCATATTATTAAATGCTATGTTTATTAATGCAGATGAAGAAATGTCTCCTAGAGGATTTATAACAAGAAACCAAACAATTATGGCTACTTCAAATATTGATTCAATAGTTGAAGAGTGTTTTGATGAAATTTTAACTAAAATTCAAGAACATGAAGGAAGAGGATCAGGTTGGAGTTTGCTTAGTATTGAGGGAATGGATTTAAGAATTCACAAACATGGATACGGGCTTATGGAAGCAGTTACATTCCACTGCCAAAGAAAATACAGGATACAAAGTCATGTGTAAATGTAAAAAATGAAGATACAGAATGTTTTCGTTATGCGATGACATCAAAATTTGTAACACCTAAAAATGCAATAAGACCTAGCCAAGAATATGAAAACCAAAGATATAGGTACAATTTTCAAGGGTTGTCGTACCCAGTAGCATTGAAGGATATTACAAAATTTGAAAAACAAAACCGTGGAACATCTGTTAATGTGTTTGGTTTGGACAGTTCAAATAAAGTATACCCTTTGAAGGTTGTAAAGAATGAGCTTGCAGACCACACGGATTTATTGCTAATAACGCAAGGAGATGTTTCTCACTATGTATATATAAGGAGTTTTGAAAGGCTTGTTAGTAAACAATTATCGAAAATTGAACACAAGAAAATAATATGCAAAAGATGTTTTAGTTTTAAAGAAGAAAGAATATCAAACAGAGGATGGATACGAGAACATCAGGAGCTATGTAACAACAACTATGAAGCCAAAATAATATTACCAACACCAGATAGAGCCGAGCTAAAATTTGAAAAGATATCTCATCAGTATCGTATCCCTATTGTTGTATATGCAGACTTTGAATCTACACTTGTTCCTATTGAAAATGATGATGATGGAGCCAAGAAAAGTGTTAAGTATCAGATACATGATCCAAACAGTTTTTGTTTACTGATTAAATCTACACTGTCAGAAGAGCATTTAAATAAATATGATCTAACATCAAAACCTGTCATATATCGTGGTGAAAATGTTTCTAAAATTTTCCTTGACCACTTATATGCAATAGCAGAAAATGTACAAAGATTGTACAGTGATATTGTACCAATGATACCGATGGATGAAGAAGAAGAGATTCAATATGAAAATTCAACCCATTGTTATTCATGTAAAATGAATATACTATGGAAAATCACAAAGTACGTGATCACGACCATTTAACAGGATATTATAGAGGTGCTGCATGTAACAGATGTAATATTAACTATCAAATTCGCAACTTCATACCTGTAATTTTACATAACCTTAGTGGTTATGATTCACATTTTATTATACCGGAATTGGGACGAGATGATGGAAGAATTGATGTGATAGCAGAAACCACTGAAAAGTTTATTAGTTTTAGTAAAACGGTTGGAAATATGAAGTTACGTTTTCTAGACTCTTACCGTTTTATGCCATCTAGCTTAAGTAAACTTACTGAAAACTTAAAGAAAGAAAATTTAATAGAAACAACGAAGATTGTAAGTAAAGATAAATTGGATTTGGTTCTCCGCAAAGGTGTTTTTCCCTATGATTATATCGATTGTTTGGAAAAATTTGAAGAAACATCACTTCCGCCAAGAGAAGCCTTCAAGAGTAAGTTGTATGAAGAAGTCATTAGTGAAGAGGACTATCAACACGCTTGTAAAGTATGGAATGAACTAGGAATGACAACATTGGGAGAATATTCCGACTTTTATGTTAAATTAGATGTGACTTTACTTTGTGATATAATGGAAGAATTTAGAGATACCTGTTTTGAAGCAAATGGATTTGACCCACTTCATTCTTATACATCGCCTGGACTAGCATGGCAAGCTATGCTGAAAGAAACAAAGTGTAGACTTGAACTTATTACAGATATCGATATGGTTTTGATGATAGAGTCAGGTGTTCGTGGAGGATTGACGCAAAGTGTAACTAGACATGTAAAAGCTAACAACAAATATCTCCCAAACTTTGATACATCACAACCAACAACATTCTTAGGTTATTTTGACGCAAATAACCTATATGGATGGGCTATGTCAAATCCTCTTCCATATGGCAATTTTAAGTGGGCAAACCCAGATTCGATAGGCAATATAATGGACATACCCAAACACGGAGACATTGGTTACATTTTGGACGTGGACTTTGAATATCCTGAACAACTGCATGATCACCACTACGATTTACCACTATTGCCAAAGACGGAAATATCTCCGACTGGTAGATGGCCCAAATTAATGATGACGTTAACCAACAAGTCAAGATATGTAGCTCATTATTGGACAATACAGCAAGCAATAGAATTGGGATTGAAAATAACAAGAATCAATAGAGCAATACAATTTAATCAATCTTGTTGGTTAAAACCATACATCGACAACAACACAAGAAGAAGGACTGCAGCAACATCCGCTTTTCAAAAGGACTTTTTCAAATTAATGAATAATTCAATATTTGGCAAAACGTTGGAAAACAAAAGAAAACATAAAGATGTAAAATTAGTTAGCGATCCGGCGAAATTGCAAAAATTAGTACAAAAACCAAACTTTGGAACGAGTATAATTATTAACGAGAATCTTGTAGCTGTTACCATGAACAAAATCTCAATAACAATGGATCGTCCTCTATATGTGGGAATGTCTATTTTGGATATTTCTAAAACCCACATGTATGACTTTCACTACAACAAGATGGTGAAGTTTTATGGAAGAGAAAACATCGGGATAGCATATATGGATACAGATGCTTTCATTTATTGGATAAGAACAGAAGACATGTATGAAGATCTACGTACTTTTGTATATACTACTGACTTTGACTTTTCAGATTATCCTAGAGATCATCCCAACTATGACTACGATAGAAATAAAAAGGTGTTGGGCAAGTTTAAAGACGAAACAAATGGTGTACCAATGGAAGAAATCGTCGCTTTAATGTCCAAACTGTACTCATTCCAACTATACATCAGTGAAAAGGATGAACATCAAGTGGTGAAGAAAGCCAAAGGCATCAAGACTTCATATCTAAAGAAGAAAGTACAGTTTGAACATTATAAAAGATGTTTGTTTGAAAATGTGGAAACAACCGCAACATTCAACACCATCAGAAGCTACAACCATATACTGTATAGTGTAAAGCAAACAAAGTGGGCATTAAGTTATAAGGATGATAAACGCCACATTCTTGAAAATAACATCAACACATTACCATTCGGCCACTATTCCCTAATCCCTATTGATCAGTAAACCTTTTCTTCGTCCTTTACCTTCTTCCTTTTTCCTTTCGTAAAGAAGAGGGGACATGACAAGCCCAATGTCATGTTCCCTCTTTTTTACACCAACGTAAAATGGCCTTGACCTATATTCTAACCGTATATAAAAGAGGATAAACCATTCTAGAGATCAGTACCTTTACAAGCGGTGTGGAAGACACAACTGAAGATGGAAGACTTAAAAAGTAAAATTGTAAATGAACTTCATAAGCCAGCAAGAAGAAAATTTCCTAGAAGAAGTACAGTTATAAAAGGAATGAATGATCTTTTCCAAGCCGATCTCATTGAAATGATACCACATGGTAAGTTGAATAAAGGATTCAAATACATTTTAGCGATTGTAGACTGTTTTACTAAAGTGGCTGATGCCTTACCGCTAAAGGACAAGACTGGTAAAAGTGTTACAAAAGCTATGGAAACGGCTATACAAAGAAATAAATTCAACATCAAACATCTACAAACTGATGATGGGAAAGAGTATTTTAACAAAGACTTTGCAGCTTTAATGAAGAAGTATAAAATAAATCATTATTCAACAAATTCTGAAGTTAAAGCTTCAATAATAGAAAGATTCAATAGAACATTAAAAGGAGCAATGTATAAAACATTTTCCAAACGAGGATCATATGTTTGGTATGATATCTTACCGCAACTTATAAAAGAATATAACAACAAGTATCATCGAACCATTGGTATGAAGCCTAACCAAGTAAATAGCGGTAATGCTAAGATGGTATTAAAACGTATTAGGAATAATACAACTCCTAAACATGAAAAAATGCAGCCTAAAACATTTAAAGTTGATGATAAAGTTCGTATAAGTAAATACAAAGGAGTATTTAGTAATAGGTATCTGCCAAACTGGACTAATGAAGTATTTACAATCTATAAAGTGCAACCAACAATACCTGAAACTTACATCTTAAAGGACAACAAGGGTGAATTACTCGAAGGTGGATTCTACGGACATGAGTTGTTAAAATCATCAGTTGGCGATGTATACCTTGTTGAAAAGATTTTACAAAGAAAAAAGGATAAGGTTAAAGTACGTTGGTTGGGATTTGATAAAAGTGAAGACTCTTGGATCCCTACAAAAGACTTGGTGTAGCAATTTGTGAAGTCATTGCGTGTTTAACCTTTACACAAGATGGAGATTGTGCAACAAAAGGATCGATTTTTTATTAATAATATTGATGAATTAACAGTTGACAACGACAAGTTAAATCATGGAAAACATGGTGAACTACTGCCAAACACAATAAGATGTTTAATAACTGGACCGTCAAATTGTGGAAAGACGAATGTGGTTTTTAACTTAATAACAAATCCTAAAGGATTACGTTTCAACAACATTTACATCTTTTCCAAATCTTTGCAACAACCCAAATACCAATTATTGGATAAGGTACTCGCAAGTGTGCCTGAAGTTAATTTCTACAAGTTTAATGCTAGTGAAACTATAATGGAGCCAAACGAGGCTAAACCATTTTCTATATTTATATTCGATGATGTATCTTGTGAAAATCATGACACTATTAGAAGTTATTTTGCCATGGGGAGACATTACAATATTGATAGCATTTATATTGGTCAAACTTACAGTAAAATTCCAAAACAACTAATAAGAGATAATGCAAATCTACTTATTATCTTCAAGCAGGATGAAACAAATTTAAAGCACATATATAATGATCATGTAAATGCAGACATGTCATTTGATAAATTTAAAGAAATGTGTGGCAAAGCATGGGCTGAAAAATATGGATTTCTAGTTATTATGAAAGAAGAAGCTATAAAAAATGGAAGATATCGTATAGGGTTGGATAAATTTGTATTAATCCATTGAACGATTGATGATACGTTTAGTAATAGATTGGTCTTCGCAGCGTAAACATGGTGAACCAAGAAAAACTATTAAAAGAAATAAAATCACTGAGTGACTCGATTAGACTTAAAAATCGAGCATTAAGAATGGGTTTGAATGAAAGAGAAGAATTCCTGGAGACTACATTTAAGCCTATTACAGAACCTTTAAAACAGATAACAGAAACTATTGGTAAACCTCATTATGAAGGAGATGTTTTGCTACCTGTTTCCAAATTTGAAGTAAAGAGTTTAAAAAAGGAAGAAGATGATGATTCTTACACAAGTGATAGTGAAGTTTCTCAAAAAGAAGAAGAAGAAACAAGAGAAGAAGAACCAGAAATAAATGTTCAAAAAGAAGAAGAACAAGAACAACATATACCTGAAGCAGAACAATCAATTCCAAATCTAACAAAATTAAGTAGTGATATATTGCAACAAGGACCTCTTGGAAGAAAGTATATCATGAAGATGTTACATGAAATAAAAGCAAACCCAAAACTACACAAGTCACATGTATATGGAGCGAGAATTGATGGAAATGAATTAAAAATAGGAGATTCAAAAGTACATTTGACTGAAGATGATGACATTGTTATTGGTGAGCATAAATATAAAGGAACAAAAGGATTATTTGAACTGATTTTTAAAAATATACCTATAAAATATACGGTACAAGATTTAAATACTTTTAAAGAAATTTTGCAAAATACTAATGCTCATAAGAAGAATTACTCCAAAGAATCAATGATAAATAGAACACGCGCAACTAAATATACAGTTGTAATAAAAAGATTGTTTCCGCTGAGAAAACTACCAACATTACGAACTGCGCCCGCTTTGAAGAAACCGCTAAAGAGGAAGTCTTTATCACTTATGGACTTATCACTTATGGATGAATATGGTAAAAAGAAAAAAGGAGAAACTTCGACGTCTGGTAAAGGTTTAATGAAAAACCTATATAATACAAATGTGATTTACTATAATGATATAAATAAATTGGTTGATAGAATGAGACTATTACATGAAGCCATGGAAGCTGGTCATACAGGCTTAAATAATGAATGGGTGGCTTTAGTTGACGAACTTCGAAATCGTGGAATAGTTGTATAAATCATCACGGATATATAAGAGAGCTGTGAGCATACAGTGGATCAGTTCAATCATGAGCGTCGACAAGTTTGGACGGTACTCCGGGCTAGGAGTACAAGGAGGAGAAAACAGAAAAAGAAGTGGATTGCCGCAAACACCTGAAGGTGACTATGATATGAGTAACAAACGTTTAAAATTTGTTAAAGACCCAGAAGAAGATACTGATGGAGCGAATTTAAAGACAGTAAAAGAGGCTACTTCAACATCATTGAAATTAGATAAGAATACTTACGATGTTAAATCACATAGAATAATTAATGTTGGTAAACCAACTGACAGTTCTGATGCAATTACTAAAGAGTATTTATCATCTGAACTTTTAAATACTTTAAAATTACAATGGGGTAATAATTTAAAAGATGGACAGACATATGATGCTGGAAATCATAGAATAACCAACGTGGCAAATCCAAAAAATGATAAAGATTCAGTTAATAAAGAATATTTACATTCTATAATACCGGAAAAGACTCAACGCGGATTTTCTTTTTATAAATTTATAATAAATGACATTGGATACCCAAAGGAAGATGGGGATGCTGTAAACCTGAAATACATCAAGGACAACTGTATTTTAAAAGATGGTGATGAAATCGATTGTCATGGGAAAGTGTTGTCAAATGTAAAGTTCGCTTCTCAACCAAAAGACGCTGTTACTATGGAACAATTATCTAAAGAATTAAAAAGGGGAACATCGAATTTTGTAAAACATGAAGATGCCGTGCTAAAGCGAGGAGATACATTTATACATGGAAATGAAAAGTTTGATTTAATGCAAGGAAATAATGATGAATGGGATGCAGGACATAAAACAATAACAAATGGAAGATTTGGTATAAAAGATACAGATGTACCTCTAATGGTGCAAACAATTGCGAGTGGTGGTACATTAGGTACATACAATGGTCGTAATAGAAGAATAAAAGATATTTATCCTGGTTATGAAGATGATGATTGTGTTACATTGAGACAAACAATAACTTGGGATAAACACTTTGGGACCAAATATGATGCAAAGATGAAGAAAATAATTAATATTTTACCAGGAGAAGATTTAAATGATGCTGCTACTATTGGACAAGTCATAACAACGTCGAAAAGTGATTCGACTGCTTACACGTGTAATGATAAACGTATTATGCAGTTACACGATCCTCAACATCCGAAAGATGCTGTAACTTTAGATTGTTTAATAAGAATAGTGGGAAACTTACTTATCGATACCCACAATCATATAGCTAGTACAACGAGTCATGTGATGATTCAACCCGATGAACGAGAAGCTTGGATTAAAAATAGAATCATAAATCAGTATATAATTAATTTGAATAATTAAATATTTAAATATAAAACATTGTGCACGAGTTATTCATTTATGTAAAGCAGCTCGTGGAGTAAACACGCTGGTTATATAAGACAACATAATGAAGACCACACCTCTCAGTCATCGTCAAGACAGCGACAAGAAAGGACGTGGTATTACATCAGCTGCGTTATCCCTGCTAAGACGGATTCCTGTTGGTGCTGTTCTAAATCGAGCAATAGACGCTTTACCATACGAATTTCATCTGCCCGGAGGCTATCAATACTGTGGACCCGGAACTAAGTTGGCAAAACGTTTGGCAAGAGGAGATCCTGGAATTAATAAATTAGATCAAGCTTGCAAAGAACACGATATAGCGTATTCCAAGTTTGCAGATTCAACAAATAGATCAATAGCGGATAGAGCGCGAGCGGAAAAAGCTTGGCAAAGGGTTAAATCAAGTGACGCCAGTATTGCGGAAAAAGCAGCAGCTTGGGCAGTGACAACAGCCATGAAGACGAAAGCTAAGTTTGGTGGTGGAAGACGACGCGGGAGAAAACCTAGTAAAAAAGAAGCTGCAAAAAGAGGCGGGAACATCAAAAGAAGACGTCGCACTAACCCTAAAAGGAAAGTCAAGAAAACATCCATATGGTCAATGGTAAAAAACGGATCGGGTCTTTACTTAAGACCGTACCGTGTGTATTAAATGAGAAGAATAAATTGATAATTCCAAATGAAGCATTAACAAACTATCAATTGTCAAAATATGTGAAATGTTTAAGAATACCATTCTTCAGAGGAGTTTTTATGAAAGATACATTACCAAATAGAGTGTGGAAAAATGAAACTGGAATAGTAAACTTAGACTCTAATTATGGACCAGGTACTCATTGGGTATGTTATAAAAAACTTGGAGAAAATGTTTACTACTTTGATAGTTTTGGAAATTTACCGCCACCAAAAGAACTTCAACATTATTTTCGGGACTCCAAGAATATATTCTACAACTACAAAAGAGAGCAACCTAGCAATACAGAAATATGCGGACATTTATGTTTAGAGTTCCTAGCGAAGAGCGTCAGTCAGCTTTAAGATGTCATCGTATACAGTGTCGCTGAGCGGAAATTCGTCAACATTGAAAAGTACACTTTTCCCAGCGTTACGTTTATCTACGGACAAACTATGGGAAGCAGCATTATTGGATTTGACTACATACAATTCAATTCCCAATGTTACGGAAGGAAAAAATAATTTACTACATTATTATGACGAATCACGTTTCAACAATCAACAATCGACAACAAATTAAACAGACAAAGAATATTGTAAGTAAGAAGAAGAAGAATGTTGGAGTATAAAAGGCTGCCAATCTGCATTGACATACCAGTTGTCTACTGAACGTCATCATGGATAAACGAGTTTCATTCTCTAAGAAGACGGAAATAATGGAAGTAAAGCGAGGTATCATAGAGTTTCAGGCATTCCGTGGTAATGATGGAAATTTTATAATCAAAGAGTTAGTGGTACTAGATATGATAACATCTGTTGTTTATCACTTTTTATTCATGCCTCCTTTGCCGTTCAACAGATTAACAACCAAAGCTAAAGTAACAAACAAATGGTTGATGAAACATTTTCATAATCTAACATGGGATGAAGGTTTTATAACCTACAATATGATGCCACACATTATGAATCATTTCTGCAAAGAGTTCAAAACTATTTTTACAAGAGGATTGGAAAAAGCAAATTGGATACAAGCATATACAAACCATGAAGTGATAAATGTGCAAATGGAGAAAGATTTTTATTGCTACTTTGCTAACATCTGTATTGCATCTAAAAACTTTAAACATCGGCAGTCTCAATGTGCTTTAAAGAACGCATATCGTTTGAATGTCTATCTCCAGCAAAGTGGTGGGGGAAGCGATGGGTATAAAAGCGAGAGCGGCACTATGACAATGCATGAGTATTGCTCTAACCTCCGAGGAGTCAACACCTCTGACGCGCAAGCACAAGAAGAAGAAGACGAACAATAGTAAGAAGACAAATAATGGCATCGCAAACTTTTCTACAGTCACTTGTTGATCAATTCAACAAACATTCTAAATCTACAATACTACCGACAAAGAAATGTTCAGAGTTGAAGGAAGAAAAACATTACATTATTCACACTATTAAGAAGATGGAAACATCAATTGGAGATGCCATCAATTGCACATTGAGTGAAGCACCCTACACACCTGGTGATGAACCGAAATTTCAAGTATTTCTTCCCAAACGCTTCGTTCAACTGCTGCAGAATGAAGATTTACGACTGATTCACCCCGGCGCACTCTATTTGGCATCCCACGGTCCAAGCGGAACCAACTCTACTGAACTTACACTTCATGTTATGCCTATTAGCAACTAGTCTGTAATTTGTATATACTGTTGTACATGTGTGTAACTGATTTTAAATAAATAAAAATGAAAAAAAATAAGAAAAGGCAACATATCGATAGTGTTTCTGCACTATCGATATGTTGCTTTTTTTAAAAACACGTTTGGATGACCTTGACCTAGTTTCGAGGGTATATAAAGGCCGTAATTTTCTTGAAGATCTCATCAGTCTACGACTACCTTTCGTGCTGTACACATCTCTGTTGGCTCTCCAGTTATTACAAATAACAACATGTCTCTTAAGGTTAAGTGTGCATCATACGATACCACCACCATCACAACTTTTGAAGAACTCGACGATTTTACTAATGAACTGCGAGTGTTACTTGCCGGTGGTTATCGTTTAAATATTGATGTTTATGCTAACAACATGAGGATGTTTCCTAAACAAAAGTTCTGCAACGAAGAAGTATTCGTTTCCACACAACCTTCAACTACAACACCATCTACTCAAAGTAATGTTAAGTTCCAGAAATATTACTAATGTTAAATAATATCAAGTGGTCGCTGTAGCATCTATAAAAGGAACGTGTAACCTAACAGAATCATCATTTGCTCTCCAACTGACACAGCGAAAACAACTACTAATACCATGTTGTACAGAATGATGATTGAATTCAATGGAAAAATCTACGGAAAGGACTATCAAAGTGCAGAACAAATGACGTCCGATCTTCAAGTATTGACTAAAGAGGGATTCCAACCAAAATTAATTCTAAAATTTCCTGAAGTACATCCACTCTCCACTGAAGATCTCATCGCCATGGCTAAAGAGGAAAAAGAAAAATACAAACAAGATGTAAAGAAAGAAAAAGAAGATAAAAACTCAGTATCTTAAATAAATACATCTTACACTTGTAAGATGATCTTTTTTTAAAACTCCATTTGGATGACCTTGAGATTACCCCCACCACTTTTCTTAATCTATAAAACATGCTATCCTACACTATACAACTTCATTTCTTGCCTACACTTAGAAGCATCAACATGGAAGAGAAGAAAAACGAGGACACACCGCGCTACTGTTGTGAACAGAAATGCACCGATTTAGGAAGATGGATGGTAGACGGATTAGCCTGTACAAAGTGCGAATTCTTCGGATCCTGTTACTGCAGATGCGAAACAAAGCAACTACCACCACCGAAATTGCGAACCTTCAAGATTTATAAATCACGATACTTCCACACTTGCTGTCCCCAGAGGTGTATCAAGTTTCATCCGGAAAGACTTGTCATTTGTCGAAAGTGCAATACATATTATAAAGACGACTTTTGTACATGCATCATAAGTGCGTGCAAGTATAGATCAGATTGGTCTTCTGAACCCGTTGAAGCTTCAAATGTATAGCTGTAGTCCTTGACTGCAGCCCTTTTTTAAAACTCCATTTGATTGACCTTGAGATTACCCCCACCACTTATTTTTTACAACATATATTCTACGGATCATTCGATACGCTTCTCATTCTTATTTCATTACTCGCACTGACAACAACAACATGGATGATAAATTCATTTCCTTTCAACATTTAATTACCGACAGAGAAGAGATGGAAGCTCTATTCCAAAACTTACTCACACTCATTGATAACTATCCTTTAAGATGGATCAACATCACAGTGCAATATGTCAATCCTACCAAAATATTTTCATCCTCATCATCGTCTTGTGGAACCTCCACGTCTTCATCGTCGCAAAGTGCAGAGGAAGAGGAACAGACAATTAATGGTGTTAAAATTATTGAATTAAACGACGAGGAACAAGAAATGCAAGCTCTGGTTAAATATAAATTTAATATTTAATTTACAAACATTATTAGTATCCCTAACTTAAAAATACAACTAATGCTTATCTTAGTACACCTCCTACTACCTACCCGAATGGTGTTTCGCAGCGAAATGCGCTGGCCAACAGTTCGCATGGGGGTATATCGCCTTTCCCCCACCACACTACTACCCCTCCACTTCCCCCACCACGCCACTACCCCTCCACTTCCCCCATCACCCCTCCACTTCCCCCTCCACCGCCCTTGCCCGCATATAAGCGAGCCGCTGACTGACGCTCGCCATTTGTTTCCCGACTCCCGTACGATGAACAACGATCCGCTACCACATATGAAATCTACTTTTATAATTAGAACAAGACATGATTTAAAAGATTTAATGGAAACTTTAGAAGATATTATAAACAAATTCCACTGCATCACTATGAATTTGGAACTTGTTTACGGTTGTCCAACATGCGATAGGGTTAAGAGTGAAGATGAAGATGGTTTGCTAGAACTCACTCCTGCATCCTCCAAACCTACACCAACAGCTGACGATGACGTTTGATCGGACACACAACTGTTTTTCTTAACCCCCCACCACTTTCCAGTAAATATGCCCTGTCCTCATCTTCGTTTCTCATTTCATCGCCAACTTTCCGACCGTCAACACCGCTCCCGTTTCACCAATAGAAATTAAAAACGAGCACACAAACATGATGGATGATTTTTCACTTAAAACACAATTGGAAGAGGACAGACTCAAACTAGAGATCAACAGGCTGCAATTAGAAACAGAAAATCAACAAGGGATGGTTCGCCTGCTGCTACTGTTCAAATGCGTACTGTGCATGTTGTGCATCTACCTTCTCTTCGCCACTGCCTTCGGCGTCTACCACTCCCTCACCGTTGGACGATATCTCAACACCTCTCTGCACAAGAACACAACTTTGATTTAATTTTAAAAATAAACGAAAACCTCCCACGGCCTGGCGCCGCCCCACCCCTCCCCATTCCCACCGAGCCCCTGCGGCTCCCACTTTTTTAAAACCCCCTCCGGATGACCTTGACCCACTTCCCAAACCCATCCATCACTGTCACCCCCACCCCACACCTGCCACTTCCAACCCAAAAAAAATGAGTGACCTTGAACTTAGGCAGAACCGGTGTTTTGCCACTACTAATATATTACAAAATACGCGATTTGCCTCCCTTGTACCTATAATTTCTTTAAGAATAATTATTTTTATAATTTATTTTGTTATCACAATTTTTTAAGAAATATTTAATATTTTGTATACTACTATCTGTTTAGTTTTCCAACAAAAGGATAAAATCCTGTTGATAATAAATTAATTTGTCAAAAGAAAATTACTTCTTAAAAATTATTCCATTTGAAACCTTATTCACAAGAGCCTGATGTGCACGTCGTGTTTTCCCCATTCCCGCATTCCCTGTCCCTTCCCATGCCCCGATGTTGAGGGTGTGCTTTTACCCATGGCGCGTACCGCGTCACTCGCTGGACCGTGAATTGGTTCTCGTTCTCATACTCTTATCAGGGACACGACCAATCTAGTAATAAGTATTGAAATCGAAATATCTGCATATATATCCTTTTACTTCCTACCGTATATTTTTGCTTCGGGCGAGGCAAGTATTACGAGGTTGAAGAAGACGAAGAGACAGCGACGACAGAGGCAGTAGAGACAGACAGGAAGTATTCTCGTATTGTTATCAAGTCACCTGTGGCAGAGGCCGCGAGACGCATGCTAAGTTCCACATTTGACCGCCCGTAGCGCTGCCGTCTCCTCCTTGACAAATCGTTTCCTTTTATTACTTTTTCATGTGACCCTCTTCTGAATAATGTATTAGTTTACGCCCAGATTTGATATCATGATCTGTGGCCACCTTGAACAGGCTTTATTATAAACAAAAAGCAGAGTCTACATTTTACATGTACAGGAAACTATCAGATGATTATGTTCTCTGGCTCGGTAAGTTTCCAATGAAATCATCAAACGTTTTTATTTTATTTACCTATATATTGCGAAACACACGGTATATTTCAACTTTCATCAGCATGAACTAGTTGAGTTATTGTCATGAAGCGTCTGTTGTAGTGAGGAGAAATATTTCAGAGGTCATCCTTTCCTACACCACTCTCCACTCCGACAGCTGATAAGGAGGGAACCGAGCGGCGGCGGTGATAAGGGGCAGCTTCCGGCAGCTGGCAACCAAAATATATCTCAAGTGGCGCACTGGCCCCACGCCTTGACTCGCACTGTACTAACCAAGTTACTACATATTTTTGAGTCCAGCCCGGACATATTTGGTAATACAATATGACTCAGTGGTCAGGTTTACGAGCACCCACCGTAACCGGGATTATGTATTTTTTACCTATCACGTGACGAAACCCGGTGGATCCCGGTCCAATAGTAACCCCGGAGCGGACGCCGCGCCGCCGCCGGGCAGACACTAAAAACCAGATTGTCTTGAGTAAAAAAGGCTGTAGTAACTCTACACTGAACTTTTCATCCACCAAAACAGTAAAGGTACGTTTACACGTGAGAGTTTTTCACTCTCGGAGAGTAGTTAATTGCTCTCATAAAAATCTCAGACAGCTGTTGATAGTACTCGCAGAAAACTGTCTGGGATTAACCATCTTGGAAAATTCACTTGTTGTGTAAACACCTCTACGAGTACCTGCTGAGAGTACGAAACTCTCTGAGAGTGAAAAACTCTCACGTGTAAACCTACCTTAAAACACCTAACTCAACTGTAAAGACATTCAGAACTCATGTAAGTTCATCTGTGCAAATATTTAGCAACTGTGATTTTAAATTGTTTTTACTCGCAATTCAGATCAGTTTGTATGCAATTTTCTTGTGGGATGAGAAACTAGAACAACCAACAACCTCTAAATGACAACTAAAAAGATTGTGTACAATTTCAATTTTTAGGATGTGAAGAAGTTTGGCTGGCTATGTTTTCGATAGGCTGCACGTATTTCACAGATTTTGGAATTGTCTTGAAGCGGACAATGAAGAGTTGTCAACTACCGAGAAGGCTGGACTGACAGGTATATGAAGGCCGCGCGTGCACGTGATGAGGACACGAAACAAATCAACGCGCTGAAACTCATGGCTATGTGAATTATTAGATTGAACATCAGTAGAATGTTCACATTTTTAAACAGTTGAATTTAAAGCTTATTCGAGTCAGCCAAATTTGTTAGACATGTCCAATATCCACCCTGTTTGAAAAAAAAACAATGTAAATTTCCAAACAAAATAAAAATCTGTCGTCAGCTTGAAACGTAATGGTTTTTTCAATGCTATTAATGGAGCAGTTTATAAAGTGTCCGTTCCTATCAGCACAAGTGGTCACTAGTTCCTATGTTCGGGATTCAAAGAGTTCGGTAATCATGAGAGCCGTATCTATAACTTTATTGTCTGATGTGCTCGGGAATCATTTTCATTTATATCCTTAGTTTCGTCCACTAACAGTCTCATTTTGTAACTCTGTTTTGCTAGTCAAACTCTCCTGAGAGCAAGAGTAGTTGACAATTTGTATTTGCCAATTATTAGTAGGTATAGGTCCGACGGAGAAAATTTATCTCACCACACCACACCACAATAATGGTGATGTACAATGTGTTTACAACGCTACAAGGCGGCCGCGATGCCAATATCCGGGCGTACAAGGAGGAAACATGTCTAAATTTGTCTTCCGCCGGAACAGAATGTCGGAGACGGCGGCACACAAATAACAGCCCTGACACCAGCGTGGCGTGGCACCAGCGTGGCGTGGCACCAGCGTGGCGTGGCACCAGCGTGGCGTGGCACCAGCGTGGCGTGGCACCAGCGTGGCGTGGCACCAGCGTGGCGTGGCACCGCGGGCAGGAAGACGGCTAATGAAGGCTGACGAGGGGAATGACTGAAACAAGTGAAACCCACGCGTAAAACACACACATCATCGACGCCTCACCGCCGCCCAGCCGCCCAGCCGCCCACCGCTACTTACTGCACTACTGCAGCGTCCGCACTCGCCAGCGAGGGGTTCAACGATTATGAAAACCTGATTACCCACTTATTATCTCAATCAACCTTTAATTTTTTAAATGATAGGCTAAAATTAAAACGGTGGTGGGGAAAGAACAGACTCACTCGAAGCTATATTTTCAAAATGTCAAAAAATGTTTTTACCTATAGGTAAAATTTAAAATTACGGTAAAATAAATATTCTCTATGTTTTCATGAGGGAGAAAAATAAAAAAACACTTGGTTATGAAATTAGTATATTGGAAAACTAATTTAGGATACCTTTTTTGCATTTCATGCTGGAGTTAATTATTATTTACTAGATCCGCCAGTAGATTATTACACGAACGAAATATTGTGTTAATACAATAAGAGGATTAGAATTTATTACAATGGGTCGCAATAAGCTCAGCGTCGTCAGTCTCTTTTATGACCAATAACCCGTCTCCTCTAGCTCATGTGAGAAACGCTGAGGAATTCAAACTGCTGAAAATATTTGGTTTCAACTTCATTATGCCCTACGCACAACATGTGAAATTTGCAAAAATAAAATTCAATTATAGCTACACTAAATTATACTACGACAAGTATTTTTAAATTTAGTTTATTCTGCATATATGACATTTCAACAGTAACAAAATAAAATAAAAAATAAGGAATTTCAAGATGGTCTGACGTAGGGTATTATACGATACTTCAAGGAACCACGAGTAGGTATTCTAACGAACGCGAAACTTATTGAATAGGGCCAGTACTTTAAAAGTGGGTTTCCCAAGCAAGTTTTAATTAAGGATATACGAAGTGGAAAAGTAAAGCACTTCGGCTACATAAAGTTTTACTTTGAACTTTCAGTTAATATTTTTTTATTGTTCTGTGTTCTTTATGATTATTAATTACGAGTATGCAGACAGTAAATTTTGCATCCAAAGTTCAGGGCATTTAATTTTACAAAACACATGAACAATTCCTGAACAAAGATTTTGAATAATTTAGATTGAGACTATAGGTAGATGAGGACGTAGGAGTGCAAGCAGGAGCAGAACAGTAGCATCCAACATATTGAGTAAGGTTATGAAACACTTTTATGTCGATCATAACATGCCGATGGATCTGATCTAATAGAGCTTGAAAGCAGTGTTTATGGTGAAACTTGGGGTTGGGTTTAATAATAAGTGCCATTCTAGAGCAGAGTGAACTTTCCCCCGGCGAAAGTCACCAGACGGGCGGCGGCATGGCGGCGGGGACAGACAGTCGGGGCAGCAAAGGGGCAGACAGAGTCGAGGACTCAGCAATTCCTCTGAGGCACGTGGAAGTTCCTGGCTGGCGAACGCAGGAGCATAGTATTTTAATGTTACCACAAAATTGCAAATGTGTGAGACATCTGATTTCTTGGCAATCAGCTAATATGGTCAGGCTCTGTCTATTTTTTTTCGAAAAAATACAGTTAAAATTATAACACAATGCAATTATTTTTTTAAGTTCATTGTTGGTGATGGTGTGGTGAGTTAATGTTATTGTTAAGTAAGTTGTTTTGTTGTTGACATTTTCCATCACTGATTAGGCTAGTCAACAAAATTCACGGCGCTTCGGGATCTGGAATCTGATCCCGTCTTCAGGTGGTGGAAGAAGTACTTAGAACATAATAAACACAGTAAAAACACGCCAGGCGAGCCAAACCCCAAAACAGAACAGGCAGTCACAAAAATTAAATAAACACTAATAAATTGAAAAGCTCAAACAGTAAACTGTGAAAGCAGTCACAAAAAAACAAGCATTACGTGCCCGACATTGCAAGTGTGTGGTTGGCTCCCCTGTGCTGTCTCCTGATTGATGCTGTATATTTTTCAAATTTAATTGTTTGTGTCCTTTTACTTTCTCCCCCTATACCATATAGTATATGGAGAAAGTATTGTTTTCGTCAAAATTTTCGAATTTGAGTTGTTGGTGGATTTATCCATTTTGGTGCCCCCTGAGTCCAAAAAAGTGGTTTTCAGAGTGATGTCTGTGTGTGTGTGTGTCTGTGTGGATGTGTGTGTGTCTGGATGTAAACAGAGCCAGAGAATGCCCCAATGGTCCGATTTGTATGAAATTTGGTATGTAGGTCCAAACCCATGATAATTCCAGGCGTTTTTTTCATTTTTTTGAATTTTTGATTTTTAGGGGTAGTTTACCCCCAAAAACCCTCAAAAAACGTGAAAAATCAAAATTTCTCGAAAACGGCTCTAACGATTTTGATTAAAATTTTGTGATTTATTAAGATTAAAATGCTGAATAAAATGACACCACCCGCATTTCCGAGAAAATGCGCGTTCAAAAGTTATAAAATAAAAAGTGTTTGAAAAATCAATTTTTACTTTCTCCCTCTCTCTATACCATAGTATATGGAGAAAGTATTGTTTTCGTCAAAATTTTCGAATTTGAGTTGTTGGTGGATTTATCCATTTTGGTTCCCCCTGAACCCAAAAAAGTGGTTTTCGGAGTGATGTCTGTCTGTGTGTGTGTGTGTGTGTGTGTGTGTGTGTGTGTGTGTGTGTGTGTGTGTGTGTGTGTGTGTGTGTGTGTGTGTGTGTGTGTGTGTGTGTGTGTGTGTGTGTGTGTGTGTGTGTCAGGATGTAAACAGAGCTAGAAAATGCCCTAATGGTCCGATTTTAATTAAATTTGGTACATAGGTCCAAATCCACGATAATTCCAGGCGTTTTTTTCATTTTTTTGAATTTTTGATTTTTAAGGGTATTTTACCCCCAAAAACCCTCAAAAATCGTCAAAAATCAAAATTTCTCAAAAACGGCTCTAACGATTTTGATAAAAATTTTGTGGTTTATTAAGCTTAAAATGGTGAATAAAATGACACCACTCGCATCTCCGGGAAAATCCCCGTTCAAAAGTTATGGAATAAAAAGTGTTTCAAAAATCAATTTTTTGGATTTTCAAAATAGCTGTTGTCTTGAAATAAATTTTACTTATCACCATTAAATCAAGCTCAAAAAACTAAATAATCCAGTATTTTAAATTATTGCTCTACGTCAAGTGGTTGCGGAGAAAATTCAATTTTTCGTCTAGGGGTAAACGCAGTACGTTGTTAAAAGTCACAGACGCGCGTAGGGTCAAACGAGCGCTGTTCAGCCGGTAGCTATCCGACTGAGTCATCAAGACATTAATGTTTGAAGCTTTTAACATATTTTTTATATTGTTGGGAGAAAGTATGTGTCAGTTAACTGATACCGTTTATTTTATTTTCAAAATAGCTGTTATCCTGAAATAAATTTTACTGATTACCATTAAATCAAGCTCAAAGAACTAAATAATCCAGTATTTTAAATTATTGCTCTACGTCAAGTGGTTGCGTAGAAAATTCAATTTTTCGTTTAGCGGTAAACGCAGTACGTTGTTAAAAGTCACAGACGCGCGTAGGGTCAAACGAGCGCTGTTCAGCCGGTAGCTATCCGACTGATTCATCAAGACATTAATGTTTGAAGCTTTTAACACATTTTTTAATATTGTTGGGAGAAAGTATGTGTCAGTTAGCTGATACCGTTTATTTTTACTGCTTTCACAATTTACTGTTTGAGCTTTTTCAATTTATTAGTGTTTATTCAATTTTCGTGACTGCCTGTTCTGTTTTGAGGTTTTTGGCTATTGACTTCTCCAGGTTCGCCTGACGTGTTTTTACTAACTTTGATTATGTTCTAGGTACTTTTTCCACCTGAAGACGGGATCAGATTCCAGATCCCGAAACGTCGTGAATTTTGTTTACTAATCAATGATGAAAAATGTCCGCAACAATTTACTAAACGATAACACAATACAACTATAGATTAATGGAAATGATTACATAATGATATAATACAAACGAATAAAAAGACTGGAAAAAGCTTCCCGAGTGTCGAAAAATGAATTATGAATAAATTCTAAAATGTGAACTTGTTCCAAATTTGCAAAATCATGATGTTTGGTCATACGAAGAGGGCACAATAGTAACATTCCGGTATAATGTAATAGTTTGCGTTTAGCTACAAAATTTGTAATAGAAACACCAACCATTTAAACGCCTTTGTTTTGGTTTGTTTAAAGACCCGAGTGCTTTGACAACCGACCACAACCGTCACAAGGCGAGAGGCAAGGCCTTCCATCCACAAACCGGTTTCCACAGTCGCAACATGGAAATACATATGACGTCAGCGACAGCGACATGCCTCTGCCTCTCACATTTCTGATTTTGATACGAAACGCACTCTTGATACAATGCTGTACTTCCATTCACAAGTGGACAGTTACCTACACTTACGTAACTGTGAGTATAGTTGGAAACGTTGCTGGTGATTTTCGAGACGGCTGACGGCTTAAGAATCGGTCAATTTGTTCATTATTTTTAACGATTTCCTTCAGATATCTTGAAGATAAATTCCCTTCATGTCATGTTAAAGAAGGTAGGCAAATCAAATTAAAATTGTGTCTTGTGGCTATTTTTCACTGTAACATTTATTTATTATCCAACAGTTTTGATGGCTGCTTCGGCCATTTTCGTAAAACATATTTTTAGGGTACAATTTATATAAAAAATTATGTCTGGCGAAGATAATCGAAACTGTTTGATAAAAAATAAATTTTAATAAGCCCACAAATCCTTCAAGTCTACTAATTTTTAATCTAAGAATGGCTTTTCCAAGCTTAACAACAGAAATTCAATTTAATTTAACATTCTTTGTTGAACTCAGTCGATCCGCCACACTTAAAAATCACAATCAACTTCAAAATAATAAAACAACTAAAATTAAAAATAATAAGCAATTCATAAAACAACTCATTGGTTTTTAGAGACAGCAGCAAAGCCCACTGGACACTGGATTTTCATTTGGGTTAATTACTCAAAACGGTGTCCCTGCTAGCCCCCCTGGGTGCGGTTGTACGACTGAAGGTCCCAGGGTAAAATCAACGAGCGAGAATAATTAAATATTTTGCAGAGTACGACTGAAGGTCCCAGGCCAGACCCTAATTAGTGATGGGACCCTCAGTCGTCCCCTGCAACGCAGGTAAAGGCCGCGGCGCGGTGTGGCTAGGGGATGGGAGCGACACTGACGTGACAACCCATGGCATCTGACGCCGCCGGCTTTCGATGCAAGTTTCATCGCAAAGCGGTCATTCTATTTCCTTGTATAGTTCATCCTCATAAAATGAAAGACTGCCTCTTTTGAGAATGCAGTCTTTCAGGTACATAGCTAAGCGCTAACGTAGCTCTTTAACTCCCTGTGATAGAAAAAACTGTTTTGAAACTTATATATTTTTGAAAACAAAATACCGGAAAATTTTAATAGTATGGCTTTCTATGTCATACTAAACTTTACACAAATAGCCTAATGAAAAAAGTGAAATTAAAACATTTAAGACAATAATGAAATATTCTGGGTGAATTTTCCATTCATTATAAGGAAATTTTCATGCTACAAATTTGTATAGCTCTGAGTTTGGGCTACCATAGGATTCCTTCAACAAATTTAAAAATTAAGTGGTCAATATTGTAAATAATACTATTAGCACGAAAAACAACCACTCACCGAAATCTAGCCATTAACTTAGCACAAAATAGTACAAGCATGAGCTATATACTGTAATATATTATCGAATTAGAAAACATGAGGTACAGCGGTTGGATTCGATATTGCCTAGCCATTGAATTAGAAATTTTTTTTAGAAACAAGAGACCATTCTCTAATTTGACAACTTTTTTCAAAAATGTCAAAACTCGGAAAATACGAAACTATTAACACGTAATTCGCAGCAAACAGAATGTTCAGGTTATTTATTTCAATGTTTTGTGGGGTTTCAAACATTATAATGTGTAAAAATTTTCCTTTGTCGCTTATCAAGTGAAAAACATTAAAATCCAACTAAGATTGTTTTAATATATTTATAAATTAAGGCCTAATATAAAAAAATCAAACACATTTTATTCAAAAGGAAAATACATTGCAAAGTACTTATACCGAAATAGTTCTTTATGATCCATAATAGATAAAGTACTAGTACTTCAGTACTCGTGCTTTACCACAGAAATTTAAGTATAATTTTAATTTTCAAATAATAATATTAGAGAGAGCTCATTTGCTCCGCTCATTTTGTACATTGCAATTACTGCCGCAAATCTAAGTATATAAATTGGTAGTATATAATAGTCTTCGGTAAAATTAATAAGTACTGTAGTACAGTTTTTAGTTATGAATTACATTTTACACTTGTACCATAGGCTCTTAATTAAATTAGTAACATCAATTTGATTGAATAAATTATAAAACTTTATTAACATCAGTTTGTGTTGGTAGGAGTAACATGTTAACTTTCAAATTCAATTAGACGATTTTATAATGTCTGTCCAAACAAACAAACCAAATTTCCCATCTATTATTTTATATTAAACTATCATTTCATCCATATGCAAATATTTATTTGTGCCTCAGTTAGTTGTTCATGAAAGTAAGCAATGTCCCCTGTCATCCCTCGTCAAATTATCTTAATCCCAAAGTGCAGGGGACGACGGAAGGTCCCACCTCGAACCCTCATTGGGGCTGGGACCTTCAGTCGTGGTCTGCAAAATAGGTACAAAAATTACAGGTCATTTCTGACCCTGGGGCCTTCAGTCGTTCTACCCCTGGGGGCTCCCTGCGTGTCTTGCTAGCATAACGGTTAGCGTCTTGGACTTCACTTCAAGAGGTCACGGCAATCCCCGGGATGCCCACTGACTTTGAGGGGTTTGGACCGCTTGCCCTAAAAAGCATTTAAGTACTCTTAACAAAAAATGCCTCTGGCGTCACTGGCGCCGACTCCATGGGGCCCGAGGGCTCGAGCCCCCCCCATCAATTTATCTGGGGGGGGGGGCTCAGCCCCCCCAGACCAAAAGATGTCAAGTTAAAATTTACATTCGGCCGCCGTGATTTAGTGTAAAAGTAAAGGGTTTTGTAAAACTGGTATTTTTATAAATTATAATAACTTTGTACTTTAACACATTTTATTATAGAAAATGAAATAATTTAACCCCTGTAAATTAAAACCCCCTTTGAAGTACAATAATTAAAACACACATGGATATTACGGCATTTCCTTTGTATATTGTTCTAGAACGAGTAAGCTACCCGAGCGTTTTTTCTTATTCAATTTCTTTATTCCAAATTTGGTTTTCACGGAATACTCTATGTCTAGATTAAGGTACGGCTACACATAGCAGGAAAGGATACGGAAAGGAAACGGAAAGGACACGGACAAAATTCTGATGGGGTGGCTACACATATCGGGACACGGACAGGACATTTCTGAGTCGGAAGGCTGCGCGCGCAGCCGTCAGACGTCGGAAGGTTGCGCGCGCAGCCGTCCGACACGGCTCATCCCGCCGGCCGCCACACTCACTACACTGAGCTACCGTTATCATTTTCTGATAGTGTCGGAAGGGGTGGCTACACATACCAGGACGGGACACGGACAGGACAAGACAGTGGCGGATGAATGCTCGTTTGGCGATCCATCCGACACGACAAATGTCCTGTCCGTGTCCTTTCCGTGTCCTTTCCTGCTATGTGTAGCCGCTCCCATTTGATAACACAGGGAGCATTCATCAGAAACTGTCCTGTCCGTGTCCTAAGGTACGGCTACACATAGCAGGAAAGGACACGGAAAGGACACGGACAGGACAGTTTCTGATGAATGCTCCCTGTGTTATCAAATGGGAGCGGCTACACATAGCAGGAAAGGACACGGACAGGACATTTGTCGTGTCGGATGGATCGCCAAACAAGCATTCTTCCGCCACTGTCGTGTCCTGTCCGTGTCCCGTCCTGGTATGTGTAGCCACCCCTTCCGACACTATCAGAAAATGATAACGGTAGCTCAGTGTAGTGAGTGTGGCGGCCGGCGGGATGAGCCGTGTCGGACGGCTGCGCGCGCAACCTTCCGACGTCTGACGGCTGCGCGCGCCGACTCAGAAATGTCCTATCCGTGTCCCGATATGTGTAGCCACCCCATCAGAATTTTGTCCGTGTCCTTTCCGTTTCCTTTCCGTATCCTTTCCTGCTATATCATTAGTTGGCAGAATTTTTAAAACTTTATCCTGCTGCTGTTTCAGGGCTTCACTTCGGGCTTGCTTATCAATGCGACTATATGACAATCAGTAAATGACATGTAACGTAAAAGTACTATTTTTTAGAGTTGTAAAACGCATTTCAAGGAATTTTTAGTTCGATGCATGGAATCTATAAGGATCAGCCTACATACAATTTGACAATCGCATTCGGCCACCAAGATTTTGTCCTCATCTAAAAATTGGTCGCGTTCACGCGCACTAATTGGTGTGATCGGGGTTTACTCATTGATAACCGATAGCTTTTTAAAGGCTTTTTACACGCGATTTACTCCTTGACGACTACCACGGTAGTCTCAAAAGTACCACCGTTTCTCTTAAGGGATTTAGCTCACCTATCCAGATGGAGATACCAGTGGACCGAATTCCGATCCTGATTACCACCGATTATTGCTAGTGAACTTTACCGTTAAGTGAAGAAGGTTAAGAAAGTCAAATCAACACTGTAAATCGCTTTAACTAAGATTATTATATACAGTTTTAAGAGTGTGGAAAATAAAGACTACAAGATATAGGCCTCCTTAAGTTCTCTCATTGACTATAAATACTGTACAAAATCAATCAACTTTTTATACAAAATCAATGATTCCATCGTCCATGTTTTAAGTTAATATTTTCATTTTTCTTCATTATTTTTTTTTTATAAGTACAGTATCTTTAAATATGTCAGAAACAACGTAACTGCCTTAACTTAATAAATGAAGCTAGAGTTGTTTACAGAAAAATGGTTTCAATATTACACTTTTTATCGTAATAACCGTAAGGAAAACTTCATAACATACTATACTAAATCAAGAAAATAATAAAATTAAACTCATTCTTAAAATAATTCTAAATATTTTCTGAAAGTTTATATTTTGCTTATGAAGATTTAGAAGTAATTTTTCCCCAGATCTTAAAAAAAGTCAACTGGAGACTGGGGACATATTTCGTATTTTATTTATTGTGTTGAGGTTTTAATTGTTTTGAAAATGATATTTATAAGTTAAGTCGTTTCGTTTTTCTAATGTAACTGGGCGTAACCTGTTTTGTAGTGTTAAAAAAAAAAAAAAAAAAAAAAAAAAAAATTGTACCAAAAACATTTTAGTTTGACTATTTTATTCAGCAATTTGATAGGGTATAGGCTATCTGGCTTTTTGCTAAGCATGAAACTTTAAGTCAATTTATTTTATAAATAAAATTGTTCCAATGGACTGATGCTGCAAGTCTACCAGACACCAATTTGAGTTTTATCATCTAATTGCTTAATTTCTTGTCTTGCCCTTAGAACATACAACTCAAAACACATTTTTTGAGGTTAACCTAGAAGGAAAACCCATTGACTATGTAGGCCTACACTTAAACGGCATTCGTTGGACAGAGTTACAAATAAAAATAATTGATTTTGGATGGAATGACGTACTAGGGTTATTATTAGCAAACGAGGGTTTGTTGTTTTTAATACCTACATAAAACACTGTTATAAAATAAGTTAAACAAGGTTTGTATGAACTTAAAATTATGCATTATCAATTATTAAGAAATTTTAATAGGAGAATTATCAAATTTCTCCCAATTTCTTCGAGCCCCCCCAATAATTGTTGAAAGTCGGCGCCCACGTCTGGCGTTGATACACAAAAACCCAATTTATTTGTAATTTCAATTAAAAAATTATAAAGGCTAAATACTTAAATCGTGACTGTATATTTAAATTATTTCTAACGCCTTTCGTAGTTAATTATTTAGTAATCAACTATAAAACGGGAGCTTCTTCAGCTTCACCGCCTAGTACCACCACCACCACCCACCCACCGACATAATCAATCAGCTGATTAGCGCTGCTGCTCCTGCCATCTGGCGGCGTGTTTGAGCAATTGTCGGTCCTAACCTCAATTTTCACCTCGTTTCGCGCCAATTGCCGCGACATTCCCGCCGAATGCGACGTGGGCGCGCCCAGGGCCCCGGCTGGCACCGTCACAGAACCTAACCGTAAACTGTAGCTCCGTGCCCACTTTGAACGCATCACTGCGCAAAAACAAGGCACTACGCTGTCTCTGTGATCCTCAAGGTCACGCCACGGATTGTTTTGCTTGCGGCCGCTCATCCGTGCGCTTCGAATGAAGAAGAGAGGTCAAGCCCGACATTGTCTGGAGGAAACGCCTTGCTGCCTTATTCAATTTATCCCTAAGCTCCAGTCATAGAAGATTTCGATGATGATATATGAAGAGGGAAGAGGGGGCTGAGACACTCCAAGTTGGGTTTGTTCCTCAGAAAATTCTGGCTGTAGGACAGTGCGCCAACTTTTATAAAAACTTTGACGAGGGTAAGTTTATGGACCCTCGTGGTGCGGACACTGCGCCAGCTTTCGAGAGAGGTCGGAGAGTCGAAGGGGAAGGAGGGGCGGCAGAACGCTACCCCCCAGCCAAATTCTGGTTCCAAGAATTTTCGACGCTTCGTTGCTCAGTCGAGCACAATTAAATAGCTGTATTTGGGATTCCACGTTGCCGCTTGGAGCTTGGTTTTCAATTACGAGTCTAGGCCTATTAAAAGTTCAATGGTGGATTAAAAAAAACTTTGAAATGAAAATAAAATAACACATAACTAACCTGTAATGTTTCATTCGCCACATCCATTATTTTAGTATAAGTTATGTGTTATTTGTTTAATATCGTTATTAGATTTAATTCAATGAGTAGCTAATGGAGACCAGATGGTAATTTAGTATTAAACCAAAATGATTTTATGCGTTATCACTTTGTTTGCTAATATTAGTATACAAGAATATCCCACCTTATCACCCCTTAGGACATAATTATCATAATACCAATAATTTATTATTTTATCCGAAATACATTTAAAATATAATCAAATAATTTTAAATTAAAGAAATATCCCAATAAAATGCCCACTAGCCTAAGTAGTTATTTATTGTGTAAAAGAGTTGCAATACAAATTAAAACATTTTATATAATATATATATATATATTCAAAACCAAATTTACCAATTAATCAAAATCACATTACCCAGTGTTGTGCTAAGTGTTTGTGCTTCAAGATGTGTGAACCCCTAACAGTCAACAATGAAGAACATGTGTGAACCCCAGAGAGACACCACTGACCTTTCTTCTTGATCCAGCTTCCCTAGTGTTAGCATCTAAATTTTATAAGGACACAGTTCCTCCATTTTAATAAATTCCCCAGTCTGGACTAGAGCTTTATCCTAGTTCCAAATAATAGGGACATTGCCCAAACAGTACCAATTTAAATTCAATCCCATTTTAAATTTATTTATTCCCAAATATATAGTACTGGGCGAAGAATCATTGGAGCAGATTTGGTAAGATCCACCCATACATCCATCAATACCCAAGATAGTGACAAGAAGACAATAGACTTGAACTGTATTTATCCCTAACATTTGTGAACAATTAACATTCTTTTAAAGATTCAAAATTTATCCATGATATTAATTTCTATTTCCAAATTGAATATAAAAATTGAGTTTGCTTGTCAGCACGAGTTCCCCTCCCTGAGAAAGAATCTGAATGTATTCCATTGTTAAACCCAGCTGATAGACATTTAACTATAATTGTGAAGCAAGAGATATAAGGACTGAAATTACCCACATCATTTTGTATCCATTATAATCTATAAATAATTAAGCCTAAATTCAAATTTAAATTAGAATTGTATTTCAGATAGGTAATAAATTTAAATTGTTGTAACAAAATAGTCTTATTATTTCATAGGCCTAGATAGTATAACTTATTAGCCTAGATTAGCTTACCCATCAAGTTGACCTGGAAATAGCACGATACAGATAAAAACAGATAGATATATAAACACCACTACTAATCAAGAGACAGAATAATATTTATCAAATCTTTTATTAAGTATATCCATTATTCTAATATATTTTTCATTATAAACAAACACTTTTCTAACGTTAAGAGCAGCCAACATGGCGATCCCCTTCAAGTAAGAAACGATACGAACTATCGCATCGCAACAACATAGACCGGCAGTGTGTGTACAATTGCAAAATGGCGCCCAACGTACTGGCAAGCAACCTCAATTAAAATAGATATTGCAACTCTTAAATAAGTAGGTTAGCTTAAGTAATCTAAGTAAGAATATTACTCATTAAGAAATCCACATTCCACAACAATTTTTATTCCCCAAATTCGTAAATAATTAATGCAAAACTCTTATAATTTACGTAAGCCTAAACGTTATCCGATTACGATGAGTTCGATAGATCGACCGGATGATCACCGTTGCCTAGCGACAGAAACTAGCCGTGACGTCACTCCTACCAGCCAATCAACGACGACCGTTCCTTCAGACTCCTGTGTCGACAATCAGCTGTCGATCGACACGCTGCAAGTGTGCCAACCCAACAAAAATGGATTTCCCGCGGACGCAAATCAGTCTGAGAAACCGAGCGGACCCGACGAGAACGTCGAATTCAACATGACACCGGCACGCACAGCAAACACACACGCCACATCGAGCGACACAAGCGACCATAATATTTCATCTCCCTCACAAAACAGTAAAACACAGACAGAACAAATAAATCATGACACTAATACACAACCTGATTTCAACACCATCCTCACCTACCTACAACAATTGAATTTAAAAATGGACGAAACTAAATCAGAATTAAATAATAAAATGGAAGAAACTAAATCCAAAATGGACGAAACTAAACTTGAACTAAATCACCAGATTACCGAGACTAAAGCAGAGTTAAATAACAAAATGGACGAAACTAGATTTGAACTAAATGCAAAGTTCGAAGAGACTAATGCAAAATTGGATGAGACGGATGCCAAACTAAGTAACGAAATTAAAACTTGCTACAACATGCTCCAAAACCAAATCCAAGATATTAGAACCACTCAAAATGAATTTCGCCACGAATTAGACGAATTAAAATCTACCCAATTGGAACAAACCAACAGCATTGTACAATTTCAAACAAATGTCATTGACCAGATCGATAATTCACGACGGGAAATCGAAAATTTCGTGGACACCAACCTAACCAAACATAAAATGTCAATTGAAAGCGAGGTCGCCAAACAACAAAAGAATATTTTGGATAATGTAAATAAAAAATTAGAACAGCATGAGTTTACGGTAGGACAAGATATAAAATCACTATCCGACACCATCAACAAATGTGAGAGCGATGTAAAGAACCTTAAATCAGCCACACAGAATCAGACCCACTTGAGCGGACCTATTCACATAGTCTGTAACGGGAGCGAATGGACAGAACGCCATATACCAAAATTTAGTGGACGAGCAGGAAACCCTAACGAGTTTCTCAAGAGATTAAAAAGGTATTATGAGAAGAGTTTACAAAGACAACCGAACAATGACCCGATCGAGCATCTAAAGGACACTTTGGAGATTAGTTTTGAGGGACCAGCATCACGATGGCTACAATTAATCAAAGATAACATCAAAAGTTGGGGACAATTTGCAGAAGAATTTACTAATAAATACTGGAGTCGTGAGGTACAGCGAGGCATTCGGACAAAGATCGAAGCAGAAAAATACCGAAGCAACGGGACACTAAGTAGAGCAGAATACTTTACCGAGCGTGTATTATTATTGCAATCAATCACACCGCCATTAACAGAAGAAGAAATCGTCACTATATTAGCCGAAAATTTTGACCAGATAACCCAAGACAGTCGTGTTGTACAAAATATCACCTCAATCAAGGGTTTTGAACAACTATTACAACGAGAAGACATAAGAGATGGACCAAAGTGGTCAAGACAAAATAACAACCAGGTACAAAATTCCAACACTCGACCCAACAGTCCCAACAACCACAATCATCGTCAAAATTCACATGCTCCAAACATAAACCATCATGCGTACCAACCAAAGGCCCCATACACAAACCAACCATATCAAAACACTCGATATCAAGGGACGCATAACCAGAATCAACCTAATCAACCACCATACAAGTACAACAACAATAGGCCACGCCATGAATACAAGCCATACGATCGAGACACATACCAATCCAGGCAGAACAATCACTACAGAAACGACCGATCGTATCCAACGAAAGAACAATCCCAAGTATGCACTATGATAAGACAGACTGATAATAATACACACTACCCTACTCAAAACCAACACCCTACAAACAATAGCGGCCCATCCCAAGACAACCAGGGAAACGGCACCCCGCTGTAATTGCCCACCGAGGAGCGACCGCAACAAAAGATAATATTGCAACTACAGCGCTAGATCCTCATATCCTCGGAATAAATTCAACAGACCTTATTTATAATTTTCATGTAAATAATATCATGTGTGATAAAGAATTCTTGTTAGATGAATCATCAAACAATAATGAAATAAATTTAACACCAACTCAAATAAATTGTCCAGAAATAAATATAACCATCAATAACATTAAAACTAACGCATTAATTGACTCCGGTTCTTCTATCACCTGCTTATCAGAAAATTGGCTCAAAGAAAACCAACAATTACTTAAACCTTATGAAGAATTTCCCCTTACCAACACAGTAATAAAGACTGCTACAGGAGACAAATCAAAACGTGTTTCAAGAATAATTTATATTCCCGTAACTATTGAAGGACACACTATACAAATACAATTCCTTATTGTGCCTAACCTCATCAAACCCGTAATTTTCGGGATAGATACACTAGTTGCTACAAAGATGGAGATAAATTTTAATGATAGTGAATTAAATATGATGATAAATAATAATAAAATAACATTGAAGTTCAGCATGAGTATTAACGAAGGACAATTATGTCAGATTACTATTGATGATTGCCAAAGGCTAAATAATAATTATAATGATCTGATGTCGAGTGACAGTAATGATTATGCGACTTGTGATGAATATTACGACATAGGCAGCTTTGATGAGACTAAACACGATACAACGGGAGAAGAGACACTTTTGACGAAAGAAGAAATTAATAACGCATTAACCTCTAACACATACATCAGCAGTAATGAGAAGGAGTTATTAAGTAATTTGTTGCTAAAATACAACCACATATTTTCGGAAAAGCCAGGCTTATGTAATAAATACACACACGAATTAAAAGTAGAAAACCCACAAAGTTTTAAATCAACTACATATCCCATACCACATTTCAGCATTGAGGAAATATTTAGAACCACAACAAGATATTGATGAAGAGGAATCAACACCCGACGAGGACATTGACAACGCTCCTATACCTGCATAAGTGACGAAAGATTTGTGTAATAAACAATATACTATAAACAATTATATCTAATTCATGAGAAGATCGAGGGGATCAAGAAACAAATAAATGCCACAAACTATAAAAAAACCTTTACAGTGAGTGCGAATTAGAATGAATCTACGAGTTTAATATAGACAATGATAGTTTAGTACATTCAATTAGTAACAATTTGTTTTCATGTGTTAACGTAGAATTTAAGTATCATATCACCAGATTTTCACACATTTAATGTATATCATACTAGCTTTAAGAATCATTCATACTAAATATTTCATGTGTCTCATTCAACATTAATCGAAATTTGTCTGTCATTTCATTCCATACAAATTTCTGAGGGGATAATTGTAATGTTTCATTCGCCACATCCATTATTTTAGTATAAGTTATGTGTTATTTGTTTAATATCGTTATTAGATTTAATTCAATGAGTAGCTAATGGAGACCAGATGGTAATTTAGTATTAAACCAAAATGATTTTATGCGTTATCACTTTGTTTGCTAATATTAGTATACAAGAATATCCCACCTTATCACCCCTTAGGACATAATTATCATAATACCAATAATTTATTATTTTATCCGAAATACATTTAAAATATAATCAAATAATTTTAAATTAAAGAAATATCCCAATAAAATGCCCACTAGCCTAAGTAGTTATTTATTGTGTAAAAGAGTTGCAATACAAATTAAAACATTTTATATAATATATATATATATATTCAAAACCAAATTTACCAATTAATCAAAATCACATTACCCAGTGTTGTGCTAAGTGTTTGTGCTTCAAGATGTGTGAACCCCTAACAGTCAACAATGAAGAACATGTGTGAACCCCAGAGAGACACCACTGACCTTTCTTCTTGATCCAGCTTCCCTAGTGTTAGCATCTAAATTTTATAAGGACACAGTTCCTCCATTTTAATAAATTCCCCAGTCTGGACTAGAGCTTTATCCTAGTTCCAAATAATAGGGACATTGCCCAAACAGTACCAATTTAAATTCAATCCCATTTTAAATTTATTTATTCCCAAATATATAGTACTGGGCGAAGAATCATTGGAGCAGATTTGGTAAGATCCACCCATACATCCATCAATACCCAAGATAGTGACAAGAAGACAATAGACTTGAACTGTATTTATCCCTAACATTTGTGAACAATTAACATTCTTTTAAAGATTCAAAATTTATCCATGATATTAATTTCTATTTCCAAATTGAATATAAAAATTGAGTTTGCTTGTCAGCACGAGTTCCCCTCCCTGAGAAAGAATCTGAATGTATTCCATTGTTAAACCCAGCTGATAGACATTTAACTATAATTGTGAAGCAAGAGATATAAGGACTGAAATTACCCACATCATTTTGTATCCATTATAATCTATAAATAATTAAGCCTAAATTCAAATTTAAATTAGAATTGTATTTCAGATAGGTAATAAATTTAAATTGTTGTAACAAAATAGTCTTATTATTTCATAGGCCTAGATAGTATAACTTATTAGCCTAGATTAGCTTACCCATCAAGTTGACCTGGAAATAGCACGATACAGATAAAAACAGATAGATATATAAACACCACTACTAATCAAGAGACAGAATAATATTTATCAAATCTTTTATTAAGTATATCCATTATTCTAATATATTTTTCATTATAAACAAACACTTTTCTAACGTTAAGAGCAGCCAACATGGCGATCCCCTTCAAGTAAGAAACGATACGAACTATCGCATCGCAACAACATAGACCGGCAGTGTGTGTACAATTGCAAACCTTTTGTATATGAACAATTGTTTCATGTTCAAAATTTTTATTATGTTTTTGGCAACGCACTAAATCGCCCACCGTACCGTAAAATATGCAACTAGATTGGGTCGTGGCCTCTCTGAGAGATTTATGTATTGATAGGCAAGCACGTTTCTTTTCCTCTTTTTTCTCAGCTTGTGAGCATCTAACCTAACCTAACCTAACCTAACCGCATAAAAGCTGAAAAGGAAGTGATCCATCATATCCTTGCAAATCTCTAATATTCACAAAACCTTAGCCCCGGGTTCCGTGACTCATATCCGTGTCAACTTCCCCTATATTGTTTAGTCACGGGCACGGGGTACTTCTGAGAAACGCATTACACTGGGCCATCCGGCCCCTCTCCCAGCGTCGTCCTCTCTCTCCCCCAACCCCAACGCGGGTCTACCTGGCAACTGGCGCAGGCGCCGCGAGATGGATTTTGACATTTTTATGACCCCAACCGATAACGATGAGCTGGCGCAGTGTCCGTTTCCCGAAAATTCTAGCTTTCGCAAAATAATTATTTCAAGGCCGTTGTAATTATTTTAAAAATGTGAATCTTGATACAGTATCATTGTGTATATAGACTTATTATTAAACCTAGATACGTAAACACCTGTTTCCGGGTACAAATAATGTTAAAATTTGCTCCCAATGACTTTCCTAGGTAAATATTCTTGTTACTTTTCGTATCAAATTGTCTTTGTTTGTCTTACTATGTTCATAGGTATTGTTCGAGTTCACGAAGATTGACCGATGGAAATTTTAAAAGCTGTGTCCCCCCTCAACAGCTCTCTCCTTCTGTAATGTTGTCTTTTGTGATTATGTTTACCATGTATAATATCGAGTAGAATATTTTTCTGAATAGATTTGGAAACAATGCATCAACTCTCAGGGACTATTTTCGTGAAACTTACTACAGTATATAAAGTAAGGTAAGTTAGTAAGTAGGCCTAATTAAATACAACGTTTGACCAATATGTAGGTTTCCCTTCGTACATAATGAAATGCTTGATTAAATAAGGTTAGGTTTCAACTTAATGTGAAATAGCAGAGTAGAAATTGCATTCTATAATGCAATTTTCCCGTTTCGGCCGTTCCTCAGAAGCGTTCCGTTCTGAAGGAATGATTCCGGTCTTTTTAGCACTAATACCGTAGTGAAACGTCTAAGTGAAAGGAAAGGTATGAAGCTGTTAAGAAAATTCAACACATTTTTGTTTTTCATACCGACAAGTCGAATATTTTAAATGTGGCAGGAGACCTTTAGTCCTTTTCTCTAAAAATCTTTGCCTGATGATTTTTAAACTTCAATCGTAATAATAATGAATGAACATGCCATTTTCCTAATTAAAGTATATTGTTGGTTTAGTATTTAGTATTTTAGTAATTTTTAGGTTTAGTATTTTAGTAGTCTAACTCTTCAAAACAATTCAAACTCAAAGAAAACTACTGACTATTACTACATCGAGGTTAAAGATTTAAATAATGATCATAAATTTAATATATAAATTTTCATTATACAGCTCATCATTCAAGTCTCTTTCAAAATTCTTCTTTTTACATAAGTATAAAACTTTTTAATTCTTTACCCAACAAGATAAAAAATATGAATGATGAAAGAAAGATAAAAAATGGAGAATTTCTTCAACGGGAATGCCTTTACTCAGTAAATGAATGATATTTAAATTATGAAAAATAAACTATTAAACTTGAAAAAAATGCATTTATTTATATTTTTTGTATTTGTAGAATCTTAGACAATTAATAATGTAAAAAAGTGTATCTTAAATGCTTTACGGTCTGAATTTGTTGACTAAAATACAATAAAAAAAGTAAAAAAAAAAAACTATGAAAAATTATTGTACGGTATTTAAAACATTGCCCAGCGACAATATGTTGTGTTTACGCAATAAATAATTTGTATTTGTATTACTCGTTCTTTCCAAATTCAACTCACACCTAAATAGTAACTTTCTCTAACTCCGTAGGTAGGCCTACGCCGCTTTCTGTGGCACATCGGCCGTGTAACCCGAACCAACCGTCCGGACAGCCCGTGTATCACCACCTGCATGACTTAGTCATCACCGGCACGGCGGAAGTTGTAAGAACGTTGATTCATCAAATGCCTCGTGAGTGGTGGTGTTGTTTCCTCAGTCGTTGACTCACGGCACGCCACGCGTGTAGCATTCACCTTGCAGCCGGAGCAGACACACGGCACGGCCGAGCGACCGTGCTGGAGCAACGGACAGTAGAGGAAGTCACACGTTGTTGTCGTGCGATTGCCAAGTTTACATGGAAGTTGCTCAAGGCCTATGTCAAACGGATATCAAGCGAAATATGAGTGTTTTAGCAGGTTAAATTATGTACTATCATATTAGCAAGTAGATTAGTTATTAGCTACCGGTATTTAATTCTCAGGCACAACCACTACTTACTATTAGCGTTCTATAATCAACATTACCGAACTTGACTAATCTTTGCTCGGAGCCACCACAATTAGTTTTGTGATGAAACAATAAATACCGGTACGTAGGATAAAGTAAAGAATTATTGCGTAAAAAAGAGAAAGGGAAAGCATCTATTTGTTTGACTATAGAGGCCTGCAAGATTGTTGGAGATTATGTTTCATATTTATTTCAGTACATTTAATTGCACTATGATTAGCTACTTCGCTAAGAAAAGACTGTCAAATTTCATTCATATTGAAAATGAACAAATATTTTAAAGATTTGTATAAAATATTTCGGTGGTCATTGACCTTGTATCGTACACTGGTGTTTGACCTAACATTAGTAGCTGGAAGCTAATAGATAATATTGAACTTTCAGACTCGTTCACAATGTTGTTCGCTATAATGTTTACTCGATAAACTGTTATTAGTCTACAGAAAGTATTCATCACACAGAGTCACTAAGACCTCATGTAGATAACCAGACAACCCAAGAGCATTCCTGGTCTTTGGTGAAAGGTTACCGTTCTACACGTAATGTCCATAAACAAAATAAAATCCCAAAGGGAGCATGGCATAACACAACTTTATCGAACTGTAATTTTTATTATCTACAAAATGATTCAGCCAATGAAAACCAAAACTTCTATTTTGTAACGGTTTACAGCAAAAAACACTGTTTAAAAATTATAATATAAAATAAAAAACTAGTTTACAAACAAATTTGTTCGAGAATTATAACATTAATATCAGTTTGAGATAGTAATCGTTGAAGATGATGAGTCATCGTCCTTGTTAAATTCATCAGATATGACAGCCCCGTACAGAATGACGCATTATGGTTGTACAGTAACTGTGACAACTGGAACGGAACGGTGACAATAATGTATCTGTGACATCAGCTCGGGTGACGTCAAGAGACAATGGGAGTTAAATAATCTATATTACTTAAGTGCTTGTCGTTAAGACAGGCTGGTATCGAATATAGGGCTCTTCAAATTAAAAAATGCGCTCCCAGATCAGGGAATTAACATTAGGCTACTATGCAATTTGTATGCAATTCAAAATGTACAAAACAAATAGGGGTTTATGTAACATAAGAATGTTGTTGATTGATTAACCGACGCCAAGAGAGAAGTTAGGTGAATTAAACTCTAGTTCCCACGTGGTTATTTTGGATTTCACCAGGCAAAAACCGCAGGACGCGCACATGTGGGCTGTGTCCTGGTTTGTAGCGCGGAGATGCGAGCTCCCTTCAAGTGCCCGGCCACACGGGCGTTTTTTTCACGCAAGAACGCAGCATGAAAACACGCAAGAAAAATGAGCAGCATTAAATGTAATGGGGTATGCCACACGAGGTGTGTTTTCCCGCGTATCGGGCGCATTTTCAAGGTCGCCCGCCGCAGTCGCGCTATGGAATGAGTTGTGGTGTATTTATTTAAGCTTGTTTTCACGCTCAAGTCCCTGGCCACACGAGGCGGAGTGAACACGCAGTAAAAAAGTATTTGAAACTTACTGAAAAACTTTATAAATACCCAATTTTTAGAAGACCTACATCCTCAGCGATTTTTTTATGGAATTTCGGTATTATTCCCCTACCCCATAAAAACTATGAATATTTAGGCCATGTCGGCTTTGAAAGCAGATATAAGTCAAAACCATCCCTACTGAATATCATACTAAATTGTTGTCTGTCGTACAGAAAAAAATTAATAAAAAAATTTTTGAATGAAAAAATAAATTATCAGAAAAATATTTAAAAGTGTCTGTTTACTTATCTTGCAATTTAAGGTAGATGGAAAAAACTATGCTAAATAAATAAATTTTGCTGTCCCCCAATAATCAGGGCCAATAGAAACATAAAATAAATGTTTTTTTCTAAATGAATGGTATAGTTTTTAATGGATTCATGTTTATGTTTATAAATCATAAAAAAACAAAGCCATGAAGAAAATGCAACAATCACGCGAATGCGGCGATTAACAGCGAGTTTGAACTGCACTGAGCCGCTCCTCTACTTCAGGCGGGAAAATAAACTACATTTATCGCGTGAAAAAAACGCACGTGTGGCCTACACACGGCGGAAAATCAAGCAGCGTGAAAATAAGCTACATTTTACCGCGTGAAAAAACGCCCGTGTGGCTGGGCACTTGGTGTTGGTGGCCGCTCGTTCGGCCCGGTGAACATTATAGTACATGAGCCGGTCGGTAGTTTTATCATACAATACAGTAGTAGAATAAATTTTTTAGTTCAGTTGTTATTGGTGTACGAAATAGGTAGACGCACGAATGAATAACAGTGATATAAGGTAATTAATTATTTTTGAAATAAACTTCTAAGTAGGCTTAAGAATTCAATCTGAAATTTCCAACGGTTTCCCCACCTCAGGGCTTTGAGGAGTAAATAAATTAGACGATTGAAACGTGTTCTGAAACCACTAATATACTTTTAACCCTCTCACCAGAATACGATATAGAAAACCAAGAATGAGAATTTTACGATAGATTTGTAGGCCTATCATGTTGCTACTTTCACTAGATTACATTACCTAAATTACTATTACAGTATTACTGTATAGCCCATATTTTTTAAAATTATTTAAGTTTTGGAACTAATTAAAGTATTACACCAACAATTTTAATATAATGCTGTAACTGTACTTTGTTGAGTTCTTGTTTAGGTAATGCTCGGACTCCAAATAAGAGCCATTTTTAAGAGGATAGAACCATATGTACTGTACCAGAAAGATATGGTTCAATTTTTTTCAATGACTTTTAAAGTACGGTATCATGCAACACGCACTAACTTAATTCGATTTTAGCCGTAAACGATGTAAATTTTTGTACATACTACCTGTGTTGTGTTTCGCGCCACGGAAGTTTTTACATAAAAATATCAAAATTATAACAATTCAGTTAGGGCGAGCTCATTCAATCTGTTTACTCCCTGGGTTGAGCTCGTTCGGCACTAGAATTATTCGTTCGCTTTGTTATCTCGCCGGTCCCGGACCCCAGGACGAGCTTGTTCGCTCAGCTTACCCACCACCCACCTTCTTCGTAATTAATTATTTAAATCATTGTGTAAGAATTATTACTTACTGTAAACCGGTTTACAGTAAATAATAATTCTTACATTAAAACCACAGCTCAGGGGCTAAAACAATGGATTTTAATAGAGATCATTGTCCATAGGAATAGCTCGGAACCTTTCAAGGAGCGGAGCCCTCACGCATTTTTAAAACAAAAATATCACTCTCTATGTTAATCTCCAGATCTCTGGAAGTACGGTACTATTTTATTTTCGTTCCTGCAAAATTTTTGCTTTGTCCAGTGGTTTTTAAGAGATGGAATTATAAACTTAAACACAAACATACAGTACCAACTTTCACATGTATTATTTAGTAGCCTAGGATAATAATCGAAAAACAATCGAACAAAATAATCGAACAACAACTGACAAGCTCCAGCGTATGTTAATTATTCATTTGTACAGTGTTAGCATTAGTATTTTGAAGCAAGAACATACCGTACGATAGGCACCCTTATAACTTTAGTTCTTTTTTAATTTTAAAACTAAATGATGGTAGAAATGCTCTTGTGCGGTACGTTACAAAACAAACAAACAATAAACTATAAAAACACAAAATACATAAAAAATAATCTACACAGCTTCAAAAACAAGTATGTTACATTAATTTGAATTAAAATGGTTACTCATTTTCAGGGTTCAAATAATTAGGCCTATTACAATAATTCTTCAATAATATAATATGAATACAATAATTCATAAAGTGTGTTCTTCTTAGCTGCTAATTCAGTGTACTTTGAACCATAGACTGACTAATAAAATAATCTTCCCTATTCTGATATATAATGATTGTACTCCCATAGTCTTTAATTATTTGTCATTCAAAACTTATTACTTATAGGCCTGTCAATGTATTAAAAAAAATCACTAACCTCGAATACTAGTTAATTCATAACGATTATAAACACTTTAGTATGTCCACACCCATAGAAACACTCGTCACACGGAAACGCAATCAAAACACACAGATGACATCCAACGTAACTGACGAACGACGAACTGAACGAGTGAACAACTAACTGAACTGACACTTGGATTGGAGGGAAAGAGGGAATGCCATCGCCAGCGCGATTGGAGCGCTCCTGTCAGTCATTGTTGGTACTATGTGAACTTTCGATTGTTCACAGTACGGCAATTCAGAAAGCTTGCTCTGTTACAACTTGGTTACAACCATGTTGAATAATATTTAATATTGATTCATTGTACTACAATTTTTGCATTTTCATACATAAAAAATATAGAAGGCATAAAATTTCAAACCAGTATCGTAGTAACTTTAAGTCCTCTTGCATGTTAAGTCGAACATGCAAGAGGACTTAAAGTTACTTAATTTTCTAGTATTAAGTGAAAGTGAAAAAACTAAATATATGATATTTGGGCTACGAAATGAGTACAACTTTACTGGAAATCTTTTTAACCATCACCCAAAATGTTCTAGTGTTTGTAATAATTTTAGTATGTTGGAAAAAGTAGATGAGATTAAATATTTAGGCCTTGTCACAAATTCAAACCTGTCTTGGAAGGGTCATATAAACATTATAAGGAAAGATTTATGTACCTAGTCTATTGCATAAATTTTATTTATTGAGAAATATTTGTCCCAAAAAAGTTATGACACATGTTTATCATGCTCTTATTAGTTCTAAGTTAAATTATGGGTTGAGCTGTTGGGGTGTGTAACATATGTATCTACCATAAAACCTATTCTTACTCTACAAAAAACCTTTATTCGAATCATGTTGAAGAAAAAAAGAACAGAGCATTCATGGCCTTTATTTTGTGAGTTAAATATTCTTCCACTCAGACATTGTTATGTATTAAAAATTTTAAGAATATTTTATATTAAATTTGCACATGATTGTAAAATTGTTTATCCTGATAGATATAACCTGAGAAATTGTAATTTGGCACCTGTACCTAAACCTAAGCTCACCTTTTACAGACATTTCTTTAGTTTATTTAATGCTCCCCGTCCCCGTGTATATAATTTTACATTATCTTTAATCCGGGACACAAACTCATTTTGTACATATTCTAACAGTTTAAGATCATGGTTGTATACTGTTGAAAGTGTAGAGTATCTACTTCAGATTGTTTCTTAGTTGTCATTAGTTATTTTTACTGATAAGTTATTTATTGTTTATATGTAAGAAGTCAAACTCACAGTTAATTTTTTTATTTTTTTATGTTTTTATTTTTTTCTGGTGATCAGCAATGAATTTTAATTAGTTAAGAAACAGTCATTTTTGCAGAAAGCTAGTTAATTTATTATTATTAAATATGTGAAAATTATGTAACCAATCTCATTCAGCCATATTTACTTATATATACTAGTGATGGAAGCCTCAAAACTGGCATTGCCTAGGAGGCCCCTATGCATGTTTCATCAATTAAAATACCGGTATTAATAAATAAACCAATAAATGTTATAGATATGTATTCACTCTATGTGTAACTGCAAATTTATTTATGTTCTGTAAATTTTTTGTAATATATCTTGTAGTATATCTTTGTATAAATGTATGTATATATGTATGATGAATAAATAAATTTATTTGATTTGACTTGAATTTTTGAGCGAAGCTTCTATAGTACTACACTTTGGTTTTTTATTTACACCTACGGCTGAAGTGATCCTCACGAAATTTTGCTCGGTCATAGTTACCATCTATGGGAAGGTATAAATCTGAAATGGTCCAAAACGGACATAAGGGTTCTGCCCTACGGCCCTTGAAAGTTATCATGTTATTTTAATAGGAGAAAAACTTTATTTGGTTTGTTTACAGTGTGTTGATTATAGGCCTACAGCTGTTATAAGGATCAAATTGAACTGCAGACTGTTACTATCAGCTGTTTGTGAATACAGTAATTTTATGTGAAATTGTTGTTTTGTTTACTTTAGTGGTTTGGTTGTTTGTTTACCTTTGTACGAGAATGAAATGCCACATTTACGGAGAGGAGGTGCAAATTTTGGACGACACACCATTTAATATCTTGTAAACATATAATACTCCGTTGCAGCAAACCTGCGTACTCAAAAATTAATAGAGTATTACAGACTTGTGGCGAGTAAGCGCAAAGAACACCTAAATCTGGCGATGAGTGTGAGCAACGAATGAGCTGACCCAAAAGGTGAGTGAGCGCATTGAACAAACTAATTTGACGGCGAGTGAGCGAAGCAAACGAGCTGACTTGAATTACCATAAAATATTTTCTAATATTGATTCAAAAAATAGTCGCTCCGCTCAATATTGCAAGCAGACAACTGCATTGTATACCTAGTACGGTATCTTCTTTTTTTTTTTAGTGAATCCATCGAAATTTGTTCGATTAAAAACTTATTTTTGTTTTATGTTGATTAGGTCCTTATACTTGATTCACCAGTAATAATACTTTAAATATATAATACTTGTTTGAGGATATAATACTTTTTAAACAGTAATTTTGCTGTTTTTGCGTCAGTTTTATGTGGAAGAACATGTTTTACTGGCACTTGACCACCCCGTCCTAAAAATGGCAAAAAATTAAAAATAATCTATACTTATTTAATACGCTAAGGGTTTTTTTGTCTTGAGAACTCCTCCTAAAATTTTCAACCGATTTTCAAGTTTTTGGTGTCGTTAGTCGTTGGATAGGGCTTGGTCTGTAGTTGTTTCCGCCAAAAATTGACGAGAATCGGACTGAAATAAGAAGATAGATTGGGACTGAATAAAGCATTTGAAACATCTGTTAATAATCAGCTGTAAATACGTGTAGTTATTGGCGATTGAAGATATTCACATTATTGGATTGGTCCGATGTCCTTGATTTAGAGCTAATGTAACATTTGTACTGTATTTAAATACATTGCTCAATTTCGAGCAACACTTATACTAGTTATTTTAAACACAATGAATATGCTATTATGGAAGCTAGGGACCATACAGTATTACTTTTTCCTTTTAAAGTCCCTAGAAGCCAAAAACACTTACAAATTCATATTGGTGATGTCACAATAATATGAGACTGGCTTTTCATTTTTACATTTTTGCACATAAAAATAAATTGAAAACGTTCAGAAAATGTTTAATTTCAACCCACTCTCAAAGAACCGAATCAGAAAGATAATGGTTCAATTTTCTTCAATGACTTTTAAAGTATACACAACACGCACTAATTCGATTTTAGGCATAAGCAACGTAAACTTTACTAAACAAAAAAAGTAAAAAATAGTATTGTTCAAATACAATACTAGCTTCCATAGGGAGGAAGCTATTACCATAGGTCTCATGGTAAGCCTGGGACCATGTTACTTTTCGTTTTGAGGTGCCTAGAGACCAAAAATAATAGTCATTGAAAATTTTATTTATATGTGTGTGTCCCTAGACAGGATAACTCTTATAAAAAAGGTCCAATTGAGACCAAATTTGGTAGAGATGTGTAATCCTACTTTTATTCAGAGTTCGTAAACCAGACATATATCAACCTACCAAAAGGGGTAGTTTTGGGATTTTCTACCCCAAAAATGGGGTTTTTTGTGTTTTTTTATGTACGGTAATTTTAAAAAAAATTTATATTTTGATTTTTAATACAAAGTATATGATTTAGCTAAAACACACATACACACACACACACACACACACACACACACACACACACACACACACACACACACACACACACACACACAATTTAGTATCTTGAAGCTTTGCTCCATCTCCATTGTTTACCTGGATATTAAAAAGTCTAAAGACAGTACATTGTATTTTGGGGCTCCAATGTTAATCTTATGGAGAATGAGGATGAGTTAATATTTCACTTATTAACCAACTAGTGGCTCATAGGTGGCAAAAACCCTAATCATAAAACTAAAATAGCATGAACCATATCGCATTTCCAGTTCTTCCCTAAGGAGGGTTCTAGAAAAATTAATTTTAATTTATATAATATTTTAACAATACCGTTTGAACAGGCCATTCGCCCCCAAAGCACTCTTTACAACCCTGTACTATTAGGCCACCCCTTTGAAAATGCTTTATTTTGTCTGTTGTCAAATTTACAGGCCCTATAAATCTATGGAGAATAAGTTTTGAATGAAATCATAGTCCGTTTCAGCTATGACGGTTTCTTAATACTCGTATAACATAAAAAAGGGCAATGAGAAAAAATATGAAGGAAGTTCAGCACCCATTTTAGAGTCAATGAACTTTCAATACTTTGAATCATACCTATTTCATTGTCTTTTTTATTCATAATTTAATGAATTTTTTTAACTCCTTCAGATCTTTTTATTTTTGTGTAACCAAATTTAAACACAGCACATCAAAGTAGATCACCTTCATTTATTGTCAATATTCGTCCCTCTTAATCAAAACGTTTGATTTTTTTTGTAAACAGAGCAGACTTTTTTAAAAATCACTATACATAGAGAATCTTTTAGGAGAACCTTTCAGAAAATCTTTCTTATATATTTCCCATTTTTTTGTAAAGTTTTTGACCTGCTACATTTTCCCGTGGTATGTAGGACAACCGTATTTTGATTTTAACTCTCTCCCATTCTGCAATCTATGCAATGACTAAAAGGTTTCTGGAAAAATTCTGCTAAAAGAATACCAACACTTCGTTGACTTCCCACACTTCGTTCAACATTTTGAGTTTCAATTAATGTATCATCGTCACTCAATATTATCATTAGACACGTTTCGTCTTAAAATAAAATGAAAACATGTTTAAATGTAGGCGTTTCTCAATTTACAATTCACCGCCCATTGCATCCCGCAATCACGATCAGAATGTATTTTATAATTTGCAAACTTGCTCATCAGTTTTTTACAATTTCAATTAATATAACTACAGTAAAATCCAGCAGTCAATTTTTAATAGTTTGTAATTATGTTAAGGCTCCTAGTGGAATATTTCGTCCCTCAAAGCCACAAAACTTATTATAGTATTAACACTCTAGGTATATTTTTTGTCGTTTGTTTATTAATAGTTTTTCATTCAATATTATCAGCTTTCTCTCGTTTTAAAACAAAACCATAACATATGTTTTAATGTACACAAGGTAGACAGTTTTCAAATCCCGGGACTATTCTTATGGAGGACGTTTTACGTTATTTCTTATTTCCTTGTAAAGTTATGGATACGCCACTGGCGCCGACTCCATGGGGCCCGAGGGGCTCGAGCCCCCCATCAATTTCTTTGGGGGGGGCTCAGCCCCCTCAGACCAAAAGATGTCAAGTTAAAATTTACATTCGGCTGCAGTGATTTAGTTTAAAAGTAAAGGGTTTTGTAAAACATGTATTTTTATAAATTATAATACCACTTTGTACTTTAACACATTTTATTATAGAAAATGAAGCATTATAACCCCTGTAAATTAAAACCCCCTTTGAAGTGCAATAATTAAAAAACACACATGGATATTACGGTATTTCCTTTGTATTGTTCGAGAACGAGTAAGCTGCCCGAGTGTTTTTTCTTATTCAATTTCTTTATTCAAAGTTTTGTTTTCAGGAATTCTCGATGTCCAGATTATTATTGGTTGGCAGAAATTTGAAACTTTATCCTGCTGCTTTTTCTTACTTACTCTTAGTTACTTTTTCTGTTTTAATTTATGTGTATTATCATTTGATGTTTAATTTTTATTACTACATATAATGAAAGACATTGTACTGTTTGTTTTATTGGAAATAAATAATATTTGAATTTGAATTTGTTTTGGGGCCTCACTTCGGGGCTGCTTATCAATGCGACTAAATGTGACAATCAGCAAATGACATGTTAAATGCCCTAACGTAAAAGTACTATTTTTTAGTTGTAAAACGCATGGCAAGGAATTTTTAGTTCGATGCAAGGAACCTATAAGAATTAAGCCTACTCTGCCTACGATTCAAAAATCGCATTTGGCCACCTGATATTGTCCTCATGTGAAAATTGGTCACGTTCACTCGCACTAATTGGTGTGATCGAGGTTTACTCATCGATAACCGATATCTTTTTAAAGGCTTTAAACATGCAATTTACTCCTTGACGACTACCACGGTAGTCGCATAAATACCACCGTTTCTCTTATGGGATTTAGCTCAGCTATCCAGATGGAGATGCACCACGAATTCTGATCGTGATTACCACCGATTATTGCTTGTAAACGTGACAGTTGAGTGAAGAAGGTTAAAAAAGTCAAATTAACACTGATATAAATTGTTTTTAACTAAGATTATTATATACCATTTTAAGAGTGTGGAAAATGAAGACTGCAAGATATAGGCCTCCTTAGTTCTCTCATTGACTATAAAAAATCAATCAACTGTACAAAAACAATCAACTTAATATACAAAATCAATGGTTCCATCGTCCATAATTTAAGTCAATATTTTCTCTTTTCTTCATTATTTTATTTATAGTTCAGTATCTTTAAAAATGTCGAAAATAATGTAACTGCTTTAACTTAAAAAGTGTTGCTAGAGTTGTTTATAGAAAAAAGTTTCAATATTAGACTTTTTATCGCTTTAGGCCTACTGTAAGGAAAACTTCATAACATACTATACCAAATCAAGAAAATAACAAAATTAAACTGATTTAAAAATTCTCAAAATTTTCTGAAAGTTTATCTTTGGCTTATGAAGTTTTAGAATTAATTTTTCCCCAGATTAAAAAAAAGTCATTCGGGACTGGGAACAGATTTCGTATTTTATTTATCATGTTGAGATTGAGTTGGTATTGAACACTTAATTGTTTTGAAAATGATATATATATAAGTAACATCGTTTTCGTTTTTATAATGTAAATGGGCGTAAGCCTGTTTTTTAGTGTTGAAATAAATAAATTGTACCAAAAACCTTTTTGTTTGACTATTTTATTCAGCCATGTAATATGGTATAGGGTATAGGCTATCTGGTTTTTTGCTAAGCATAAAACCATGTGTCAATTTCTTCTATAAAAAATTTTTCCCAATGGACTGATGCTGCAAGTCTAACAGACACCAATTTGAGTTTTATCATCTAATCGCTTAATTTATTGTCTACGCTTAAAACTTACAACTCAAAACATAATTTTTGAGGTTAATCTAGAAGGCAAAACCATTGACTATGTACACTAAAACGGCATTCGGTGGACAGAGTTACAAAGAAATACACCCCGTCGCATCAGACCTGCGTACTCAGCGAATTTCCTAATTAGTAATATTAATTTTGACCAGATAAATCTGTAAACCAAATGTCATCACATGCTCATAAACAGTGAAATAAATGTCTAGTCAGTCTCCTTATGATAATTAGAAAAGAGTATGCAGGTATGCTGCCATGGGGAACACCAAAAGTAGGTTAGCATAAAAACAATTTATTTCAACCATATAAAGCCATATACTAAGTTTCATCAATATCTGTCCATTGCTAAAGGATTTTGCCTATTCTCCATATGATTAACATGGGAAAAGAGTAAGCAGGTTTGCTGCCATGATAAGCATAAAAACCAAGATTTTTTACCATAAATGGATGAATCTCAACCAAATGATGCTAAATACAAAGTTTCATCCAAAAATATTGGTTAATAAGTGAAATATTAACACATCCTTATTCTCCATAAGATTAACATTGGAGCTTCAAAATACAATGTACTGTCTTTAGACTTTTTAATATCTCGGTAACCAATGGAGATAGAGCAAAGCTTCAAAATACTAAATTGTGTGTTTTTTTGAGTTGAATCCAATGGTCAAAACAAAAATTTAAAAAATTTTAAAATTACATATGAAAAATGCAAAAAACCCATTTTTGGGGTACAAAACCCCCCAAAACTACCCCTTCCGGTAGGTCGATATGTCTGGTTTACGAACTCATCCGAATAAACGTAGGATTACACATCTCTACCAAATTTGGTGTCGATCGGACCTTTTTTACGAGAGTTATCGTGCCTAGGGACACACATATATATATATACATATATATATATATATATATATATATATATATATATATATAAATTTTAATGACTATTATTTTTGGTCTCTGGGCCCCTTAAAACGAAAAAGTAACATGGTCCCGGGCTTAGGTCTTACCATGAGACCTACGGTAATAGCTTATTCCCTATGGGGAATTCGCTAAAAGAATTGATTTTGGATGGAATGACGTGCTAGGGTTATTATTAGCAAACGAGGGTTTGTTGTTTTTAATACGTAAAACACTGTTATAATATAAGTTAAGTTTATATGAACTTAAATTTATGTATTTTCATTTATTAAGAAAATTTTAATAGGAGAATTATCAAATTTCTACTAATTTCTTCGAGCCCTCCCAATAATTTTTGAAAGTCAGCGCCCATGGGATACGCTGATAATTTTCCCTCGTGTATGGGACCGAGACCTTATATTTGAGACCCTTCCCATTTTTCTGCAATTTGTATAATGCTCACAATTTTGCTCAAGAAATTTCGCTTACAGAATTATATATATAGATATTTTTGGATGAAACTTGGTATTTAGCTTCATTTGGTTGAGATCCATCCATTTATTGTAAAAGTACCAGGGAGACCAAGCTTATGCTCGGTATAATTATTACTTTTGTTTTTCAAACAAAGCTCGTTCGCTCCGCTCACTCGCCCTCTCCCTTTTTAAGACGAGCTTGTTCGCTTCGTTCACTCGCCAGACCAAAGGGTGCTGCATTTGGTAATTTTCCTAAACCACAGGTTAAAGATGTAACATACATTGGTTTATTTTATCTTAGATCTTCAATTTTGGACTTGCCTTTGAGATTTACAAATTGAATATAAACTGTTGTTAACTTTTCGGTTAGAGGCTAGTTCAGGCCTCACTGTTATTAACTCTTTCTCTTATATGATATTTAGGGTGAGTGCACCAGTGAATGACCGTTTAAGGTTGAGTTTCCACTTGAATCTTACATGGTAAAACAGGCTTTTACGCTACAGTGTAGGGAATAGTTTAAATGTCTTGCCCGTATTCTTCTGTACTTCCTAATGTTTAAACTTAATGTATTATGTTAAAACAGAGTATGAAAAATACAATTTATCATACATAAATCATTGCACCAGTGAATGACCGCCTATCCACCAGTTAATGACCGGTGTTTCCCCAGTGAATGACCGGTCATTCATTGGTATCAGAATACCAACTACAGTATTTAGAATGAATGTACCAGTGAATGACCATTAAAAATAGGTCAATTAAGACAAAAAGCACCACACAAAAAATACACACAATAATTGCGTAAATATTGTATTTCTTGTAAATAAAAAAAATATTGTATGGGCTCTAAAAAATTTTACATTGAAAACCGTTTAAAGTACCACCATTTTGGAACGAAAGTTAAACAAAAATTAAATTTAAACCAAATTCCAATCTTATCTATAAAATTGTATTATTTATTTATCAATCATCGTTTTTGAGACAGTGAGATTTATATAAAATAAAATGCATACAGACCAACAGACAGAAAATACATGTTACATCGCATTTTAAAATTGTATTAACACCACTCTCCTTCCTCGCCACCGAATAAGCTGTTAAGATTCTCACAGAGTCGAAGCTGGAACCCTGTATATTAACAACACTAACCATTTCCAGATCGTTAAAATAGAGATTCTATAGTAGGATTCACGAAAATAGTCCGATGAGAGGCGAAACATTGTTGCCAAATTTATTCTGAAGCACATTTGTATATTGCATTACACATGGTAAACATAATCACAAATGACAACATTGCAGGGCGAAAGGGGGTGAGGGGGGACACAGCTGTTTAAATTTCCATCGGACTATTTTCGTGCATCTTACTATAGTGAATGACCACTGTTCTTGTAGTAAATTTCCGTAAACATTAAGCCCCGGTCAAATTTTGGTTTATTGTAGGGTACCCAGGGCCCATTTTCTAAATAGGCCGAGTAGGCCGCGGCCTAGGGCGGCAAATTTTTGGGGGGCGGCAAATTTCGAAATTAATTAAATTTTTTTCTTTATCAACTAAAATTAAATAAATTAAAAATAACATAACGATGTTTGCAAAAGAATTTGGAATTTTTATTTACATTGTAAATAATCCTCATAACAGAACTTGTAGTTATGTTGAATGAATGAATTAGATCCGTAGGCTATTTGTTTACTCGTCTCAGCCCGTGAAGGGAAGCGGCAGGCAGCATAGGCGTCATTTCAGCATTCTGATTGGGGGGGCAAGATTTTCATAAGGTCATACCCCCTCCCCCCTTCCCGCAAATACGCCAAACATCTTAAATTTCGCTAAAAACTGGTAATAAAAGCTAATTAAGTTTAGATTGTGACACTAAGCTGTCCATAAACTGTGTGAACTTATAATATAATCTCACAAACCCATGAAAACAATACCCTAATGCATGTAAAATTTTGTTATATAACATGTTTCTATATGTAGAAAGTCATTATTCTTCGGGGACTGCCAGTGGTTACTGTGATATAAAACACCTTAAGAAATTTAACGAATTTAATTGGTTAATGGATACTAAATCGTTGAAATAAAAATAAAAAAAAACGTCATTTTATAACTATTTAGTTATTTTTACTGTATATTATTTACAACTCTAAAATTTTACAGTCGGATACATGGACTAAAACTTCATAGGCCTACATATGGTAAAAATCTTTATCAAAAATTAGTTTTTGACAAAGCACCTTTGCAGTCCGTATAAGGGACAAAAATATCATTTAACTATTGTTTGTTAGGATCAGTACAGCCACGGTATACATACATTGCCCATTAACCTAAATTGCTATTGAGGAAAAGGAAGGTAAAAAATTACTAATAATCAAAAAAAGATAAGTAATGATTTACAAAAACATCTATATTTAATACTTGATACGGGTTTTTGTACAAGGAACTTCTCCCACAATTTTCAATAGATTTTAATGATTTTAGTGCCTTTGGATAGAGCTCGGCGTGAAGTTGTTTCTAAAGTAAATTGGTAAATTATCCATTTAAAAATAAGGGACCTACAAGTCCTTAAAGTCTGTAAATTTCACATTTGATTACCCATCAGTAAGGAAATTGATTGATTTTCAAGTAAACAGCTATAAAGTGTAAACATCGGACATCAGCGAAAGTACTACATCTACCTTTTCACACGAAAGAGGTTATGTTTAACCAAGGCTCCGGTCTATCTGGGCCCGAACGATGTTACCAAATGCCGTGGCCGTAGCGCTAGGCGAGTTTGATGGCTGCAGAGGTTGACGGGAATCGTGTTTTAAAATTAACTAATTAAGATAGAGATTGACTCTTAACTTTTTATAAAAGTAGAAAGACGGATCTCGTCTTCTCTGGTTTTAGAATTTTTAAATAAAATTTCTAGTTTCAGTTATAACTGTCTAAAATCATCTGTTTTTCTCTAATGGCAAGTTTTATAGAGGCAGAGGTTTACGGGGATCGTTTTTTAAAACTAACCAATTAAGATAGAGATTGGATCTAAATTTTCTAAAAGTAAAGAGATCTCTTCGGCTCGGTTTTTGGAATTTTTAAATAAGATTTCTAATTTTAGCTATAACTGTCTAAAATCATCTGTTTTTGTCGATGAAAATGCAAGGGTTTTTGGGAACCCAGTTATCTTTTGCTAAATGCAGCCTAGACCTACGAGAGCTACAAGTAATGTGTCACATCAAAGAAGAATAACGGTGCTAAATTTCCTTTCTTACACTTTATTTATCTCACTTTGGTAGTATTATCAAAACTAATGGAAAACTTAAGTTATAAATCGAGAAAAACAGATGATTTTAGACAGTTATAGCTAGTTAGAAATTTCATTTAAAAATTCTAAAACAGAGCCTACGAGATCCGTCTTTTTACTTTTAGAAAAAGTTAAGAGCCAATCTATATCTTAATTGGTTAGTTTTAAAACACGATCCCCGTAAACCTCTGCATCCATCAAACTCGCCTAGCGCTACGGCGGCGAGGCGGCATTCGGTAACGTCGTTCGTGCTCAGGTAGACCGGAGCCTTAACAATTCAATAGACGTGAGATGGGACTTCCTGCCAAATATGACGATTGCAGAGTCAATTTAAGAGTTTTATGTAAATAATTCATAGTAGACATTTTGTTAAAGTCTGATTCAGAAGTTTATACTTGATCCTATACAAAAAATTTTTCACCATTATTACATAACCTAACATTTTAATTTCCAATTTTAAAAAATCACCAAAATTATTGGGGGGGCAACTGCCCCCCCTTGCCCCCCCCAAATGACGCCTATGGCAGGCAGGCAAGCTCTATATCGCCCGCCACCGGAACGGAAAGGTGCTCGGTGCTCGTCAGAGGAGGGGGGGGGGGTGTTCTTTCTGTTGTAACAGGATTGATATTTTTGACGTTTAGAGGCGATTCATTTTTCACTTGCGATTTGCGTCTGGAGTATTTAGTTTGGTTTGGTTTGGTAGTGTCAGTTGTCGTTTGTTGGTGTTTCTTATTGAGCCAATTTGATGATTTATGATTCTTGAGGAAATAAGAGCAAGAGCTATGATTAAGACATATTAATGCATTTCATTGTAGGCCTAAGGTAAAACGACTAAACGTTGACCGCCGCCAAACTCTGTTCACAGCAATCTTACTTGCAATTTTTAAACAGCCTATATAAGTCTTGTATCAGTAGGAATCATACTTTTATTTAAATGATTTTTGCTTAAGGAACTATTTTATTTGAAAAAAAGGTTTGAACATAAAATTTGAAAGTAATACATACTATATTTTAAAGGCTGTTTAAATATTGAAAAATCGGCGTTTAAGTACAGTAGACTAACCTTACTGTTGTTAATAAAACGTGTTTTTAAAATAAGCTTATGTAGATATATTTAGTTTAAACTGCCGTATGTTTTAAAATTAATAATACTATTTGTAAGACAGTGTTGTTGGTTTTCCAATCACCGTTTGAAAATCGGACGGCGGCATTAATATTTTGGGTTTCCCAAAAAAAACTTTTTTGAAAGTAAAAAGACGGATCTCGTCTTCTCTGGTTTTAAAATTTTTAAATAAAATTTCCAATTTCAGCTATAACTGTCTCAAATATTCTGTTTTTTTTCGATGCAAATGCTAGAGTTTCTTAGAATTGTGTTATCTTTTGCTAAATGCAGCCTAGAGCTATAACTAAGGTTAAAGACGAATAATGGTGCTAAATTTCCTGTGTTACACTTTGGAAATTATTTAATCAAAACTTATAGAAAACTTCAGTTTTCGTCTACAGGCTAAAAAGATCTTCAATTTTGGATTTGCCTTTTAGATTTGAATGTAAATTGTTGTTAACTTTTCGGTTAGCGGCTAGTTCAGGTTTTAGCCTACTGTTAATTACTCTTTCTCGTATATCCCTACTTATTGTTCAACTTGATTTAGAACAGATTGTAAAGTTAAATAAGTTTTAAAAAAATCTAGAAAAACAGATTATTTTAATAGACAGTTATAGCTGAAATTAGAAATTTTATTTAAAAATTCTAAAACCAGAGAAGACGAGATTATTCTTTCTACTTTTAGAAAAAGTTGAGAGGGGGGGGGGTGGGGGGCGGCAAGCATAATGCGGCCTAGGGGCGGCACTAAGCTAAAATGGGCCCTGAGGGTACCCACATGATTTCTGATGTTTTTTTAGTGCTTCTTAGCACTTAATCTGCCAGAAAACATTGTTTCCAGAACGTTTAAAGAAAATTTATCAAAATCTAGTGAATGACCGAAATGGTCATTCACTGGTTATACCAATAGTTGTGATCCAGTAAATGACCGGCTGTATAATTAAATTGTTGGTTATCATTTTGGTATTAAAATGAGTACAGAATTGTACCTTAATATGTTTACTGTTAATTACATTTATTATATTGCAGTTTCAATCAATAATCAAAGAACAATGAAGAATACAGCTAGCCTTGTTTGTACGATACGCTATAGTGGGGAAGCTTGAGGATGAACTGGGTGGAACACTAAATTTTGTTTGTGTTACAAACAGATGTTTGGCACTTTTTTTTAACCAGTGACAGGGAGGATCCAAATCAGAATCCGAAGTTACTTTTAAGACCGTTTATGATAGACTAGGCAAAAGGTAAAAAGCTTAATATACTGTTTTTCATACGAATCGGTCATTCACTGGAGGGTGGTCATTCACTGGTGCACTCACCCTACTTATTGTTCAACTTGGTTTAGAACAGATTGTAAAGTTAAATAAACTAGGTATACAATGCAGTTGTCTGCTTGCAATATTGAGCGGAGCGACTATTTTTTAAATCAATAATAGCAAATGTTTTATATAGGTAATTCAAGTGAGCTCGTTCGCTGCGCTCACTCGCCGTCAAAGTTTAGCTCGTTCGCTGCGCTCACTCACCTTTTGAGTCGGCTCATTCGCTGCAAACACTCGTCGCCAGATTTACTTTGTTCGCTGCGCTTACTCGCCACAAGTCTGCAATACTCTAATAATTTTTGATTACGCAGGTTTGCTGCGACGGGGTATTATATTACAAAATATTAAATGGTGCGTCGTCCAAGATTTCCACCTCCTTCCGAAACGTGGCATTTCATTCACGTACAAAATTAAAAAAAAATAAAATAAAAACACTAAAATAAACAAAACAACAATTTCACGTAAAACTAATGTTTTCACGAACAGCTGATAGTTGCAGTCTGCAGTTAAATTTGGTCCTTATAACAGCTGTATAATCAACACACAGTAAACAAACCAAATAAAATATTCGTCCCATTAAAATAACATGGTAACTTTAAAGGGCCGTAGGGCAGAACCCTTGTGTCCGATTTGGACCATTTCAGATTTATACCTTCCCATAGATGGTTACTATGACCGAGCAAAATTTTGTGACGATCACTCCAGCCGTTCAGGAGAAGTACTTGTAAATATTTATCTACAGTTATCAGCTGATTTTTGTTCAATATAAAAATCTCCATACGGACAACATGGGATCTTTGACATGCTCTAGCTCGAAAACCGGATTTTTCCCAGCTATGGGACCAGCTCCAATCGATTTTTGGTGGCCAAAACCCCCATATTCTATCAAAAAATCAAAAATCCTTGGAGAAAAAAAAACTTTGCCCGTACAAACAGAGCTTGTTTTAGAGTATAAGATATCTTGGTTTTTGTAATTATCATGGCAGCAAACCTGCGTACTCTTTAACCATATAATGATATGGAGAATAGGCAAACTCTTTTATTACGGACATAGACATTGATGAAACTTAATATATGGCTTCATATGGCCAAAATAAATTTTTTATGCTAAAGATACCTACTTTATGAGCACAAGATGAATTTTTTTTACAGGTCCATCTGATTAAAATTAATATTACTAATTTGGAAATTCGCTGAGTACGCAGGTCTGCTGCGACAGAGGGTATTTCAAACTAGTAGCCTAACTTTTATTTCTTTAACAAATTGTTGTATTGATTTAATACGAGTATTAGGCATGGACCTTCCTAACATAAATGTCCATTTAGAAGAAAAATATAATTTTTTCCAACATGTATTTTCAAAATGGTGACAATTTTTTGTCTTAAAAAGAAAATGTGTTAAAACAGTAAATTTTAACAAATTTTGGTACAGTAGTCCCTTTTAAAACGGCCATCTCAGGATCAGGCCGCGGCCGGATAATAAAATGGCCGGTTAAACCGATGTACATTTAAATGCCAACCTACAATTTTAAATACAAAATATATAACTGTACTGAATATTAATTTATATCTAACATCCGACACCCATCAAACCCATGACCAAGCTAAACTAATAATTGAATTTTTTACCTCTATGGAACATAGAGTATAAAATTCTTTTAGACCGACTTTAAATTTCTCTTAGGCAAATTCTCTAGCCAAAAGGCTTTTTTATTCCTAATTTGATTTCAATGAAATTCTCAGGTTAGATTTTAAGTATTTTAAACTAGGTATAATAAACTATAATCGAGCAATTATTTTCAAGTATTAAAAAAGCTTATTTTCCGGAATTTTTGACAGAACTTTAGTTGTTTAGGCTACATGATTTGACTAATGTAGTTGCTATGATCAGTTTATTTCCCCCATTGCAGCTGAGTTGTCGATGTGTATGCTGAAAACAATATAACCTCTTGATTTGTTTATATCTGCTCGCCGTTATGTTACGTTTTTAAATAAAATTTAATTGATATTTTGACAGAAATATCTGTTAAATTAAATAGATCAACACCGATGTATACTTGTCGAAGTTATAAATTGTGCAAAAAGATAGGCATGTTGTGGAATGAATTGCTATCGAACGGAATTATGCGAGTAACTAATTTATGGGATACATCTAATATCTGTAAAAAGATTTAAATGGAACAAGTAATAATTAGAAAGTGTTGTGCCATTGTAGCCTATGTCTCCGGTAAGAAAATATGCATTAAGTGTTAAGTAAGCGTAATTCTACAATACTTACATAACTTGATTTTTATTAATTTGCAATCATGGATTTTAAATTGCATTGTTTTTTCGCTCTACAATCTATTTTTCTTTAATTTATAAGCATAATTATTATTAAGTTACTTGCTTATTTTGAGGTCTTAGCTAAAATCATAGTTTGTATGTATTTATTTGTAGGCTAGGCCTAGGATGTACGCCGGTTGACTTCGGACGGTTAGATGACGTTCCACTCTTCACATTCGAGGAGATGGAAACCTCCGTTCTCTCCCTAAAGAGCAACAAGGCTCCTGACCCGGACGGATTCCCAGCGAGGCTTTAAAGAAAGTATTTTCAATTAATGCTGACTTGTTGAGAATATGTACAACGCCTGTTTGGTAGAAGGGGTGTTTCCGGCTCCCTGGAAAACCACCAGACTTGTACTCATCAGCAAGGGCAAAGGTGATCCCGAGCTGCCGTCGTCCCACAGGCCTTTTTGCATGTTGGACACGGCTGGGGAGCTGTCCAAGAAGCTGATCCGTTCCCGCCTGACGTCTGCCGTGGAAGCTGCCTGGTACTTATGCCTCCGTCAGTACGGCTTCAGAAAGGGACGGTCAACGATTGACGCTATCACCGAAGTCCAGAGAGCTGTGAAGAGAGCCGAGAGCCACAACCATTTCTCTCGCTGAGTAGTGCTTCTTGTTACGCTTTATGTCAAGAATGCCTTTAACTCGGCGAGGTGGGTCGATATGCTGGATGCGCTTCGCAACACCTTTCGCGTTCCTGCATATCTGTTGCGACTCATCTTGTTGCGGATTATTTCCGCTCCCGAAGCCTGATTTACGACACAAGGGACGGAACGTAGACGATGGAAGTCACTTCTGGTGCCGCGCAAGATTCAATACTCGGCCAGGATCTCTGGAACGTTGCCTATGACAGCCTCCTGAGGTCGGAGATGCCTGAGGAAACCACTTTGATTGGGTACGCCGATGATGTCGCAGCTCTCATTGTTGCACGCAACGTTGAGCTGACCCAACTAAAGTTGAACCGAGTCATGCGTGTGGTCAACACATGGATGTCCGATCACGGTATCTCGCTTGCTCTCCGTAAGACGGAGATTGTGATCCTTACGAAGAAGAGGATGGTCACCGTCGTTCCGTTCCAAGTGGGAAGGGAGGTGGTCCAATCAACTCGTGCTGCTAAGTACTTCGGGATTATGGTGGACACCAAGTTAAGCTGGAGGGATCAGATATTCCGTACGGCGGACAAGGCCGCTAAGGTAGTCACGTACCTTAGTAGGCTGATGGCCAATGTCGGGGTTCCACGATTCGACAGAAGACGTCTGTTGATGTCCGCGGTTCAGTCCGTGCTTTTTTATGGAGCAGAGGTGTAGGCAGACGCTCTCGATAAAGAGTAGTACAGGTTGCGACTCGCCCGGGTTCAACGTCGAGCGGCGCTCGGGATGTGTTCTGCCTACCGGACAGTGTTCGAGCCTGCCGTCCTGGTGGTCGCCGGAGTTATCCCTGTCAAGCTCTTGGCAGGAGAGAGGAAGGCAATTTATCAGAGACAAGGCTAGATTAAAAGAACACGGCAAGAACAGAAGAGCGCTCCAGAACCTTCCAGCAGTGGGAACACAGTTGGGAGCACGACACCCGAGGACGATGGACTGCGCGACTTATCAAGCACGTCCAACCATGGGTGGAACGGCGGCCAATTCTTGACAATTCACGGCTATCTCGGTCGTACCTGAACCGGATGGGCAAGACCGGTTCACCAGACTGCATTTATTGCTCGGGCGTTCCCGACGATGCGGAACAGACATTCTTCCGCTGCCCCCGTTGGGAAGGGCCCCGCCTGAAGGCCACACAAATTTTTTGGTGCATTTTTGGTGGATTTCGGTCTGCCAAAAGATCTTGGAGGATGAGGGCAACTGGGATTGTTTATCACAGTTCGTCCGGGGCATCCTCCTGGAAAAGAAACATGATCTGGACGGCGAAGTGGCCCAGATCCCTTGATCGAGTGGCTGGATAAGGAGTGAGCCCCACGGGCATAAGCCAAATTTAGGCCTAGCCTGACGTAATGTAATAAACAACTCCAGGTTAGAATCCTAAAGAGTAGAGGCGAGGTTTTTTAGTGGGTAAACCCGTTTTTAGGGGAGCCCCACACTACAGGCTTGCCACCTGTGTGCGTAATGAATTTTTCTCACCTCTCCCTCAAAAACAAAGCGTCACCTAATAACTCAAAAAGTGAGTAAAAAATTCTTGTACGGGACGGACATCGGAGCGTATTCCTAGTATAATTGAATTTTTTACCTCTATGGAACATAGAGTATAAAATTCTTTTAGACCGACTTTAAATTTCTCTTAGGCAAATTCTCTAGCCAAAAGGCTTTTTTATTCCTAATTTGATTTCAATGAAATTCTCAGGTTAGATTTTAAGTATTTTAAACTAGGTAATAAACTATAATCGAGCAATTATTTTCAAGTATTAAAAAAGCTTATTTTCCGGAATTTTTGACAGAACTTTAGTTGTTTAGGCTACATGATTTGACTAATGTAGTTGCTATGATCAGTTTATTTTCCCCCATTGCAGCTGAGTTGTCGATGTGTATGCTGAAAACAATATAACCTCTTGATTTGTTTACATCTGCTCGCCGTTATGTTACGTTTTTAAATAAAATTTAATTGATATTTTGACAGAAATATCTGTTAAATTAAATAGATCAACACCGATGTATACTTGTCGAAGTTATAAATTGTGCAAAAAGATAGGCATGTTGTGGAATGAATTGCTATCGAACGGAATTATGCGAGTAACTAATTTATGGGATACATCTAATATCTGTAAAAAGATTTAAATGGAACAAGTAATAATTAGAAAGTGTTGTGCCATTGTAGCCTATGTCTCCGGTAAGAAAATATGCATTAAGTGTTAAGTAAGCGTAATTCTACAATACTTACATAACTTGATTTTTATTAATTTGCAATCATGGATTTTAAATTGCATTGTTTTTTCGCTCTACAATCTATTTTTCTTTAATTTATAAGCATAATTATTATTAAGTTACTTGCTTATTTTGAGGTCTTAGCTAAAATCATAGTTTGTATGTATTTATTTGTAGGCTAGGCCTAGGATGTACGCCGGTTGACTTCGGACGGTTAGATGACGTTCCACTCTTCACATTCGAGGAGATGGAAACCTCCGTTCTCTCCCTAAAGAGCAACAAGGCTCCTGACCCGGACGGATTCCCAGCGAGGCTTTAAAGAAAGTATTTTCAATTAATGCTGACTTGTTGAGAATATGTACAACGCCTGTTTGGTAGAAGGGGTGTTTCCGGCTCCCTGGAAAACCACCAGACTTGTACTCATCAGCAAGGGCAAAGGTGATCCCGAGCTGCCGTCGTCCCACAGGCCTTTTTGCATGTTGGACACGGCTGGGGAGCTGTCCAAGAAGCTGATCCGTTCCCGCCTGACGTCTGCCGTGGAAGCTGCCTGGTACTTATGCCTCCGTCAGTACGGCTTCAGAAAGGGACGGTCAACGATTGACGCTATCACCGAAGTCCAGAGAGCTGTGAAGAGAGCCGAGAGCCACAACCATTTCTCTCGCTGAGTAGTGCTTCTTGTTACGCTTATGTCAAGAATGCCTTTAACTCGGCGAGGTGGGTCGATATGCTGGATGCGCTTCGCAACACCTTTCGCGTTCCTGCATATCTGTTGCGACTCATCTTGTTGCGGATTATTTCCGCTCCCGAAGCCTGATTTACGACACAAGGGACGGAACGTGGACGATGGAAGTCACTTCTGGTGCCGCGCAAGATTCAATACTCGGCCAGGATCTCTGGAACGTTGCCTATGACAGCCTCCTGAGGTCGGAGATGCCTGAGGAAACCACTTTGGTTGGGTACGCCGATGATGTCGCAGCTCTCATTGTTGCACGCAACGTTGAGCTGACCCAACTAAAGTTGAACCGAGTCATGCGTGTGGTCAACACATGGATGTCCGATCACGGTATCTCGCTTGCTCTCCGTAAGACGGAGATTGTGATCCTTACGAAGAAGAGGATGGTCACCGTCGTTCCGTTCCAAGTGGGAAGGGAGGTGGTCCAATCAACTCGTGCTGCTAAGTACTTCGGGATTATGGTGGACACCAAGTTAAGCTGGAGGGATCAGATATTCCGTACGGCGGACAAGGCCGCTAAGGTAGTCACGTACCTTAGTAGGCTGATGGCCAATGTCGGGGTTCCACGATTCGACAGAAGACGTCTGTTGATGTCCGCGGTTCAGTCCGTGCTTTTTTATGGAGCAGAGGTGTAGGCAGACGCTCTCGATAAAGAGTAGTACAGGTTGCGACTCGCCCGGGTTCAACGTCGAGCGGCGCTCGGGATGTGTTCTGCCTACCGGACAGTGTCCGAGCCTGCCGTCCTGGTGGTCGCCGGAGTTATCCCTGTCAAGCTCTTGGCAGGAGAGAGGAAGGCAATTTATCAGAGACAAGGCTAGATTAAAAGAACACGGCAAGAACAGAAGAGCGCTCCAGAACCTTCCAGCAGTGGGAACACAGCTGGGAGCACGACACCCGAGGACGATGGACTGCGCGACTTATCAAGCACGTCCAACCATGGGTGGAACGGCGGCCAATTCTTGACAATTCACGGCTATCTCGGTCGTACCTGAACCGGATGGGCAAGACCGGTTCACCAGACTGCATTTATTGCTCGGGCGTTCCCGACGATGCGGAACAGACATTCTTCCGCTGCCCCCGTTGGGAAGGGCCCCGCCTGAAGGCCACACAAATTTTTTGGTGCATTTTTGGTGGATTTCGGTCTGCCAAAAGATCTTGGAGGATGAGGGCAACTGGGATTGTTTATCACAGTTCGTCCGGGGCATCCTCCTGGAAAAGAAACATGATCTGGACGGCGAAGTGGCCCAGATCCCTTGATCGAGTGGCTGGATAAGGAGTGAGCCCCACGGGCATAAGCCAAATTTAGGCCTAGCCTGACGTAATGTAATAAACAACTCCAGGTTAGAATCCTAAAGAGTAGAGGCGAGGTTTTTTAGTGGGTAAACCCGTTTTTAGGGGAGCCCCACACTACAGGCTTGCCACCTGTGTGCGTAATGAATTTTTCTCACCTCTCCCTCAAAAACAAAGCGTCACCTAATAACTCAAAAAGTGAGTAAAAAATTCTTGTACGGGACGGACATCGGAGCGTATTCCTAGTATTTTTAGATTTTTCCCTATTTATTTCCACTCTTTGGGTTCTTTCTTGTAGGAACGATTTTATCCAGCTGAGGGATGTTCCGCGCACGCCTAGTTTGTGTAATCTTTCAAACATAATTTTGTGATCTAAACAATCAAAAGCCTTTTGTATGTCTAAAAATACCCCTACATTTATTGTTTCTGTATCAGATTCCTTCATTAGGTTTATGTTTAGGTCACCCATAATTAAGATTTTTTTGTTCTTGTGAGATATGGTGGAAAGCAGATTTGAGAAATTATCAAAAAAAGAATTTAGGTTACAGTATGAAGATACTGTAAACGTATTATGTTCAAGTCATGAAGTGCAAACACATATGTTAATCGTTTTAGGAAAAATAAAAATTCACAAATATTGAACTTTCAAAAAATATTTTACAATTCCTTATAATGAAAAAATCTTGTCCTAGGGACGCCGGGGTGCTTTGATGGGGAGGGCGCACCGGGAATTTTCCCGGTGTCCCGGCGGCTCAGTCCACCCCTGCCTATGCTGCTATTTAAGAGTTTTGTCTGACATGTAGTGGGCCATCGTCTAACACTTTTTTTATGAAAAACTGATAATAGCTTAAAATAGTAGAAAATTATGGCCGTTATTAAAATACCAAGTCTAATTGCTTTATCTATAAAGGTGAAATAGTAGTTTTCATCACTAGGATGGAAAGTGGGTTTTTTCTGTGCGTAAAATCACATAATGTTAACTTTCTGTGCATTTGTGGTGCACGGAAAGTAACCGTCTATGGGATTTTGCGGTGCAGACCGATCAGCTGTTGCATAACGCTGAGTTTCCGTGCGTATGTACCTCTACATAAGCAGGGAAACTCAGCGTCATGAGTACGTTTTTTAATGTAAGTTTAATAAATAAAATTTTTCAAGTTTTTCGATATCGTAATGAATAAATAAGGTTCAATACTCGTCTCAAAAGTGCCATGGAGTTGCAATTTCTCCCTGCAATAAGTCATTTTCGAGACTAATAATGAAAACTATTTCATCGTTCCAGGACTTTTCAATCTTACTGTTTTATCGGATAATCAGTGTGGGTTTCGAAGTGGGATAAACACAGCAGATAGGGCCTACTAATTTTTTCAATAGATAAACTTATTGCAGTTTCTTTGAATAAAAATGAGAAAGTTAGTTTCATTAAACCAATTATTGAATCCTACGGAAACACTTTTCAAAGAGGCAGGATTATTATCGGTTGGGCAATCATTTTTGAAAACTTTGCTGGTCTACTCCTACACCCATGGGACATGATAATTACACCCTTAACTCATTCTTAAAACACTGGAATCGCTGTAAGCTTAGGCCTACAAGTTGCTGGAGTCTAACTGCTGGAGGTTGTGATGCTGAAGGTCTAATCACAATCAGTAGGCAACATAAACATTGCAATATTAAATGTAATATATTCCAAATGTATATCAAAGTGACAGTATACTTCTCAATAAATAATAAATTTCTTCCTACAATGAACTAAACTTGTATGGTAAAAACATGAAAAACTACACACTCTCACCTCCTTGTCTTTTTTTATTCCGGTATCCACTTGAGAGGTCCATCGTATTAAGACATTTTTAAAGGACAACCCCAATGACATGGGAGGAGACATGGAAGGAATTAAGGATGGAAGATCGCCTTTGTTCATTATCGCAGCAAAAATCAATTAGGGGAGCGCCGGGTAGTATATGGGTCAGCGAGTTAGGGATGTTTCTCGAAAACGTCAACAGGTACCAGCACTATAATACACATAGGGGAACCGCGGTTCCCGCAATTATACCGAGACGGTGTTTGGTTATGTTCTCTGTGCTAGGTCGCTTTTAATTTACAGTTCTTTAGTTTCGCACCTGGAAATCGTTGCTCCGACTAACTTTTGAGAGGTTCCTGTGGTGACTCGGGCGGTGATAAAACTTTGTAACTAGGTTTACTACTTACCTTATGTTGATAGGCTACAATCGTGAGAAGTTCGTCTGAATTCGAATAACCTTCCTTTGAATCCTCCATGTTTATGTTTTCAATTTTCAATGTCTATCGGGTAGTATGGGCGACTACCTCATGCGGATGGTACGGGCCTCGACAGTAATTGTTTTATTTGATTTTTTTAGTCAGAATGTCGAAGTTTACAAAGAAAAAGGAAGGTGAAAGTCTTGGGGAGTAGTTGAGGAAAGATATGTCGCTTGCAGTGGAGGCTATTAGTTTTACTATTTATTTATTTTGAGATGTAGGGAAACGGCGGGTAGTACGGGCCACTTAAGGAAATAGTTATATGTAATTTATAATTTTTGTTAAATAAGGTAGAATTACAAGGCCTAAAGGTTTATAATTATTTGATTTCTAAACAAAAATACGTTTTGGCCCGTAAGGTTCTGTTTTTGCTTGATTTTATGTGTTTTTTGGTATGGCCCATACGAAATTAGACACTAATTTTTAAAAGTAATAAATTTTTTCCTGACAGTGGGATATATGTTTCAAAGCTATTAATATAAAGACTATATTGTAAATGAATTGATTTTCGTGGTTTTAAATTTATTTAACAAAAAGTATAAATTATATACAATTATTTCTTTATGGGGCCCATACTACCCGGTGGCGGCACCCCCCCAAAACAACTCTTTTTCATAACGTAATAATTTCCCGGACATTATAATAATGTTTTTTAATTTTTTTTCTATGTATAAAATTAGTTTTTAATTATTGTTTCTATTAAAAAGGAGCATTAAGGTATTTAACTGTAAAAGATGTTGTCTCTTTGTAAGGAAGAAATAAATTTTGTGGATAATGACTCGTCCTACGCACAGGTCGATATGAGACCTATGTGGGATTATTTTGTAATAATTTGTAGTACATTTTATCTGATGGCACAATAAAGGTGATTGTATTTTGATTTGAATGCCCTAAATTTGCCATGAAGAGACAAGTGGAAGAAGATTCTAATTATTATTATTGGGTGACATCATCCCCTAATCTCACTCGTATATTAGTATTATTGCAGTATATCGTTAAATTAATCAACGATCTTGGTCTATAGAGCATAAGTTCAAGTTAAAACGATAATTTGATCAAAGTTGCCTTCAATTATATTAAAGGAACTCAATTTGGAGAAATAATATTTGTGTATATTGTAGAAAATATGAAAATATTAAAATATAATACAGTAACTATTAAATTCATTAATATTACTTTGTCTTCAAATATTACAGACTTGTTCATGTTTCAATGGGAGATAGTACTGGGTAACCAAACGAACATACATGCTTTGGCCATTGGGGATCAGCAGTAGCAGTAGGTACATAACTGCATTGTTGGTTATTGGTGTGATAATCATAAGACCGGAAACACAGTTAAGGGAGGTGGAGGGGCGGGGGAGGGGCGGGGGAGGGGTGAGAGGGCCCGCAAATACTCACAAAGTACCGAGCTGTTACCGCCAATCAAAATGTCACAATTGCTACATCCGCCACCAGCTGTTAGTCAGTGTTACCACCTCTAGTCGGCGCTGTTGTACGGTCTATGAACAGTTGGCACTTTGCTACTGTTCGTGGCATAGTAATACATGGTTTCTAAAATGCAGATAAAGAAACTAACAAAAACTCATTACTTCAAGTTGCAATTGTGTATTATTACATAGTAGGTATAAGAGAGTCGTATTGTAGACAAATGTTTTACTAACAGTCAAGCTAACTTTGTGCTATCCCATTTTTCTCATGTCATAGTTTATTACTGTAGCTTTAATTTATTTTTATGTTATATTTTGTAGGGCTCTATTTAAAATACCTGCATTAAAAACAAATACACGTAGTTCTGATTAATGAAAGACTTTTATACGAATGTGTGTGTGACGAACTACAATGCCTTACGATTGCACAAAGCATAAAATACCGGTAAAGAAGATTATCGATCGCCTCATAAGTGGCCTATGATCTTGTTAAAGAAATGCCAGTTGTGTCTTCGTTGTGGTGTTCTGCCACTTATTGGCTGGTGCTTAAAAAATAATCTTTTTTAAACAAATTTCTGTTGGGCTTGTATTTTAGGATAACATTGTTTAAGTTAGCAGTAAATAAATATAGAAAATTCCCCTTTCTTTTTTTAGTTTTTAGTCCAATAATTCCCAATTTTTAGAGTAATAGTTCCTTTGCTATGTAAAACACATAGTTCAGTACAGTAGTCAACGAAAACTTATTTTATGGGAACGCCTACAAACCAAGAGCCTGGCAGAAGATTGGCGGACATTCGCGATGCGTGTAGCCGTTTTGCGTCACCAGAATGTCACGGCGCCGGCGCGCCAACTTTTCCTCACACAATTACAGTATTTAATAAAGAAATGTATTTTAAAAATAAAATATTTTGGCTAGCACGAAACTTATAGTGTTTTTGCAAATGTTTTTGCAAACAGGGAAAACGATGTAAAAATGAAAAGTTTGTTAAACTGTGTAATAGCAAATGACTGGACATATTACAATATAGTTTCGTCAATGGTTAAGTACAAATAACAATGTATTATAATTTTTATTTTATTAACTAACCACATACATTCAATATTTTCTAACACAATGTGCCCTGTGATAACGCTTATATATTTATGTTACATAAAGTTGCATACACAAATTCAGATTGCAGATACAAACTGATGTGCAAGTGTTGCCTCAATGTAAAAGTGTATTTTTACTAATTAAACTGGTAATGTTAGGTACTTTTTCTAACGTAAAAGCCCATAATATTTTACTATGTATTATTGCGTGTGTAAAACACCGTGTATGTTTTTTTATTTGACTACAATAAAATAATGAATATTTAATTACTTTTGTTTGGACCCTAATGTTAAATATGGGCATCGCAAATCTTTATATAATAAAAGAGTGCATTTAAGGGTCTAGAGAGAGAACTACTGAACGGATTGAGGCCGTTTTGGTGTCAATGGATTTCGTATGACCCCTAGATGATAGGAAAAATATGGTATCCCTCGGAAAATTCCTTATAAAGCCGAAAAATGAAAATTAGACCTTATTTAGACCAATCTAAGACGTGATTTTGTCGATTTGTTTACTGCTCCAGGTGATCCATATCTTACATTGAAATTTGACACCACTGCTGCTTTACAAAGTGTTTTTGTAAACAAAACAGACAACTTCTCAATTCTATGATAATTGACAGGTACAAATGAAATCAAGGACACGTAATGATGCAGTGGTTTTTAAAGCAGTAAAATAAATATTTAACAGCTGATGTTTTAATAAAATTTTGGTTGCTGTACTATAAATAGAGTTTATATTAATATAGATGATTGAATTTATGTATTTATAATTACGAGTTATTTATTAATATTTAATAACACATATATTTTTATAAGGATCAAGTATGAGCTTTATGTTTTAAAATATATAAAAATAATCTTGATTGTAAAATTCTCCCCGCCTTATTTTAATCCATTAATTTTTGTTATAACTAAGTCATATAAGGTCCTTATAAGTAGTGTCAAATTGTTGGTGCTGGCTCAGTTCAAGGTCACCTGAGGGATGACGTCATCGAGGTCAATGACCTCACCGATGACGTCATCGATGACGTCATCGATTGCGTCATCGATGACGTCATCACTAATGACGTCATTTCTATGACGTCACACCCATGACGTCACAGAAATGACGTGCTGATGACGTCATCACCCCTTACGTCATCAAAATGACGTCACCGACGCCACTGAGGTCAAGGTCACGCCGAAACTTAAAATTTTTTGGCACTTTTGCCGTTTCTCGCACTACGCTCCGAGTTTCAGTCAGAGTCCCCGTGACCTTGACCACTTGGAGCGAATTTTCGACGAGAAATGGCAAAAGTGCCAAGTTAAACTCGAGTTTCTGACATGACCCTGCCTAAATGGGCAATCGGTTATCCCTCAGGTGACCTTGAACCAGCACAACACCAACAATTTGATATTACTGTGACCTTGAAAACCTAACAACGGAGCGCCGACACCGATGCGCACCCCACGACAGCCACCGAGTGACTGACTATCAGGCTCTGTGTACTCTAGGTATATGGGGAAGTGGAGGGGGAAATCTCAAGGTCATCCAAATGGAGTTTTAAAAAAGTTGAAGAGTAGAAAGACTACTCTTGTGCTTCCTGGGCGACCTCATCAATTTCCAACGGATCTGTAAACCAATCCGATCTGTAGCGGCAGGAGTCTAGAAAACAGGTGCACCACCCATCAGGTTGTCCGTAGCACTTCCGACAATTGGTAAGATTGGAGAAGTGAAATTTAATACACCGCTGCGGACAACAAGTATAAAAGTATTTGGATTTGTAGATTTTGAAAGTTTGTAGTACCGGTGGTGGCAGCTGTTGGTTCTTGCATCTACACCTGCAACATCCGAAGCATTCACATTGCCGGCAGGCCAGCCCATCCACTTGCCACTTTGGTAAGAGGAAACACTTATCCTCACAGCAATAGGTTGTCCCCGTCTCTTCCTCCCAACGCTTCTTTGCACAATATGTGACGCCTTGTATCTCCAAACACCTATGCTCGCAACATGAGATGCGCTTACTTTCCATAGCTGATGTTGCTTTGACGAGGGAGCACGATGAAGTGATGCTGTGGTCAGTGGGAATGGGGTTTATATAAACTAAGGTGGGTGGAGGGGGAAAGGTCAAGGTCATCCAAATGGAGTTTTAAAAAAGAAAAGAGTAGAAAGACTACTCTTGTGTATCTATAGCGATTTCATTGATAGTGAGTGCTTCTGTATGCCAAGTTGATCTGTACTGACAGGCTCCTAAATAATGTTTGCAAAAACCTGCAAAATGATTGTTGCACAATTTGCAGCCAGTTAGCTGTTTTAATGTGAATTCAATGCAACGTTCAGGGCAACAAGTGTACTTATGCCCTCTCATCTGGTACACATGGAATGTCTTCAACTCCGGTTTCGGCTTCTTCCAAGACTTGCACTTACACATGCATTGACCAAAAGCTTCACATTTTCTACACGCCAGGCCATCCGCAACATCAATGTCATTCGGCCATGAAAAACATTTCCGTTCGCAACAGTAGTTGAGTTGACTCTCCATGTTGCTGTGGTGAAGGTGCGCGATGAAATGATGCTGCAGTCATTGAGAGTGCACCTTAAATAAACTCAGTGGAGGGGGAAAGGTCAAGGCCATCCAAACGGAGTTTTAAAAAAGATAACTAGTCGTCCTCCTCCTCCTCCTCATCCGTTGTACTTAGAGAGCTGTCAGACGAAGAGCCCCGTGCAGGTGCTCCCCAGATGAAAAACAAATCAATTTTAAAACGAAGACCAGGATCTTGCATCATCAATTCCTTTAATTTGTCACATACTAAGTCGACCTTGTGTAAGGTGTCAACAACAAGTTTCCAATTCGTTGGTTCAATATAACTTGTAGTAGAGTCTGCCTCGCTGATAACCACATCCTCCGGCCGTATTGGAGTGTAAAGATGTGTAAAGTTCTTTGGCTGTAGCTGAGGTTCAGGCTGGCTGGAAGTGGAAGGTTGAATGTGGACCCCTGTCGCATCGAAATCCATAGTCATTCTACATTCAATGTTGGGGTTTTCGTTTAATACATACACCAATTTCTCATGCAACATATCCACTTCTGCCGAGTCTTGCAGATGAACATTCCAGGAAAATGGCCATTCTTCATCCGTAGTGGAGTCAACTCGAGAAAGAGTGCTGTCCGCCATGATAGCTAAGCAAGGAATGATGTGAGCTACAGACTGTGGTAACAGTATTGAAAAGTAGAGGGGGTAAACGAAAAGTACGTGGAGGGGGTATTTTCAAGGTCATTTAATTTGGGTTTTAAAAAAAGGAAATAGTGGAGGGGGAATTCTCAAGGTCATCCAATTTAGGTTTTAAAAAAAAAGGAATGAAGCTTACTCCTCTTCAGCCTCGTTGTCCCCTGCATCTTCATCAGCCTCATCTTCATCGACGTCAGACTCGCCGTAAGGATAGATCGGGGACATGGGCGAATATTGTGGAGATTGTTGACCGTTGTTGTCGTCCCCTTGCATTCTAACTTGGGACCAATCATAATTTAAATTCATTTGTATTATGATCCCAGGGTTGTCCCGCAGTATTTCCTTCATACGTTCGCAAATTGACTCCAAATAGTGTACACTATCGATCGACAGTGTCCAACCCGTACTTGTACCGACATCAGTAGTGGAGTCAGCTTGGCTGATGGTGTTGTTGTCTGCCATGGTTGCTTGTCGGACAAGGAATGACGGTTGATGTGATGCTCATGCAGGAACATGGTGAAGTGGTGGGGGGTGTGGTGGAGTAGTGGGGGGAATTTACAAGGTCATCCAAACGGAGTTTTAAAAAAAGGAAAACTTACAAAGTAACATTGAAACTTTCCAATTGATGGTGGCGAGCGTTTTCTTCTGCAACCTTGCCGACACATGTGACTATGCCGTACAGTATGAAAAGTACAACCATAATAAGGCCGAACAATAAAAGATAGCCGTTGACTATCATGATATTTTCTGAGTGGATCTGTTTTCTTCTTATCGCCCTCTCCTGCATCCTCTTCTCCAACTCGTGGACGAAGTCACAACATGCGTGAGGACATCTTTCATCTGTTGGTAGGTTTGCCATTGTTGATGTTGTCGGTGTGGCTGTTGAAGATGGAATGAGGTTTCCAATTGCGATGTGCCATGTACACCAATAGTCAAGTGGTGGGGGTAACAAAGCAGTGGAGGGGGAAGTTTCAAGGTCATCCAAATTGTGTTTTAAAAAAACCTATCTTGTTACTGAGCTTATATGTCAGTAACAAGATAGGTGTTTTTGCTCTTTTACTTCTTTAATATAATGAAAAAATATACATATTCTACAATGGTTAGGACAAGAAATACAACTGCTAGTCAGCTGAAGTAGTCCAAGTTGTCTGGCTCGGTCTTCATGGACGCTGGTGAGGAAGCCGTCGAGGAGTGTCCAGGTTCTTCCTTTGACTGCCGGGTGTTCCGTATATTGCAAGCGTAAACTTGCACATTTATACGGTAGCCTCGTGCCACCATCAGCTGCAACTCCTTGTATAAGTCGTTTAGCTCCTGCTGAGTCTTGATGCTCACCTCCTCGTAACTTGCGCAACTAACGTTCAGAGACATCTTGATGTTGCTAGGTTGGCTGCTGGAGTAGAAATGAAGCCGAGGCACAGCGCTTGGAGGTACATGAAAAAGTGGTGGGGGTAATAGTGGTGGGGGTATAGAAAATCCAATTAAACAGTTCTAAACTTTTTCCATCGATACAATGGAATGGAACAAATAGCGCAGGTGTCCTTGTAATTTTCAAATCGAAACAGTGGCGCTAGAAATCCGAATTGTTTTATACCACCATCCTGTACGAATCGCCGAAGGTCTCTGACGGCGGCCTCGCCACAAGGCCTACAAAACTTTTCCCCGTCGTGGAACTTATACCAGGAGTATTCCGAATACCCTGTATTTTCCCTCCTGTAGCGTTTGACATCTTCTTTTATTGTTAGTGGGATGTTGTCTTGTAAACATGTTGGGAACAAGTCCTTGTGAGTTATAACTCGTTGTATGCAAAGCTCGTACAAGGTGCTCATCGTTTGCTAGTTGGCAACAGACTGACCGTTTTTCGCATCCAAGCAGGTTTGAATCCTAGTGCGGTAGTGGGGGTAATTACAGTAGTGGGGGTAATTGTGAAATGCAAAGGTCAAAGGTCAAGGTCACCCGCGAAGTTTAAAAAAAAATGCAACATATCAATACGTGAAGTCTGTCACATATTGATATGTTGCATTTTTTGTTTTTTTTTATTTTTTTTTGTCTTTTATGATTCGTTTATTTATAAAACATTACAACAACAACATATTTACAACATTAAAACTTAAATCTAACACTGCTGCTTGTCAGCGATGTGGATGGTCAACTCTGTAGAATTGCTACCCGTGCAGCCGTGCGACACCAGGTATAGACACCCGGGTTGAATAGAGCGAAGATCCTCGTTTTGTAGAAGATGGACGAATCTCTTGGGCAGGTACACCTGGAACTTTGGTTCATCCCCCGGAGTAAACGGTGCCTCGCTGAGACTGCAGCAGATGGCCTCCCCAACTGTAGTCTCCATCTTCTTCATAGCATGGATTATGTAGTGCTTCTCGTCTTTTAGTTCCGAGCACTTCTTTACAGGTAATATTGTTGACTTGGAGTGAGCATTGAACTGCTCGACCAAAGTCTGAAGGAACTGGTGAGATGCCATGGTCAGGTTACAGATCGTCTTCTTGCTCGGAGATGTTGTCGTCTCGGAATCTCGAGTAATACTCATGCCAGGTCCCTGTCTGCTCCCCACTTATATACTCTCCGTTACCCCCACCACTCCCCAATTCCCCACTTTGAAGGTAAGAGGCGAGTTTATAGGCATTTTTCAAAGCGCAATGTCTATCTTTATCATGTTCTGGGCTTTTTGTACAAATACATATGGTTTCCAGCATGTATTGATAATTCTTATCCAATTCCACATCATTAACCGGAACATGAGTAAATCCTTCGATCCATCTTTTCTTTTCCAGCCCCTTTGTGTAAATATTGGTAAACTTGTCTGAAAAGTGATGCATAATGTGATACAAGTCCGTGTAACTTGTAAAACCATCATACCAATCGATATGATGGAAGTGTTTTGAAATCCATCTGTTGGTAGTAGCGGCTTTACTAGTTAAAGACGAATAAGAACATGGTGGTTTAAATAAAAACGAATAAGGAACACTTGTATTCATGTCCAAAAACACAAGTTCTTTTATAATGAATCTATCATCATTACCACGAAACGCTTGAAACTCAATAATACCAGGCTTGGACTTTACTTGTTGTTCTTCTCCCTTGTCCATTTTGAAGGTCACACGTCTGCTCATTACGAAGTCAGGAGGTCAACTGATTTCCACACCACGGTAGGTACTACTTTTATACCAGGCCGTACAGTTGTTGGCGCGTTGGTGTATATTTAACGTGGGCACCGTCCCCAATAGGCCTAACCCCACAAAATGTTGGTTATTGTTTTAAAAACTAACCATTGTCATTTAAGTTTCCATCTTTATATTTTCCTTATTTTCATTTTCATCACTAACACTTGATTCTTCTCCTCCATCTTCCTCTTCTTCCTGTTTTACTGATTTCTTATGTAGTTGAGCGTACTTTTCCAATTGTCTCCACATCTGTACTTCATGAGGAACTCTATTAAATATAGAAGTATCCACAGGTCCGTATAATATAGGTGCGTCCGGTTGTTTGTCCAAAGTGTCTTCCAGATAATCTTTAATAATCGAACTTGAAAACACCAGTTGTCTCAAGTATCTTGTTATAGGTTCAGTAGCACAAGTTAAAATGAAAAACTCCTCTCGATTAAGTTGAATTTTGTTATCATGTCTTGTTGTGTCTCTAAACCGTAGCTGATGATCACCACGTTGTTTAATGATATCAATTTCCACATTTGAATCCAAAAGTCCTACTCTTGTCTTTCTTCCAAACATGTTACTACTTAAATAGCATTCTAGTAGATGCAAATGTTTCATAAACGATTCCCAAGCACTGTCCGTAAACAAAATCATTTTGGGTCCATGAGTTAAAATTACAGTAGGGGAATAATCTGTAGATTTCATAACACCGATTAAAACACTTTTATCCAAACTGGAAGAGATTGGGTAAAATATTCGCAAAAATACCTCACTCAATATGTTTGGAGAAATATTATCTTCAATATCCCTTTTTCTCTTTTGTATAGTCTTTCTTCTTTTACCTTTTTCTTCAACATTATTACTGGCGTGAAGTTGTCCGCAAACGTTTTGTTCACCTCCTTCCTGGTGACCTTGAGGATCTAAAAACTCAGATATCTCCTTCTCAATATCTACCACATTTTCAGGTGTACCACTAGGAGAAGCCATATTGAATACGATGCTACCCATACAACAGTAGGCAACAAACTGATGAGGAGCGGTCTGTACGCTCTGCTTTTATACTCGCGGAATGAAACAAAACCGGTTCTTACAATACATTTTTAACAATTCCAGTTAAAGGTGTGTATGTTACGATTTTATCATGTAGAATTAAACAGTATGCAGTTGTATTAGCCGGTATAGCATCGTTGAATTCTATTTCTATTTTTATATCCACACTTGAAGACTTTACTGATTCATTTTGTTTAGAACAATCGATTACAACTATTGGGTAGGCATCGAAATATTTGTCAGGTGGTAATAAAGGTGTATTTGTTTTACCGTAATATGAACTTTGGAATCTCGCGTACATATCGTACAATATACTGTATTTCTTCTTAGTGAATGACACATTTAAATTGTCGTATGGAAAGAATTGTGAATTTAAATAAACTTTAATATTTTTCAAGTCACAATGATCAAATTGTCCTGCATGTTTAGTAATGGCGTCTCTTCTACCTGTTTGTAAACCAAATATAATATACCTGGCTCGTTCTACATAATTCGATGTTTTAACAGTCCAAGTGTGTCGATCCGTAGTAGGTAAACTGGGATGCTCATGAAATTCCCAACTTCTAAATGGAATAACAATATCACGATCGGCTTTTAATTTTCTTAAAAGTAGCATTCTATGCTCGTCAGCCAATTTAACATGTGGAACTCTCCATACAATTTTGTCTAATTTTAATTTCCATTCTAAAGTCGCATCTGTAGTAGCATCTGCAGCTTTAATAATGTCTTTATCGTTAGAAGATCTCAACAAAACTAATTCTTGTTTAACGTTTAATATTATTTTCCTATAATCTTCAGCAAAACCAAGCAGCAAACGTAATGGAATATGAAAATCAAAATATCCATTTGGATTTGGAGTGATCGTGTCAATCGTAGGTAATACCCATCCGGCAGGTTTAAGTAAATTGGTTTCATTGGGTGTTATAGATGTTAATCCTTTTAAAGTTGTCGTAATACCTACTTTTTTAGTGGAATCAACTGTTACACCTGATATTTCATATCTAATTTCATCAAATAGGAAAGCCATAGGATTATTTATAAATGGAACTGTTGTACCAACAGTAGTACCGTCCTTTTTAGTAACTTGTCCTTCAATATACAAGTAACTTTCACATGGTAGTGTGTAAATGTCTTGATTTTGTATGGGAATACGAATTTCATCGTTATTGTTTAATTTCGATGAAGTGTAAGGGTTGTGGGTGTGATATTCTTTTTCCCATAGGGTTTCGTCGAATGTTGGACCCTGCGCTATATCCAGTATATCCATACTCGGTTAATTTTAATCCAATTCTCTCTAAGAAACGAATGTTCTCGCGTGTTAACTCCTCCACAGCTGAAGAGCTACTAATGCGGTTTCCCGTAGGTTGTTCGCTTTTAAATGTTAAACCCATGGTTTCAACGGTAGATATACCAGGTTTTGTGGCTTTTCAACAATTTTAAATCCAGGTGGTACACTTGGGTAAAAAGTATGTATGATGTGGGTGTTAGCCCCATCCCTGTAAGCACCTTGTATAATGTTACAAGTTATGTCTATACTATTGACTTTTAATATTGTTACTGTTTTCTTACCGGAATGTGTTACATCTGGTTTTAAAACAGGCTCATCGTTGGAAAATCCTAATAAATCACCAATTGAGTTTGGTTGAGTGAAATCTATATAATATTTGGAAGTAATTTCAGCTTTCATCGTATTATTATTACCTTTTAATGTTATATTGTCTTTTCCCATTTTAGTTTGCAAAAATTCATTTATATGATCAATTTCATAAGAACCTGTGGGTAACCTGCACTCTTGTAAGTCTGTAAATTTTCCACTGGCATCCTTTCCCTTATAATAATGCAATACGTTATTTTTACCTTCCGTAACATTGGGGATAGAGTTGTAAGTTGTAAAATCCAATAGTGCCGCCTCCCAAAACCTTCCTTTTTGCAAGCGTAACGCTGGAAAAAGGATACTTCGTAAAGTGGACGATTTTCCTGTTAATGATACCGTATAGGAAGACATCTCAATAGTGACTGATACTTTTAGCTAGAAATTCCAAACATAAATGGCCGCATATTGAAGTATTATCAGGTTGTTCTCTTTTATAGTTATAATATATGTTTTTAGCAGATTTAAAGTAATTTTGAAGTTCTTTTGGTGGTGGCAAATTACCGAAACTATCAAAATAATATACATTGTTATTTAGTTTCTTATAACAAACCCAATGGGTGCCAGGCCCTTCAGTATTATCCAAATTTACAATTCCAGTCTCACTTTGCCACATTTTCTTTGGTAAACTGTCTTTCATAAACACACCGCGGAAAAATGGTATTTTTAAACAGGAAATATATTTAAATAATTCAATATTGGTTAATGCTTTATGTGGTATGACCAATTGATTTCTTTCATTTAATATGCACGATAAGGTCTTAGGTAAAGACCTGCCCCGTTTTTTACCATTGACCACACGGTGGGCTTCTTCCTGCCTTTTCTTGTAGATCGTCGTCTTCTTTTTATATTTCCTCCATGTTTTCTTGTGGTTGACCTCCTTTTTACTCTCCTTCTCCTCCTTCTTCCACCTCCTACTGCTGTTTTAGCCTTCATACCTGCTGTTACTGCTAAAGCTGCTGCTTTTTCTGCTATGCTAGCGTCACTTGATTTTACTCGTTGCCAAGCTATGTCCGCAAGCTTTTTGTCAGCTCTTGATCTATTTTTTGAATCGGCAAACGTGGAATATGCGATATCGTGTTCTTTACAAGCCTGATCTAACTTATTTATGCCAGGATCGCCTCTTTCCAGTCGTTTTTTCAATTTAGTTCCTGGTCCGCAATACTGATAACCTCCCGGTATATGAAATTCGTATGGTAATGCGTCTATTGCTCTATTTACTATGAATCCTACTGGAATTCGTTTTAAAGCTTTACTTAACAGAGAAACCGCTGTAGATGTGATCCCACTTCCTTTCCTCGCAATGTCCCGATTTGGACTGATATACCGAAATGTCATTAATGTCTTTTATAATTGCAATTCGCAACATATGTGTTTCCTCTATGAGGAGTTAAACATAAATGAAGTTGTTTGTTAAAATATTCAAGTTATATATCAAAAGTACCCCAATTAGCAATGTTAGAAGTTCTAAATTTTATAGTTTTAGGGTTATAAAAGTATTTATTAACAATTTCCTGTTTTATCCATCTTCCTCTCAAGTTTTCATCAAGCGAAGTATATGTTTTATCTGCAATATAATTGTGCATATCAAATAATAAATTACCTATTACTTTTACAAGGAAATTAACAGTTACAGCATGATCTGCATGATCAGGGTCTTTAAGCTCTGTTATACGTTTATTATTACAAGTATACACTTTGCTATCCATTTGTGATAATGTGATAGCCTGTCCTACAGTTGCAGCATCATTTGCTTCTCTTCCTTGCGCCATGTTTGTTAATTTTTTATTACTACATATAAAAAACGCATGGTAATTATTTGGATCTAGATGTACTGTTTGTCCTAAGGCAGCCGCGTCTCTATCTGCATGACCCCATGACACATTTGATAACCTTCCATGCCTGCAATCCCAATAAGCGTTTTTGTATGTCAATAAATGAAATTTTTCATTACCTTGAATAAAGTCATCCCCTTGCTTTGATAATACTTCATCTCGTTTTGCAAATCCAGTTGTTTCTTGTTTTAAAGTCTCTTTCATTTGACCCACTGTTGCACCATCAGATGGTGCTGAACCATCTTTTACATTCGCCAAACAATTGCCAAGACAATCGATAACTCCCACATCACGTATGACACAATGATCTTTTATATATTTGAGATTTACAGCATCATTTTCATTTTTTGGATAACCTATATCGTTAATAACAAATTTATAAAAAGAAAATCCATCTTTTGTCTTTTCAGGTATCAAAGAATGTAAATAGCGTCTATTTACGCTATCTTTGGCATCTTTAGGGTCATCTACGTTGGATATACGTTTATTGTTGGCACTATACGTTTTCCCATTGAATTTTAACGTATTTTTTAATTCAGATGACAAATAACCTTTGTTTATTGCATCACCGTTTTGATTTGGTTTACCAACGTTGATGATTCTATGATCTTCTGCGTCATATGTGTTATTTTGTAGTCTTAATGTTGGCGATATCTTTTCCTTTAATATTTTTAGATTTATTGCATCGTTTTCATCCGTAGGATCTTTTATGTTTTTTAACCTTTTATTACTCATATCATAATCTCCATCAGGTGTTTGTGGTAAACCAGCACTTCTTTTTAAACTATTGGCATAATATAACCCATCCGAGGAGTAACGTCCGAACTTGTCGACACTCATGGTGCAACTGAATAGTATTCTAGGGAGTAACGCATTTTTATGAGATTACCCCACGGTTTCGGAGTTCATCCACTAAAGCCACCCATTCGTTTTCCAATCCAGTATGACCCGCTTCTTTAGCTTCATGTATTAGTTTCATTCTATCCACCAATTTATTGATATTATTGTAATAAATCACATTTGTGTTATATAGTTTCTTCATTAAACCTGTACCCGTAACGGACTTACTTCTTTTTCTTCGTTCCTGAGCACTTACATCCAAAGTGGATGCCATAAATCTTCGTTTTACAGGTTTTCTTTGTGTTAACGGCATTGTTTGTCTTCTAGTTGGTATTAACTTGGATACAAATTGTTTATATTTTAAAGACTTAGATCTAAAAGGAGGCTGGTCAGGTAAATACTTTCTCCTATATGCATTTGTCTGTTCCAAAATATTTTTATATGCTTCCATGTCTTTTTCTTTCACTACCGATACTGAAGGCTTATTTTCAAATAATAATTCAAATAATCCTTTTGTGCCCTTATACCTTTGATCACCAATGACAATATTATCATGTTCGTCAACGTTTAACGGGCTATTACCTATCATTAAACCGTCTTCTGTTAATCTCGCTCCATAACTATGGTAATTCTTATTAGGAATTGTTCCGAGTAACATTTTTACCATGTATTTCCTTCCTAAAGGTCCTTTGTTATGAATGTTTTCACCCAACAAGCTTATGTTTGACGGACCTTCCCTTGTCTCTTCTTCTTTTTCCTCTTCACTAGCAGTTGATACAACTTCATGTCCTCTTTTGGCTTTTACTTCATATAATTCTTTTATTCCACTATAGTCCGGTGATTCTAGCTCTCTTTCGGGTTCTCCACCGGTAAAACCACTATACGTAGAGGATTCCAGGTCTTCATCACTAAAATCTTCTGATTTTACATTTTCTCTTTCAAACTTCGTAATAGGTGCAATCGCATCTCCTTCCAATACAGGTTTAGCAAATTTTTTGTTTAATTGTTTCAAGGGTTCAGTAATAGGTTTAAAAGTAGCTTCAAGGAATTTCTCCCTCTCGCTAATACCTAGTTTCAATGCTCTGTTTTTAGCCCGAATAGAATCACTAAGTGATTTTATTTCTTTTACTAATTTTTCTTGGTTAACCATGTTTGTAGCAAGACGTGTTGTACAACAATGAATGTGTTACACCACGTTTAATGTATTAATATAAATTTATCAAATCCTATCCTGTATCGACCATTGTTTAGCGGTTGTTCCTTCATAATTGTTAGGAACCCATACTTTTCAGCCCAAGCCTTTCCACACAACTCTTTAAATCGTTCAAATGTCATATCCGCATTTACATGATCAAAATATATATGTTTTAGGTTGGTTTCGTCCTGTTTAAATACAATTAACATGTTTGCATTGTCTCTAATGAGTTGTTTAGGTATTTTGCTGTAAGTTTGGCCAATATAAATGCTATCTATGTTGTTATGTCGACCCATAGCGAAGTAATTCCTTATTGTGTTTTGGTTTTCACAAGATACATCGTCAAATATAAACACGGAGAATGGTTTAGCTTCTTGTGGCTGCATGACACTCTCGCTTGCATTAAACTTTAAATATTTAACTTCAGGCACATTAGTCAGTATCTTTTCCAATAATTGATACTTTGGTTGTTGTAATGATTTTGAAAATACATATAGATTGTTAAATCGTAATCCTTTAGGGTTTGTAATCAAATTGAATACTACATTAGTTTTTCCACAGTTGGAAGGTCCGGTAACCAGACAACGAACGGTGTTTGGTAACAAATTGCCATGTTTCCCACTATTGAATTCTGAATTATCCACTGTGAGTTCATCTATATTATTAATAGTAAAACTCCCTTTTTGTGGTACTATCTCCATCCTTTGTAATGGTTCAACCTAAAATGATTCTCTATCGTTATATCAAATCCTTTTTAGGTATCCAAGAATCTTCCGTCTTATTAAATCCTAACCATCGTACTTTGACCTTATCTTTTTTCCGTTGCAACACCTTTTCAACTAAATATACATCGCCTACTGTTGATTTTAACATTTCATGTCCATAAAACCCTCCTTCAAGCAATTGTCCTTTATTATCTTTTAAAATATATGTCTCAGGTACTGTAGGTTGTACTTTGAATACAGTAAAAACCTCATTGGTCCAATTTGGCAGGTATCTTTTACTGAATACACCTTTATATTTACTTATTCGCACTTTATCACCCACATTAAATTTTTTAGGCTTTAGTTTTTCAACTTTTGGTTTAGTATTCGTTTTTATACGTTTTAATACAAGGTTTTCATTTTTACTAGTTACTTGGTTTGGTTTCATCCCGATAGTCCTATGAAATTTGTTATTATAATCGTTTATAAGTTTTGGTAACATATCAATCCATATGTGCGATCCTCTGTTGGAAAACATTTTATACATTGCACTTTTTAAAGTTCTGTTGAATCTTTCGATTATTGAAGCTTTTACCTCTGAATTGGTTGAGTAATGGTTTATATTGTGTTTTTTCATTAAATTTGCAAATTCCTTATTAAAATATTCTTTTCCATCATCTGTTTGTAAATGTTTAATAGTATGTTTGTCTCTTTGTATAGCTGTTTCCATTGCTTTTGTAACACTTTTGCCACTTTTATCTTTTAGTGGTAAAGCATCTGCCATTTTTGAAAAACAGTTAATAACAGTCAATATGTATTTATATCCTTTATTTTGTTTGCTATAAGGAATCATTTCGATTAAATCCGCTTGATATAAATCATTAATTCCTTTTATCACCGTATTTCTTCGTGGAAACTTTCTTCTTGCAGGTTTATGAAGTTCGTTGACAATTTGTTGCTTCAAGTCCTTCATATTGCAGGTTTCAATGTTTGTTGTATCACATGTATAATCACAATGAATGTTGTTTTAAATATTCACATCATTTATATGGGTCAAGGTCATCCAAACTTGTGTAAAAAAATGGGGAACACGGCGTTGGACTTGCCGTGTTCCCCATTTTTTTACGGAAGGAGAAAGGAATAAGGTCGTAGTTGTAGAAGGACGAAGAATAGGTTACTAGTTGATAGGGTTTAGAGAGTAGTGGCCAAAAGGAAGAGTGTGGATTTTGTCAGGCATAATGTATCTTTTATCATCCCGAGCTGACAACGCTTTTTTAATTTCGGTGACACTGTAGACTTGATGCTTGAAGCTTCGGATATTGTTGAATGTTGCTGATATCGTAGTATCTTCAAACAAACAAGTCTTGTAGTGGTCAAATGTCACGTGTTTTTTCAAATAAGATGTCTTCACTCCTTTTGCTTTCTTCACTGTCGGTGTGTTGTTCTCGTGGTACATCTTAAATGAATACAATTTCGCCATCAGCGCCACTATTTCTTCTAAAGGCATTCCATTTGCTTCATCTTTGAATTTTCCAATTACTTTTTTATATTTTTCATTAAAATTTGGATGGTTCTTCGGATAGTCAGAAAAATCGAAATCTTCTTTGTATGGAAAGGTCCTTAGGTCTTCATACATGTCCAAAGTTTTTATCCAGTAGATAAACGCGTCCGTATCCATGTATGCGACTCCAATGTTTTCCCTTCCGTAATGTTTAACCATTTTGTTATAATGGAAATCATACATCAGGGTTTTACTTATATCCAAAATCGACATACCTATGTATAACGGACGGTCCATGACTATTGTTGTTTTATTCATACTGACAGCGACTAGATTTTCGTTTATAATCATGGATGTTCCGAAATTTGGTTTTTGCACTAATTTTTCCAATTTTCTAGGATCACTCACTAATTTTACATTTTTATGTTTTCTTTTGTTCTCCAAGGTCTTCCCAAAGATGGCGTTGTTCATTAATTTATAGAAGTCCTTTTCAAATGCTGTTGTTGCTGCAGCTCTTCTTGTAGTGTTGGAATCAATGTATGGTTTCAACCAACAAGACTGGGTGAATTCAATTGCTCTATGAATTCTCACTATACGTAGACCCAATTCAAGAGCCTGTTGAACTACCCAGTAGTGAGCCACATAGCGATCTTTATTCTCCAAGGTCATCATCAATTTTGGCCATCTTCCTGTCGGTGAAACTTCAGTCTTGGCTAGGAGAGGCAAGTCGTAGTGATGGTCATGAAGGTGCTCCGGGTATTCAAAATCACAGTCCAAAATATAGCCTTTTGGACCATCCTTTGGAATCTGTGAGATGTCTCCGATGGTGGCCGGGTCGATCCACTTGAAGTCAGCGTAGGGAAGCGGATTTGACATTGCCCAACCATAAAGGTTGTTTGCATCAAAATAGCCAAGGTAGACCGATGGTTGTTGCTCGTCGAAGCCGGGGATGTACTTGTTGTTGGCTTTGACATGACGTGTTACAGCTTGTGTCAAACCGCCCCGTACACCAGATTCCATCATGAGCACCATATCAATATCCGTTAGAAGTTCCAGTCGACAGTTGGTTGACTTTAGCATAGCTTGCCATGCTAATCCTGGAGATGTGTACGAGTGTAGAGGGTCCAGTCCATAGGCGGAGAAGCAGGTGTTTCTGAATTCTTCCATCACATCGCACAGCAGAGTTACGTCCAATTTTATATAAAAGTCAGAATATTCCCCTAAGGTTTGAATGTTTAGTTGGTTCCAAACATTACATGCATGATTGTAGTCTTCAACGGAGATTTCACTTTCGTTTAATTTGCTGTTGAAGGCTTCAATCGGCGGTAGACTGGTTTCTTCAAATTTTTCTGTAGAAGTTATGTAATCGTAGGGGAACACTCCTTTCCGTAATACTAGGTCTAATTTATCTTCAGGTACAATTTTTCTGGTTTCTTTTAGGTCTTCTCTTCTTAGGTTCTCTGACAATTTGGCTAAACTAGATGCCATAAATCTGTAAGAGTCTACGAAGCGAAGTTTAATTTTACCTACTGTTTTTGAAAAGCTGATGTACTTTTCCAATGTTGTAGCAAGAACATCAATTTTACCGTCATCTCTTCCTAACTCCGGGATAATAAAGTGGGAGTCGTAGCCGCTAAGATTGTGTAAAACGACAGGAATAAAGTTTGGCAGTTTGTAATTTATATTGCATGAATTACAAGCAGCTCCTCTGTATAACCCTGTCAGGTGATCGTGATCTCTTACTTTTGGATTTTCTTCACTGAACATCTTCTTGCATAAATAGCATCTTGTCGCTAAGTTGTATTCTTCTTGTTGATTTTGGTTTAAAGGTTCCATAGGTACAATATTACCGAACAAGCGTTGAACCTTTCCAGCAATATCGTACAGTTGGTCTACAAAATACTTAGCGGCTTCTTCACCACGGTAGAGTATTGGAGTGGATGTTAAACCATAGTCTTGCAATTGGTTTTCAGACAAGGTTGATTTAACTAGTAAACAAAAACTGTTGGGCTGATGCAACTGATATTTTGTTCTTCTAGTCACTTCGCCGTCCGGCAGCTCCTGTGGTACTAACGTTGATTCAAAATCTGCATAGACCACTAGTGGAATTCGGTATTGGTGAACTGTCTTGTTAAATTGTATTGAAGCTCGGGTAGGCGGTGGAAGACTTATCTTTACTTCATAGTTCTCGTTGCAAAGTCTTTTATGTTCCAATAACCAGTCCAATCCTCCACGTCTTGAATCTTTCCAAGAAAAGCAGAAACATCTCTTGCAAACTGTAATCCTATTTACTCTTTTGGTCAATTGTTTTACAACTAACGCTTCAAAGTCTTTTATCCATACATAATGGGAAATTTCACCCTTGGTTATCAATAGCAAATCCGTATGGTTTCTTTGCTCAACCTTTACTACCCGCAAAGGATAAACGTTGTTGGAATCATCCAGACCAAAAACATTGACTGAAACGCCAGGATTTTTCTTTTCAAATTTGTCAATATCTTTTAAAGTAACTGGGTAAGTAAGACCTTGAAAGTTGTAGCGGTGTTCATTTTCGTAGTATTCTCTACCAACTCTACAAGGATTGTTTTTAACATACTTGGTTAACATTGCATACTTGAAACATTCATTACCCTCATTTTGAACATTTCTACACGAGTTAGTGTTTTGGATTTTCTTTGGTAGAGGGATAAAACTACTACCTCTTAAACCATATCCATGTTTATGAACCCTAACATCCATACCTTCGATTGATGACAAAGTCCATCCAGATCCTCTTCCTTCATGTTCTTGGAGTTTGGTTATAAGTTCCTCCAAGCATTCTTCAATAATATCATCAATGTCGGAGGTGAAGGTAAGGGTTCGGTTTTTGGTAATGAATGCTCTCAATGCTGTTTCACCATCAGTATTGTTAAACATAGCCTCTAACACCATTCCAAATTTAATAAAATTTAGCCTTTGTAATTCTTCCCTCAACGTTTGACCAACAAGTTCCTTAGCCTGGGTTATGAATGTTTCCAATTCCAATTGAACGTTATTAATTTTGAAATGTGTTACAACTCGTCCTGGCAAGGCTGTGGTGCGCAGTTGTCTTACATCTTCCAGTTCTTCTTCCATATCCTCTTCTTCGGTGTCCTCTTCTTCGGTGTCCTCTTCTTCAATAGGTCTTGTAGCAGTAGATGGTCCAGCACCAGCAAATTGGATCACACTAGGTCTTCTTCTTTGCATTTGCTGTAGATAGCTGTCCCAGTAGTCCGTCTGCTTCTGGTGCTCTTCCAAAAACCGGTCAATTGAGTCTAAGTCTATTTCATCCATGGTAATATCTTCTTTTCTATCTTCGTCTTCATGTAATTCTCTGTGTATAGTGAAAAGATCTTCGTCTTGAAAGATTTCCCCACAAATGTCGCAAAGAGCCATTTCAAACAGTTTGGCTTTGAATGCACACTCTGTGAATGTCCACGCAATAATGAGCAACGCACTCCACCGGGACCCTTTATATCCGAGGCAGATAGGTGGGGAAAGTGACGTCATATGGAAACAGGTTATCACTCATGTGCTAAATTTAGCCTTTACACAACCGTTTGTAATACATTTATCAGTAGGCTTGATAAATTGATGATATTTGGTCTAGATTCAATAATTTGTACAAGTTTTTTTCAAAGATGTCTGTTTGAGCAAGTTTATGTAGGTCAAGGTCATTTGGAATTATTATTTTGAGCGGGGGATAGAGCACTAAGCAGCATCATTTACTACAAAGTGCTCTATCCCCCGCTCACATTCTTTTTTAACTTTTTGTTTAAACTTTTTACAAGGGTGAAACATCACCATCAGAGTCGGAATCATCCTCATCACGGAATAGGCAGCGATGACAATACATAATTCTTCTGGCAACTAACATCCTATCCATTGGACGATGGGGAGTGTCTTGTTCTTGTTCTTCTTCTTCTTCGATTTCCAATTGGAATTCCATTTCCGACTCAGATGACGACTCTAATGTTTCGTAGGCGTGCAAGTCCACCTCATTGTCCGTTGAACCAGCTTCGTCAGAGTCCGTTTCAATATCCATTATCTCTTCCTCCTCCTCTTCTTGATCAACCGCAGGTAGTTGGTCCTCTACTTCTATAATTTCTAGAGGTATTACCTCCAGAATAGAGACAATTCTGTTGCGATGGAACACGGTGTTGTCAAGTGGAGCCATGGTATGGAAGTGTTGTATCCATCCAATTTGCTTACCCTTTTTATACCCCCACCAACTATACAATTTTTGTGGGTCAAGGTCACGTAAAGATACCCTTTGAGCGGGGGATAGACCACTAAGCAGCATGCTAGTCCATTGCCGCAAAGTGATCTATCCCCCGCTCTATTCCGCAGACCACACTCAAGTCCAAGTCCACATCCAAGTCCACATCCATATGTTACACTTTATTATTACTGCCACCAAGTAATTGTCACTCGCACATTTACTTGGTTTTGATAAAGGTACTGCACAAACTCCATATTGGTTGTTTGTTCGTTATACAAATGCATCATGAAATATGCAATCTTATCGATTGCGGCATTGTCCAACGGTTCGCAATTCACAAGTTCCAATGTGCCCTGGCTGGTCTTATCCTCTATAAGTTCCACCACTTCGTTGATGTCTTCTTCCAAGAGGATGAACTCAACACTGAAGCTCTCCATTGTTGTTGTTGATAGTGTCTAGACAAATGCTTGACTAAATACTTTATTCATCAGTCCTACATATATACCAATTTCCCCCTCCTATTACCTATTCCCCCTCTACCTTTATATGGGTCAAGGCCATCCAATAATACCCTTTGAGCGGGGGATAGACCACTAAGCAGCATGCTAGTCCATTGCCGCAAAGTGATCTATCCCCCGCTCTGTATTCCACACAAGTCCTAGTCTTTACACACACATAAGCCCCCCAGTCTTTTACACTTACTCATATACTCTGTCCTCCCTGCCAATTAAGAGTTCCCCATGTTTGCCACTATTTTCAATTAACCTTTCCAAGTCCCAAAACACAATGTCCAAATTAACCAAGTTCGCTCGTCCAATTTGAAACACACTATTCCCCCCAAAGTCACTTGCTCTCACTTGTTGTCCTGTATACTGCTTCTTCTTCCACGCTACAATCACTACCCTACCTTCTTCAACAACCATTCTTTTAACATTATCATACACCTTCTTCAACATCCCTCTACAGTTTAAATAGTTTATGGTTACATACTCCCACTCCTTACCAATGATCAGTGATCCACTCATTTTCTAGCGTTCCACTGGAAGGTTCAAAGCAGAATGAAGTCGGGATGTACGGACCCCCCTCTTTTATACCAGTTAACCGGTTGTCCTTGCTGTAAAGTGGGTCAAGGTCATCCAATGCTACCCTTTGAGCGGGGGATAGACCACTAAGCAGCATGCTAGTCCATTGCCGCAAAGTAGTCTATCCCCCGCTCTGTATTCTACACACACACACACACACACACACACACACACACATGTCCCTGTCCAAGTCTTTCATTACATACCCAATATATATTCAGTTCCTTCATCATCACTATCACTCATCACTGCTTCCACAAACTCCACAGGATTAAAGTTAAATTGTTTCAATTGTTCTTTTAAGTTTTCAATTTGTTGGTCCTTTACTTCTAAAACACTGTGAAGGTGTGATATGTAGTCCGCTGCCTCGTTGATGCTTGCTACTCTCGGATCGCCTAACTTCAAGCTGGGAACTACACCCTGCAGCCTGTAGTACGCCATACGCCTTTCTTGCTCCTGCCGTTGACCAGGACTGAGCAAGCCTTGCCCGTCTTGGCTCACCTCCAGCAAGGTCCGTAGCATTGGAGCTTTGCAGGCGTTTGCCCGAGCAACAGTTATGCTGTGGAATGGTCGAGCAGGTCCACGAGTAGCAGGCAGGACGTTGGCAGCACGCCTTCTTGAAGAAGAAGAGGAAGCCTGAGAAGTTTTGCAGTTGGAAGCCATGTTGAAGTGAGGTATTCAGCTAAGCGATACAAAGCAGAATAACCAAACTGCACATCAATACCCGTATATATACACTTATCAGTGGTGGGGGTACTAGCTAGCCTTGGTAAAGTGGGTCAAGGCCATCCAAAAACATTACCAGAACGGGGGATAGATCACTAAGTGGCATGTTAGTCCATTGCCACAGAGTGATCTATCCCCCGCTCTGTATTTCACATTCACGCACACATTCATACATACACACAAGTCCCAGTCCAAGTCTTTACCCACACACCTATCCACTCTCATCCTCACTATCATCACTGTCCAACAGGCTTTCACACTTCTTAATCAGTTTTTCCCATTTACTCCTGACATAAAGTAGCTCCCTGCGACTATTCTCTAGCATTCTGTCCCTTTGCTCTATCACTTCGTCGTACCACTCGATGATGTTTGGCGGAGTCTGAGTTGATGCATCCGTCGTGGTTGGTTGAGACGCTCCGCTGCTCCGCAACTCCTTCCTCACAGGACCAAAGCCGGAGAATCGGACACGACTTCTTGACGAAGGACCCGATCGGATTGGTCCAATGCTCGGGCTGGAGTTGGAGGCGACCGGGCCAGAGGTAGAGGCTGGGACGTTCATAGCAGACATGGTGGTGTTCAGCTTAACGGTGTAAAGCAGAATGAGAGGACGGTTGATCACCACTCCTATATATACCCATTTTTAGTGGTGGGGATAACACTGGGGGGGGGGGGGTTAAAAGAAATTTTGCTTAGTCTTCCCGGTCATCAGTTTTACATACCTTTAGCACACCCATTATTTTGGTTTCTTCAATAACTTTACACACCTCAAACACCCAAGCAAACAGCTCATCTATGTTGTTATAATTAATTTTTGTCCAGTGTTCATACTTATGAGTTTGGTTGTTTATAATACATAGATAAAATGTAGACCCGTCTCGTCTTATACAATACTCAACTTCCATTCTATGCTGGTTTAGCACTTCCCAAGCATTGTGTTGATCTATCAAGAAGTCACCACCTTTGTAATTGTACCGTGACATGTTTACCACGGAGCACAGAAACAGACTGAAGCAAATGAACGGCTCATACAAGCTTAGTAAGAGCGTTAGAGTGGGGGTATCACGTGATACACAACATTAGTTGTAAGGTTAGCACTTTACTTTAAACAGTAATTTATATGGGTCAAGGTCATTCAAACTTTGAAAAATTTTTACCTCCAAACACTTGTAGCAAGCTACAAGTGTTTGGAGGTAAGTTTTTATTTGTTAATGATTTATTTGTAACTTAGTCTTCACCCTCAAGGACACGGTTTGAGATTGTCCCAGTGACTTTACATCACCGCCAGGTTAAAGTATTATACAAGTCAAGTGTTTTTTTTTTTTTTTATTACTTGACTTGTATAATACCCCTCTCCCTTACTTTAAGAGGGTTAAGACTAAATTTGGAAAAATAATTTGGAAAAAGACTTTTTAAATATTGTCCAACACAGCCTAACAATTTTGTTTTTTTTTTGGTGGGCCCATGTCCTAGTCCATTTCCCACACGGTTTCACATCCTTTCCTTCGTATTAGATAGGCTTTAGGTATGAAAAATTCTCTTTGTACCATACGAGGTGGTACTTGCATTGTACAAAGGCGGCCTTCACCTTTTACAACGATTTCTACTTTCTTATTACCTGCTCCATATGTCTGACCAATGAAATAGTACTTTTCATCAACCTTTAGCCTTCTAATATCCCGCGGTTGCGGACCGTGGGGATGTCTGAACTTGAACGTTTTAGGCTTAATGTTCAGAGTATAGGGTTTGAATTGCCGAAATTTGACTGTACTTTTGAGGTGTCGTTGGCAGCGATCCCCTTCTGCACAAGCAAGTTTCTGGCAACACAAAACCCCAAACTTACTAGACATCCAAGCGTAATCGCATTTCTTACCCTTGCCAGCAGGGGCTTTAACGCGTTTACGTTTCTGTGTTGGACTCTTTAGCGGAGTGTCTTGGAGCTTCTCTGAATTAGGCTGGCTAGAAGGGATGGGGTTGGAAGGAGGTAGAAGGGGCAAAGATTGTTCAAGCGGGATGGAGCAAACAATTTTGGGCGGGGTAGGAGAGCGTGTTAGGTCTATGGTGGGAAGATCAGGGGAGAAGATGGATTTACGGGGTGGTTTGGTTGGTGTAGGTGGCATGGGGGATATAGGTGAGGGACATTGGGATGTAGTGTATGAGAGGATTTTCCGGGTTCTGCTGTATGGGGTGATCCTCGACCTAGACGTCTCTTCAAAAGCCGCAGACTCCGATCCTGAGTCCGATAGCAGCGAGAGTGCTGGAGAGGCTACCGGGACTCGACCTGACGACTTGACGAGTTCTCCTGACGATGGCTGTGCACCAGCCTCTTCCACTGTCGCCGGCAATGGCGACAGGCTGGGCATTGAGGCGGGCTGTGGTGGCGGCGGCGGCGGTGGCGGCATCGTCAGGCAGCTCAGGATGTTCGCAGTCATCAGGTATTCCAGGATCGAAGTCGAGGATGATGAGGGTCGAGACGTGTCGGTCGAGGTTGAAGTTGATGGGTAGTTTTTTAGCTTCAGACCCATTTTACCCATTGTAATAAATGAAAAGAATAGATGTAAAGAAAGAAGTGAACGTGAGCCTTATATCCCCACCGGGGCTGCCACGCCCAGGATATTAGGGGTGGGGGGGGGGGTGGGGGGGGGGTCGCACTTTTTGCGGGGGGGGGGGGGTCGCACTTTTTGCGGGGGGGGGGGGGGTCGCACTTTTTGTCCGGGGGGGGGGGGTTCGCACTTTTTGTCGGGGGGGGGGGGGGTTCGCACTTTTTAAAAAAATAAGCCCCACTTGAGGCATTTATGTTACCATAGCTGAAGCCTCCCAAGGGACCCAACTATAAACAACTCCAAACTTGTGGGTTACAAATACCTAACTGTTATATTTTTTTAACAGACATTAATGTATTAACTGTGTTAATAAGACCTGACTGTTAAACACTTTGAAAGATTTTACATATTTAGGTCAAGGTCACAAAAAAAACTTTAAAAAAATTAAGCCTCACACCCCCCTTTGGGGGTGTGAGGCACTTGGGTTGTCATCGCTGTAGCCTCCGAAGAGACCCAACTATGACAACAAGGCAACATCCAATGTCGTGTACCCTTCGCCACGCAAGACTTGTAAACATTTACTGCATTGTCTTTTCAGTAGTTAACAAAGATTCATTTACATAATTTTGTGTTTCCAGAAGGAAACAAACTGAGGACACCCTAGTGGCTTACGTCCTCGTCCGAGTGCAGAGGCCGCCGCAACCTTTTGCATGCCAGCGTACAAACGGACATGCTCCCAAATGCCATCCGCAACCTTTTGCATGCCTGGCAGGAGCCTACCGATAATTAAAATAGGCTTTACACGGGGGCCTACTCCCGTAACCTATCTTTAATATTTTTCATTTAAAATGCATTGAATTTTTACAAGTCTTTGTAGGTCAAGGCCACACGGACATTAAAAAATTTCGGCCCCCGTACATCCATGGCGAACCACGAATGTTCGGGGGCCTTGGGGACTAAAAACACAAATAGCTAACAAAGATTCATTTACATAATTTTGAGTTTCCAGAAGGGAAACATACTGAGGACACCCTAATGGCTTACGTCCTCGGTCCGAGTGCAGAGGCCGCCACAACCTTTTGCTTGCCAGCTTACAAACGGACATGCTCCCCAAATGCCATCCGCAACCTTTTGCATGCCTGGCAAGGAGCCTACCAATTATTAAAAGTGGCTTTACACGGGGGCCTACTCCCGTTCCCTGACTTTACAATTTACTTTGAGCATTGAAAAAGCTCAAGGGGGGATTGCTAAAACAAGCGTATACACTTTAGAAACATATAACACACTTACAACACATAATTGAGCTCAACGTAGTCAATGCTGGAACAAGCACATACACATTAAACACATATAACAAACAAGACACAAAGGATAAAAGACACAGGAGACATAGGGTACAAGTAAAACACTCTCATATAAACCAATTCGCAATACCCAAACGCAAGCGCAATATCTTACAACTAATACAAGTCTTAAAGTTAGAGTAGACTTCGCTAAACACTGAAGGCGCCATTCAATGTTTAGTGATGCCTATGGCGGTCCGTCCCGGTCGTTCACGTTCAACGCGCGGGAGCGGACTGCGAGCCGGCTCTGGCCGGACCCCCTTATATCCCCACCGGGGCTGCCACGCCCAGGATATCAGGGGTGGGGGAGGGGGTGGGGGTGGGGGTGGGGGTGGGGGTGGGGGGGGGTTCGCACTTTTTGTCGGGGGGGGGGGGTTCGCACTTTTTGCGGGGGGGGGGGGGTTCGCACTTTTTGCGGGGGGGGGGGGTTCGCACTTTTTGCGGGGGGGGGGTCAGGTAAGTTTAGTGGGTCAAGGTCACCCACAACACTTGTACTCTAAGTGTTGGCTATACCCCCACCACAACTGGGTCCCTAGGCTGCACAACACCGCTTCGCCAGTATGTCTCCGGCTTCCATGTGGTGCGTCTCGCTGTTCTCTAGCTCTCTATATGTAAGTAATTTTACAAGTTCTGAATGTAGGTCACTACACTTTAACTCTGGGACGATATCGACTTGTAGTATTTCAGTGTTTTGACTCAAGGTCATCACACTTTAACTCTAGCACATCAGTTATCGTACCAGAGGTGCTCAATAACCTAACTTGTAATGTTTAGGGTGGCGTTTGCACGCCACGTGGTGTCGCCATGAGTGTCCAGTCCAGGTTTTAAGTTAAATTAATTTTACTGTAATCTTTTCCATTTCCGCTTCGTTTTGCCAAAGTATAAGGTGTCGCTTAATAAAGTGGTATTTCTCTAAAGTTATAGGAGATTGCAAGGATACAATTAGTTTATTTAGGAGACTCTTCATCTTGGAGTTTAACACAATTTCCACTTTGACTTTGCTTCCACGGCTCTCACAGCCTAAGCTGTACAGGAATGTTTCTTCTAGTGCCAACTCCGGCCAAGAGAACAGTGTGTTGACTGTAGGACAGCTCATGGTGAAGTGATGCGATACTCCAGCGTACCACCTCACCTTCCCCCGCCACTGTGACCTTCCCCCACTCCTGCTGTTTCCCCCACCTCTTTTCCCTTGACTCATGCGCTACAAGCAGTCTCTCAGTATTGTGCGGACTTTTGTGAGGTGAAGCCATGTCGCAGGACACTTTAGGTAAGAAACTTAGCCGTGTTAAGACTTTATTAGTTGCTCACTGTCCACCACTCAAAGTTAAGAGAGTTTCAACTTTAGCTAAGTGGCGCAAACTGTTGCGCGGACACCCTAAGTTTTATACAAAACAGACTAATGTCAGTTTTACTGATGAGGATTTGTTTAAAATATTGGATGAAATGACTTTTCCTTGCAAAATTCAGTTAGTTACTCCCATTCCTGACAGTTTAGAGTCTTAGTCTCTCAAGCCGATATACCTAGCATACACAGAGCCTGACAGTCAGTCACTCGGTGGCTGTCGTGGGGTGCGCATCGGTGTCGGCGCTCCGTTGTTAGGTTTTCAAGGTCACAGTAATATCAAATTGTTGGTGTTGTGCTGGTTCAAGGTCACCTGAGGAATAACCGATTGCCCATTTAGGCAGAGTCATGTCAGAAACTCGAGTTTAACTTGGCACTTTTGCCGTTTCTCGTCGAAAATTCGCTCCAAGTGGTCAAGGTCACGGGGACTACGACTGAAACTCGGAGCGTAGTGCGAGAAACGGCAAAAGTGCCAAAAAATTTTAAGTTTCGGCGTGACCTTGACCTCAGTGGCGTCGGTGACGTCATTTTGATGACGTAAGGGGTGATGACGTCATCAGCACGTCATTTCTGTGACGTCATGGGTGTGACGTCATAGAAATGACGTCATTGGTGATGACGTCATCGATGACGCAATCGATGACGTCATCGATGACGTCATCGGTGAGGTCATTGACCTCGATGACGTCATCCCTCAGGTGACCTTGAACTGAGCCAGCACCAACAATTTGACACTACTCTTATATTCTTTTTTTTCATCCTTTTAATGTAGTGTAGGCTTATGATTCTACATGAACAACAGTTGGTTTATTATTACCACTGATATAAACAATGGAGTACAAAATGTGGAACTATGAAATGGAAGAAATAAGTCTTGAAATATACTAGAAGAAATACCAAGAATAAGAAAAGGAGAAGGAAATAAAGTGGAAACAAAAGACAAAGAATAATCATTTTGAATAGTGTTTTAGTGGAGAAAAACAACCTACTATAGGATTGACTTAGAAGACAGTGCATTAACACTTAGTACACCTAGAAATGTACTATATCATTGCGTGAAAAGTTCAAGTAAGAACTTGAAAGCAAGGTTCAATTAGATGCATAAACACTGTGGAAGAAACCACAGAATGGTACTCAGCTATGGTGGTGATACAAAACCTAATGGAGACGTTAGACTCTGCGTGGATCTAACAAAATTAAACAAGAACGTAAGAAGGCAAAAATGCCAGAGGTTGAAGATACACTTAATCATCAGATTGGTATATCTCGAGTGTTTAACAAATAAGATACAAATTCCAAATTTTGGCAAATTAAATGGCCTCTGAGTCAGCGGAATTACACCGATAAGTTAATTGGCCATACAACTGGAATGGAATAAATGGAAATACAGTTAAAAAACCTTTATTCATTATTTTTTTAAAGCATCTTAGACCTACTATATTGTTAAATCACATGACGGTAAGTATTAAAAATTATTTAAACTTATAAACTATTAATGATATACTAGAGATCGCCTATTAATCGAAATTAGACCAAATTTTTAATTGATCTGAACCCAAGAAGTTTAAAATCATTTTATAACTAAAACATCTGTTCTTCCTGTTTTTTAGCATTTGTTTTACAACAGCTGTTCAAATGTAATGATTCAATCAATTCTCCTTCCTCCAAAAGATTAACATTAAAACTTTGAAAGCCTGAGGGTCTGGATTATAATTAGAACGTGAATTAGAATAGGATTCTGCTCATCTACAGGAGCTATACCTTTCTAACGGTATGCGCGGATTTCTCATTCAATGCACATGAGCTGAGAAAAAAGGAGGAAAACAAACATTCTTGCCTATTTTAGAAGACTAGGGAATCACCCACTGGTCGAAATTCGACCAAATATTTAGTTGAGCTAATTACTTTAAAATTTTTTATATAAAACAAACTGTTCTTCCTGATTTGCTATAATTTGTTATTACAACAGCTGTTTCATGATCAACCAATTAACCCTCTCCCACAAGATTAACATTGAAACTTTCAAAGCCTGTAGGGCGTAGCCTCGGGGGCCGATGTGAATTAAAATACTATTCTGCTCATCTACAAAACACTACTTTTCAAACGGTGTGCGCGGGTTTCTTTACGTTGCTCACAAGCTGAGAAAAAAGGAGGAAAAGAAACATGCTTGCCTTTTAATATATAGATGGCTGTTCACATTTCTAAAGAAATGGAAAAATTTTAATTTTAATACTATGTTGTCTGTGAAATTTTAATACTATAAATTATGTGACCATTTTCAAACGTGAACATCAAATTCATGAATAATAACTATGAAAATTACCCGTCATTTTTGACGGGCTGTTTGCTAGTAGTTGAATAGAAAAAAAACTTGGTGAATGGTATTTTAAATTTCTCAGATGTTGAATACAAGTCAAGTATGTAACATAATACAGCAAGGTTTTCGTGCTGGAATAGTGATTTTTAACTGTCGGAGAAACCGTATACAAATAATAAAATAAGTTTATTTTCACCGTGGTGAACTACGATGATTTCGTGAATGAACTGTAAATATATTTAATTCTTAACATCAGTGATTAAAAAACACCTTTAAATATATAAATTTGAAGTAAATAAATAACCTTTGGCATAACAGGTTTCATGTGTGAAGTCAAAAAAGAAACCACACTATATAAAAGTACACAATTGATAACTACTATCTAAATTAACAAATATAGCTATGTTTAAATATGTCAGTAGGCCCAATCTAATAATACTTATGATTCTGAAACGACTTTGGCAGATAAGAAATCGACATACAAGCCATTACAGATATGGGATCGCGCATTAGACTGGCCATAAGCTAAATCCGAGCTGGTAATAGGTTTATTGACAACAGGCAATCAGATGTTTTAACAATGGTGAAACAGAGATTTCCCACTGACTGATGAGCGATAATGTTAATAATTCAAGCGCGGAACGAATTTTACATAACCTAGGTTATCGGACCGGACAATAGGCTAGCGGTTAGCCGCGCATGCGCAGTAGAGTGCGGCAGAGGGCGTTTGAAGGACAAACTCTCCGCCGCTTCTCGGAATTGTTCAATTGAAACAAACAGCAGTGCACAGCCATCGCCCGCCATATTTTTATGCTCTGACCGTTTTACCCCCTCCCGCCTCATCAGTGGCCTTATGATCTTGTTAAAGAAATGCCAGATGTGTCATCGTTGTGGTGTAATTCTTTATTACCAGCCTTCTGAATGGACGGACCAACGGAATAGAGCATGGTTACAAAATGTTGTGACAATGTATAATGCAGCAATCTAACTACATGGGTGGTTTCGGTTTTTGAGAGAACAATAAATAAACAGACTATGAAGTCCGGACGGATTGAACCGTTCCACTGTTCCACTTTTGCATCACTGGCAATAGCTTTGCATTGGAAACATGGTTATCAGATGCCAACGATTAGTTGACTGTTCTTGTGACGAGTAACATAGATTTGCATTTTCTTAAACCAAACTATTTAAAAAAAAGGAAATAGGTGAACCACAGAACTTTCCAAAGAAATCAATTATTATAAACCTTGCATTAGGCCTAACCTTGTAAAATAGGTATTGGACAATTATGACTGACTGAAAAATCAAAAAACTCTCCCTATAAATTGAAACTCCCCATTTGAAAATAAAAATGTAATTATTTGTTTTGCCTTACCATTCTCTTTAAATAATTACTACTATGTTGTGTTTATGTCAGAATAATTAACGTTTTCGAATTTTAAAAGTATCAGCCACCTCAACCTCACCAACGGGTGTCAATTTCTTGACTACCACCAAGATCTTGAAATAATTAACTGATGACTGGAAAAAGAGGGCGAAGCAGTGAAAAGGTTGAAAAATACCTAAATCCCAACCTTATTAGGTCCAAGATAATTCGTTATAATATCGTGTTATTTTATGATAACCCAATTCATCATCATGATTATTGAACACTCAAGCACTATATTACTACGTTATTCGACCAAATAGGAAAGCTCGTAAACTCATTTAATTGTTCAATTGCCGTCCACAGTAATGACATTTTCATCACTTATCTACAGCACACATAACTCCATCTCCATACAACATGTCACGTCGTATTGCACCCACCGTAGACCTACACTGCGCGAGAGGAAACTCTTATATGGGTAGAATTGTTCAACTGTGTTCTTAGGATGCGCTTTAATAGTGACATTTTTTTTAAAATTTCTGTGCAGAGAAGCTTCTAAGACATATTCTACAACGGCCTGGAAGAGTTCTTGAGTAGCAATAATTCTAATTGAATACCAACATGTTTACGGTAATTTTCTTTCAAGTTATTGATTTAAATGTATTTACAGTCCTAATTTTGATAGTGACAAATAAATAGTAGTTTTCAACACTAGGAGCAAAAAGTGGCTCTTTTTGGTGGGCAATCGTGTTTTAAAAACGCGCGCGGAGTTTCAAACTACTAAATAAATAAATAGCTGTTTGACCATATGTGAAAAATAAAATAAATCTGATTTGCACAGCTTTGCTAAATGTACCCATTTCTATAAACCATTTTTTGGAACTAAAATTGGAAACATTTTGCTTAATTCGGGGATATCACAAAAACACAGTATTGCAGTACTGTAGGCCTACTACAGTAATTCTTTCAGCTTTGGTGACTGGCCGACTAGCGTCCATCATTTGTAACATTACTTCAAACTCCTTCAACATTGCCAACGCAATTTGACGACTCTCCTGATCAAACTAAGCCAGCTTTGAATTGCAGGTATTTAATATTTTCATGTTCTGTAAAGAACTCCGTTTCTTACTGATTGTTGCAGAAAGTACATAGTTGCACTGTTATGGAAAATTTAAATAACAGTTACCTAGATATTTTTTAAAGAAGTGTCGTTAGTATTATACTTAAATAATATTATTACATTATTATCTAATTTCTTTAACGTTTTAGGATATTTTAGTATACATTTGGAATCCAAGACATAAAAAATTATGTTTGACTAAAATAAATATTAGATGACTAAATGTTTATTCTATTCCTCGTTATACAACTTAAACCTCCGGAAGGAATTTTTTTTATTGTCAACCTGTCCTAAACTGATGATGGTTCTCCGAACCTAAAATCGATTTTGAATGAGACTGAACATTAGGATTGCTCAAGATTTACCATAGAGCAGTAGCATAGGGCCTACAACGCATGTTTTGTATTTGTTAGTTTATGTTAATTTAGTGGTAAAAATATCATTATGAACTTGAACTGTGAGGTCATGCTTCTGGTGTAGAAAATGTTAAGGGAATTGAACTTCTTATAAGTTCATTGCGGTACAGAGGACTCTGGCAGGCAAACATTATTGAGTTTGCAGTAGGCCTACCTACAGATTATGATGCAATGTCATAAATCTAGAATTTGCATCAGAAAATAATCTCCTATATTTTGCAATCAGCGCACATCAATATAATAATATTAATAAAACATCTTTAGGGGACAACGTAACGTACGATTTTGCATACAGTTTTGGAAAAAGGACTGGTACAGTACTATGTCTCTTAGATTTTTTAAATATAGACAACCAGACACCATCAAGGGTAGGGCCTATCAACTCTATGAAGCTTTAAGGAAGAATAAGGTTGTTGCAGAAAGTATACTGGGTGTCCCAGACTATTCGTACACCCCTTTTAAAGTTTAACACGTTCGCTACCACAATGTTAAAAAAAAATCGTAACCACAGCCCGCTGCCGCAATTTTGCGGCGGGCGAGTTCTACTGAGAGCCCACCGCCGCATATCTGCGGCGGCTGGGCTCATTAAAATAGACTGCCGCCACGTTCCATGATGGTTCCATGATACTAAATACGAAATTTCTTCAGTGCGGTCTATTTTAATGGTCAGACAGTTTAGGCGCGGTCTACGGGATAGTCTGCCGCATATGTGCGGCGCTTGGTCTGTGGCTAAAATGATCACTGACGTCACTAAAATGTTTTACGTACATTTTTATGTAATGTATTTTTGAAAGTAACATTTTTTAACGTAATTGATATATCTTTACACAAATATTCATCAAATCTCTTATATGACACATTGAAAAAAGTTTATTGTGTAAGAAAAATGTATAAACATTTGCATTTTGTAAACTTGTAAAACATCATAATTATACTACGTAAATGAATTGTAAACAACTCTTTTTGTAAACTAAATATTTCAATACAATGTTTTTATGTATCAGCCGTATTTTATTTTTCGCTTTTCAAAGGTTATGACTAAAAATAAGGTTATATTAGTGCCGACGCTAACATGCGTCACTAAGTCTCTGACCATGCGCCGCAAATGTGCGGCGCTCAAAAAATTACCAAAAATTAAGAGAAAATTGTATATATTTTTTTATTTAATGAAATTGAGATATTTTGAAGTGTAAAAACTAATTTTGGACGGTTTCTATTCGTGGTCTGTGGCATAAGTCACAACCATTAGGGCTGGTCTACAGGGAAGTCCACGATTATTTTGGTGGGCTGTGGGATTGGCGTGACCGCCGCATATATGCGGCGGCTGGTAGCGAACGTGTTAAATAAATAATTATTCACGAAACAAATTGTGCCGTTATCGGTAAACCGGTTACGCTCTGTCGATTAACACTAACAGCAAAGCACAGTGTGTACACTAAATAACCTATCCAGACCGGAAGTCGTTAAATTTAAATACAATCCCCACTTTTTATGACATTTTTTTATTTTACAGGTAGTTTTAAGACGACTTTATAATTTAATTTATAACCCTAATCCTAATGGCTTAGGAGATAACGGTGGTTAAAATTTAGAATAACATGGGAAAAATTTCACATCCATTATGGACAATAGATGAACATTTTACGTTAAACAAATCTGCCCAAGCATAAAAATATCTTAAAACATCATTTTAAATAATAATCTATTTTAAAATATCGTTTATCCTATAATTAGTTTTACTTTTAAATACAGTTTTAATAATCCCCTCCATATTGTAAGTTTGATTGAAAAAAAATAAATAAATGTATGACAAAATTCATAATTTATGATGGAAATAATTTTTAGAGAGAGTTTAAGACATTTTTTTGCTGGGACATGTTTGTTTAAACGAAAATGTTGAGAGATGGGTAGTGGAGTTGAAAATTTGTTCCATATTATTCTTATGGGAGAAATATAAATTTAAATAGTCATTATCTCCTAAACCGTAAGGATTATGGGTACAAATTAAATGTAAAGTTGTCTTAAAATTGGTGGTTTTCATTCAAAATTAGTGACTTCCAGTCTGGAAAGGTGACTTCTGGTACGTACAGTGAAATAACTGTCAACCGGTTTACCTCTAAGGCACAATTGGTTTTTGTAAAAAAATTAAGTATGTAAATTTTTAAAGGGGTGTAGGGGTGGTCTGGGACAGCCGGTATGTTTTTTTTTTAAATATTTTTTTAGTAAACGAGTCAGGAAAGCAGACATAAGAATTAAAAATCTATATGCGCCTAGACATTTTCAAAACAAACAACAAATTTTAAACACAGCTTACTTTTGAGTGAAGGGTTATATTATTAAACAATCAATCCAACAATGAAGGAGGTTGTACCCATGGTGGAAGCCACCATGGGTTGTACCATAGAATTAACATACTCGCCAAGTAGGTAGCCCATCCCATTCCACTATGGCCTATCCTAATGTTAGAGGCGGGCGCATTCGACTCGTACGTTCAGTCAGTCAGGTGGCGGTAGTGTTTTACGTTAAATGCTAGGTGGCGCAGTGGCACTTACAGAATTGGCGAAACCTTAATTCGCGAAGGTCAATTATGAATTTAAGTTTTTGCCAATTCTGTGAGAACCGCTGCGTCACCTACCATTCAACGCAAAGCACTACAGGCACCGCCATCGTCTATTCGTTAAGAGGTCGATGCTACCAGAGGGGCCCGTTTCATAGTAAACTACAAACTAATATTATTAGTAAATCAGCTGATCTCCAAATGCAAATCTAATGGAAATTACAAGTTACAACTTGTAACTTGTAACTAGTAGATTATTAAGAAATGGGCCAATGGGCCCCAGGGGCGTATTTTGGCGAATATGTGAATGATGAGAATGTAGAATGGGTGTGTGATGCCTTGTGAAGCTTTGTACTGTCTAAGATCATCAAATGATTGTTTAGACGGATTATTAATTAATTAATAACCAAACAACCAATGGCAACTGGGTCCAGTTTTGAAAAAAGGCTATTAAAAATTTCTACATAAGCTTCTTCTTCTTCTAAGTGGTTATGTTTGTTTACATTTTTTCGTGCTAACAATAATTAATTGTACCAAATATATTTTACGCTTTGATGCTTTAGGACTAGTTACAGAAAATCTGCAGAATTTTATGAGTCTTTCCATCATCATAAATAAGCTTCTAACATCAAGTTCTTATTGCTCTTTTTGGAAATTGGTCTACTAACCTCCAAACAATTCAAAACAAGGGCAGCCAATTTTTAAGTTTGAAGCCAAGTTTGAACTTTCTGTAGAGTTGCCGACAAACAGGTTGAAAGTCACAGACCTCTGCACGTCTGGTTTCTATCCACTGCCTTATAGTGATCTTCGTCTTCGCAACTTTAAATACTATATAAAAATCTTTGAAAACTCACCCATGTCACTTGTGCCTGATAATTCTACATGTGTAGTATGCATGAAAAAGGTTTTGAGCAGCGAAAAGGGCGTAGAGTGTGAAAAGCATTGTAGACGATGGTTCCATGCTAGTTGCATGAATTACTGATGAAGAGTATGGGAAGCTTTCTAAAGATAAACGTCGCAAGTGGTTTTGCAGTCGAGTTGATTGTGCTGCACCAGCTTTTCATCCATACAATGTCCTATTCTCAAAAATTGAGGATTTGTCTTCCCAATCTACACTAATACTTTCCAAACTCAACGACTTTGCTTCGATACCCGGTGACATTGCACTTATGAAAACTGATGTGTGATCAAGAAGTTATCTAATCTTGAACCTCGTGTAGCTGAAGCGGAGAGAGACATCGCAGATATAAAGGTAAAGCTCACTAACCTTCCTCAGGGCCGCCGGGAGAATTTTTGGGGCCCAGGGCAGAGTTTCGGTGCGAGGCCCCCCCCCCCCCCCCCCACCACTTGGCCTATATCCTTGCCCGCCGCCAGGGTCGAACGAGTTACAATATACATGTCTATTTTCATTTCTTTGGACATTTATTTGGTATTAATGCACTCTATCTGCTTTCGTCTCTTTAGTGACTCATAATAATATGTTATTAAAATTATTCTAAGGTTCAGATAATAAATAAATGTACTGTATTTAGTTGGTATGTACTGTATTTATGAAATATTGTATCAAACCTGCACTATGGCTGGGTCCGAGAGTTCTTATTGGAGAGCTACCACGTGGTTTTAGGCTGAAGTATATTGAAATGACTAAGGTTAGGCCTATAGGGAAAAATACAATTTATTTCAAATGGTTTATTATTACCTTATTTTGTTTACAACTGTATTAAACGTCTAATGAAATAATCTGAAGAAACTACACTCACTTTAATCGAATTCAGAAAATTCAGGAGTTGTAAACTTGTTTTTGGATCTAGTACAATGCTTCGTGCACTGATAAGGGCGCACCACAACATCACGTCTACAGGTGGACTTGTGGAACGAGCTCAGTGGTGTGTATCTCTCCAATGGCGGCGCGGTGCCGCGGTGTCCGTTCACCGACACAGAGCTTCAAACCGCGGAGACTAATAAAGGCTGATCACTACTCAGGTCATATGCTATCCTTTGTTACAGTTTGATGATTTTGATAAGTCTTAAAAAATACATAAATTGTGTTCCTACATAGGCCATGCAGCAATAAAATTTTGCTAGGTAACGTAAAAAAAACAAAAACAAAAAAAAAACACTAAAGATGAGGCCCCCTGTCTCTTGAGGCCCGGGGCAAACTGCCCTCCCTGCCACCCCCCCCCCCCCCTCTCGGCGGCCCTGACCTTCCTACCAGATCCGCTTCTGCAGACGACTTACAATCAACAATCGCTGAATTGCACGACCGTAACCGTCGTTCTTTAAACGTAATTATTCATGGATTGCATGAAAGTTCTAGTGAGGTAACTTCTAATTGAGTGAACTAACCACTATGATTTTGGCTGCTCTTGATCGCTCCGAAATCATTCCAAACTTCAAATCGTTCCGTATTGGTAAACCTTCCTCTGGAAAGAGAGGCCCCTCAAAATCATTTTCAAGTCACCCGATCACACTGCTCAATTCATGAGAAAATTCAACCCTGCCCTGCCACAGTCAAAGAAATTGATTCAAGGATCTGCAGTGACGTGTCTGTATCACGCGACCGAACTCCAAAAGAGCGTGATTTTCTTGGGTCACTGCGTCCTATCTTCCGTAATGTTAACATATGTACCTTTTTCTACTAAATGGTTGAAGATAAATTGGTGGAATTTGTTTTATTATTTAAATTAGGTCCTTTGGTACAACTGGAAATCAAATTTACATTTTTGTCATAATATTAGAATTTTCGGTGATTTTTCATAAAAATCACTTTTTTTCTTATAAAAAACCGGGTATTTTATTTAATTATTAAATACCTGATCATTATATAAAAATAACTTTTATTTCAGCTTATAGAGTGTAAAGTCCTGAGCATTTAAAGAATCATGAAGATATCTTTTTCCGTTCCTGAGAAAAAGGTACATAAGTGCTGAACAATAAAACTTTCGGAAAACAGAAAAAACGTCAAATAAAAACTTTTCACTTACTATAACTGACACCGTAACAAAACATAACCAAAATGTAAACATAAACAAGTATGTAAACAAACAAGACCCTTCCATCTGTCTGCTAGCTTTCGGCTGATTATTAGGGTAGCCAAAGTTCACAAAATTATTATGTAACAACTATACGTATGAAACAGCAAAACAAAGGCTACAAGCTTAGTCATTTTGCTTCGCAAACTGAAAGAACAAGTCTAGTAAAACTGTGTTTTTCAATTATTTCCCGTTACCAAAGAAACATAAAACTTACATCATTTTAAAGAGGAAATTCCCTACTATAATTTAAATCTTCTATATATATAAGCGAAATCCCACTCACTGACTCAACACGAAATCTCAGGAACTACCAAACGGATTTACTTGAAACTTTGAAAATAGGTTCGTCTTGCCTCCTAGGTGCTCACTAAGAAACGATTTTGCAAAATTCCTACAGGGCTCCGCCCCACACGTCTTCAAAGTTATCATGTTATTCTTATGGAAGAAACATTTTTGTATTGGAACATATGATTACATTAAGGAATATTAATTTTGTAAACAGCTGTTTTCATTTAAATTATTGGGGGTAGTAGGGGGTATTGGTAATAAAAAACTAGAGGATAGTTGCGGCGAGTGAGCTTAGCGAACAAGCTAAACCTGACGGGGAGTGATTACTGACTGACTCATGAAATCTCAGGAACTACCAAACGTATTTACTTGAAACTTTAAACACAGGTTCATCTTGCCTCTTAGGTGCTCACTAAGAAATGATTGAACAAAATTCCTTCATGGCTCCGCCCCACAGGCCTTCAAAATTTCATAACGTGATCCGCATGGCCAATTTTAAATACAAATTAGGAAACCTGCACGGTTGAAATTTGGAGTTCCGATCTCTTTTTTCTTAGGTGCTAAAAAATAAATAAATAAATAAATAATTGCTTTAAACATCCCCTTTAGGGCTCCGCCCCACAGAAGCTCACAATTACTGTATAGGCTACGTGTTGAAATTTGACATGGACGATTCCCTATGCTTATAGATACTTATTAAGAAACTGTTTTGAAAATATAGTTTTTGAAGCACTTAAGGGCTCCGCCCCACTGGATTTCAGAATTACTGTAGGGCCTCCGTGGTTGACAATTGCCATGGACGTTTGGTTTGGTCATGGATGCTCCTTAAGAAACGGTTTTGTGTAAAGAAATTACAACACCATTTTTTATAAACACTGACCTTTAATAACTCAACCTCTTAACATAACAAAACATCTCTAAATTAACACATTATAAATAAACAATAATGTAAACAATAAACATATGATTTCCTTTACATCCTCCCTTCCAAGGAAACAAAAGCATTCCACATTCCAAAGTCTTAACACTCGTACCGCTTAGGAGGTTTGACTTCCCTCCCTGATCTCGTCACGTATCTCCCATTGAGCCCTTGACCAACTGGACGGATTTCTTTTTGAGGTTCTTCCCTGAATTCCCCTCTACTATATCTCAGATTTTCTTGTCCATTCTCTTTTCCATTAGAGGTCTCAGTTGAAGAATAAGGAGTCCAGGGAGAATCATCTCTACTGGTTGAGTTAGTTGGCAGTAGCAGTCTCCTATTTCTTCTTAGTTTATTTCCATCTGATTTTACAATATAATCTCTATTGTTATGACCTTGAGCAACAATTATCCCATACCTCTTCAGATCGGTAATCCAAACCTTATCTCCCTCTCTGAGATCACTAAGCTTTCTTGCTCTATGCCGCCGGTCATAGTAAACTTTATTCATTTTACTGTTCTCCTCACAGTCACGACGGTATTTATCCAGGTCAGGCCAGCCAGGCCTGTAGCGCTCTGGAATAGAAGGTATTGTAGACCGGATCTTTCTTCCAAATAATAACTCCGCTGATGAAACACCGGAGGCTAAGGGCGATGTTCGATATGTCAACAGGCCAAAATAAGGATTCTTATTTTTCTTAAGTATGTTTTTACAAATTTCCACTGCTCGTTCAGCCTGTCCGTTAGATTGGGGAAAGTGAGGGCGTGAAGTAACAATCTCAAAGCCCATCTCAGTCGCAAACGTTTTCATTTCATGTGAAACGAGAGCCGTACCATTGTCCGACCTGACTATGTTTGGAATACCATGTCGTGAAAAAATAGATAAATAAGCTTGTTTTATGGCGTTCGTATTAACACTACTCAATGACACAAGTTCAATGTATTTAGAAAAATAATCTTGCATGCAAAGGTACATTTGCTGTTTGTAATCTAATAAATCTGTGCCAACCATCTCCCATGGTCTAGTAGGGAGCCGTGAAGGTAACAACGGTTCAGCTGGATTTCTACGGTTTTCTAAACATTCGGGACAATCCTGTATTAAACGCTTGATTTCTGTCGTAATACCTGGCCACCAAACTGTTTCTCTTGAGAGCGCTAGACATTTGTTGATGCCAAAATATCCACTGTGTATTTGCCCAAGAACATCAGCACGTAAACCTTTGGGGATAAAAATTCTCAATCCTCTCATGATTAGTCCGTCCACCAATGACAGGTTCCCTCGCTCTTTGAAAAATTCAGTATTTCTTAAACTAGACCAGTCTCCGTTGCTAATTGCTTCACACAGTAAGTTACTTACTTTATCTCCCCTGACAGCTTGCCTAATAGCTTCAAGTTTACGGTCTGTACATGGCAGTGTTGAAACCACAGAATTTACATACAGCTCAGTCTCCTCATCAAGAATATCCCTTTCTTGAGAGTCAGATTTTAGAGGAGCTCTTGAGAGTGCGTCAGGAACAAAAAAACTTTTACCTGTTTCATACTTAACAACATAGTTAAAAAGCATCAATCTCATGCGAAACCTCTGAAGCCTTGGAGTCAGGTCACTCAGGGGCTTTTGGCCTAAGATTTGCAACAGTGGTTTGTGATCAGTCACAAGATCAAACCGTTTTCCCAAGATAAACGAATAAAACTTTTCACAGGCCCACGTCAAAGCGAGTGCTTCCTTTTTTATTTGTGCATAGCGTACTTCTGTGTCTGACATAGTCCGGGATGCATATTGGACCGGTCTCCATTGGTTTTCAAATTTCTGCTCTAGGATTGCACCAAGTCCATTTTTTGACGCATCTGCACAGACCCGTGTTTCCAACTTGGGGTCATACAAACGTAGAATAGGTGAACTTAAAATCATTTTCTTGACATCATTAAAACAGTTCTCATGGACATCTGTCCAAATCCAATCATTCTTTGTTGAAAGCAGTTCATTTAGAGGTTTAACATTGTGAGAAAGATTTGGCAAAAATTTCATAAGATAATGAACCATTCCTAAAAATCGTTTAAGCTCTGTCTGATTTTTAGGCGCCGGAAACGAATCTATGGCAGACGTTTTCTCCGGATCTGGCAGGAGATGTCCATTCTCAATAATGTGACCAAGGAATTTGATCCTCGATTTTGCAAACTCACACTTCTCTGGATTGAGAGTTATTCCTGCTCCCATCAGGCGAGACATAACTTTGTCTAGTCTTTCATCGTGTTCTTCTTTTGTACTTCCATATACACATATGTCATCAGTTAGATTAGCAACACCGTCAAGCCCCTCTAGACATTTAGACATTTTTCGCTGAAAGTGTTCTGGCGCTGAATTTATCCCAAATGGAAGACGCTTAAAATAAAAACGTCCAAAAGGTGTAATAAAAGTAGTCAATTTTGCACATTTCTCATCCAATGTCACCTGCCAGAATCCACTATTAGTATCCAGTTTAGAAAACACCTTGGCATTGGACATTTGAGCTAACGTTTCATCAACTGATGGCAGAATCAATCTTTCTCGTTTTACATGCTTATTTAATGCAGTAAAATCTACACATAGCCGGACAGCACCAGACTTCTTGGGAACTACAACAAGAGGCGAACACCACTCGGTTGCTTCTGTGACTGGAGCAATAACATCTGCCTCGACCATTTTTTCAAGCTCTAATTTAACCTTTTCTTTAAGGGATACTGGTATTCTACGGGGTGTATCTACAGATACAGCAACATAACTATCTTTAAGTTTGATTGAGTAAGGCTCACTAAATTTACCTAATCCAGTAAAAAGACGCGGATATCTTTCAGTCCACTCTTTCATTTGATCTACCTCATGAATTTCTTTAAGAAGTCCGAACGCGGATATTCCTCCTCTCCCTAAAAGAGGCTCCTTTTGATTCTTGATAATATAAATCTTCTCTACGTGTTCTATATTTTCCTTTTCTAGCTTAACAAAAGTCTTACCCAAAACTTCCAAGACAATATTACCCGGACCTTTCAAATGAATGTCGGTGCTTAGAATTTCCAAACCTAAACGTTTCGCATCATGGAAACCCATACAACTTACATCAGCTCCAGTGTCGATTTTAAATTTCAGTAACTCTACATTATTAGTGCGCAGTTTTACATAAAATGGTTCAAATTTCCTAGTCTCGGACACGCTTTCCTCAATAACAATCGACCCAAGCTTAAAATTATTACTCTCATCATCCGTGTATAGCTCCATCTCTCTTACTGTACCCTTACCCGCAACGGAACGCCTACACATTCTACTAAAATGGCCCTTAAAACCACATTTGTGGCATACTTTGTCGTTCGCTGGGCATTTCTCCCGAGGATGATACTGGCCGTAACCACAGCGACTACATTTTCGACTTGTATTTACAATTGGATTGGCCTTACCGTCTTTCTGTTGGTAGCTTTTCCTGGCTTCCATCACCGTTGAGTCATTCACACCCTGGAGGATAACCTTTTGTTCATCCATTGCTTCGGCTTGGCGTACAGTTTGTACTGCTTTACTTAATGAGAGACCTTCTTGAAGCTGAAGATGTCTGGACAATTTAGTATCCTTTATGCCTGTTACTAACTTCAATAGTACCATTTCATCATTAAAACTACTACTTTTACAATCATTACATACCCACTCACATCGTTCTGACATCTTGTGTAGTTCATTAATATAAGGATCCACCTTTTCATCGCTTCTTTGGTTCCTTTGTAAAAAAAAGAGCTCGATGGTAAAAAATATTCTTCTTCGTAGAAAAATACTCATCCAATCTCTTCACTACCGTGTCAAAGGTCGTTCTCTTCTCTTCGGGCATACCTATCGAAGTCAATAAATCATCTGCTTCTTTACCCATAGCATACAATAGCATATTAATCTGCTGTTCTTCAGATTTCGTGGATAAACCTGTTGCAACTCTAAACATCTTGAACTGCTTAATCCAGGATATCCACACAGACGGATCTTGAAAGTTGAATGGGTCCGGGGGCTTAACTTGAAAGTTAGTTTCATTTCTTGATGCACTTTCATTTCTAGCAGCCAACACAGCTGAGCTTATTATATCTTTTAATTGTTCTGGTGTTAATTCCATCGTTAAAATTTCATTTTAAGACAAACCTGACACCATGTAAAGAAATTACAACACCATTTATAAACACTAACCTTTAATAACTCAAACTCTTAACATAACAAAACATCTCTATAATAACACATTATAAATAAACAATAATGTAAACATTAAACATATGATTTCCTTTACACCAAGCGATACCATATTTTTCTTATCATCTAGGAGTCATAAGAAACCCATTGACACCAAAACGGTCTCGCTCCGTTCAGTAGTCCTCTATCTAGACCCTCAAATTTTCTGTATGGAGTAACAATTTAAGTAAATAACTTTAATATATTACTCACTTATAAAACCAAATATTTTGATTATTAAACAATAACAGCGATTGAAAATTCGCTAAGAACGTAGGTCTGTTGCGACGGGGATATTTTGCAGAATTAATTTTGAAACTACACTATTTAATAATTTTAACTCAACTTATTTCTTAATCTGTTACGTTATTACTTGTCTATCAGTTGGGATTGCTTAGGATAACATCAACACTGTATTATATAGAATTACGAAAATTAATCTTCATCGCATAAGTTAATTTGCAAGTTTAGTTTTATAAAAGATTTATAAAATTTATTTGAATTGCTCCCACGCTTTTGTTTCGGAATAATTAGAAATGTTACATAACGACAACAAAAACGCTCAGTAAAAGGCGAAATGAAACAAAAAAGAATTTACTCAACCCAAACTCAATAAGAGCGAATTTGTATCGTTAAGAGTTTGGGTATTGTACTAAAGAGCAGTTTGCACTCGTTACCAGTAGGCTACTCGTTGTGTGGTTCAGTATCATCATAGCATACCCATACTTAATCTATGGAATCAGCGAATCTGTCGTAAAGTAATTACCTGGCATTGCCTAGAGTACTTGGTAATTAAAGATCACCAGTGGTATTTGTAAAATACCAATATTCTTATTAATAGGCAAGCGTGTTTATTTTCCTCCTTTTTCTCAGCTTGTAAGCATCGTGGCAGAAATCCACGCATACATTTAGAAAGGCATGATCCTGTACATGAGCATACTCATATACTGTCCCATTACAATTCTGTGGAGGTACATAGAGCTTTCGGAGTTTCAATGTTAGGCCCGGTTCACACGAGCGTCAAAATACACTGCGTGCACGCTGCGTCGACGCCGGGAATAATGGAAGAAGGATAATTGATTGAATCATAAGACAGCTGTTGTGATAACAAATGTTATTTAAACATTAACAACAGATGTTTCATTTATAAAACATTTTTTAAATAATTTGGTCCTAACATCTAAATCCATTGAATTTTGGTCGGATTTTGAACAGTAGGCGATCACTTATGTTATTTGGGCTAAATTTTTATCATCATCAACATAACATGTCGTATCTATAAACTGGAAATAAATAGCACATTTATGAAGTAACAGTATTTTCCGGGATAAGAGTTGCTTCATACACAAGTAACAAAGTTATTGTAATACTCGACATCAAAATACTTTTTAGAAGAATAAATAGTTTGAATGTAACTATCGTATTTTGTCTACTATCATATCATATTTTGTAATAAAACCCCTTAAGGAAAACCGATTCTGCATAAGACTGTGCCATCCCTCTAGGAAATCCGCCTTGTATCCCAGTGCTAAGTTGGTTATGAGTTTCTCTCTTCTAAACATTCTGGCCTCTCTCCAAATCCACTTTCAATAAAGTTTGGAAGTGATATTCCCAACTAGTGTCACTTAATATCGCCTTTCGACTTTTCCTGGCTTCGGGGAACCAAAATCAGGGGTTCTTTTTACGTTGAACTCTATAACATGATTCGTATGAAACAACTTTTCTCAAGGATATCTCTCTTGATTTTATCACTACTGTGTTAGTAATTTTCTCTACGCTCTCATAATTTATAACGTCCTAATATAATACGTACCAAAAATCAATGGTTAATAAAATCATATACAGTGTGTTCAAAAAGTCCAGTAACAAATTAATAATTGTTTTAATAATTTTGTTTAAATTAATAAAACTTTGTATATTTAAAAGTCATTTAAAATATACTTTTTACTCCACCTACTATCTAAAGCCGTATTTTACTCCTTGGAATAGAGTAGTAAAGTACTAATTTCTATTCCATGTGACTTGAATACTTAATTGTTCTACCTAGGGAAAACTCAAGTTTTTTCGTACCACGGGACTAAAGTTAGTTACATAAGAATAACATTAAAAGAGAGATTGAAAGTAACATGAGCCACAGTCAGCTGTTGCTTGTATTTGTTTCGTTACTCATTGTTGACTAATAGCAGCTGTAGCTGCTGCTCACCTGCTGACCATTCTGTCAGCAGGGAGCAGCATCTCTAGTACTAGAGATGGCCGTGGCAGTGTACGTGTTTGTTTACATTTCGCTTGGGTAGGCTATTAACCTAAGAAGTCCAAAACATAAGTGTACAATTTTTGACTAGGCTTAAATTATATTTTGTTTTTTTTCGTGTTCTTTAAAAATGATATAGCCTACCTTGTATGTGTTTTTTTATGTTGATGTGCCTGATCCAGCTTGACGGAGCAAGGGATCAAATGAAGGTAAAGTTAAATTATGTACGGTAGGCCTAAATGTTATTCGTGTAGGTGGAGGAAAAATGTTGTGTGCATCAAGGGACTAAAGTACTTTCCTCCCTCAGGGAAATTGTCGCCCTCGGCTTCGCCTTCGGGCGACATCACTTTCCCTTCAGGGAGAAAACATTGTACTTTAGTCCCTAGAAGCACAAATAACTATTTCAGACATGTATAGGTTTGTTGCCTCTCCAGGGTGACTGCCCATATGAAGAAGAACAACTTAAATGTAAGCATAGGTCGATATGTAGGCCTACATCAAATTGAATTTTTGTATTAATAAAGAACAATGCTGTCACGAATCCAGCTTGTCTCTGATATATTTGGATGTATACTGGATAACGAAACCTCCTTACAATGTTAAGTTGTTAAGTTAAGTTTAAAACATCCTCAATCGCAGTGACGTTTCACTTTGACACAACTCAACAAATTCTTGAGTATTTTGTTATTCCATTGTCCTATTTGTTAATAAATCCGATAATCAATAATCAGTTTTAAATATTCATAATTCAAGGAAACTTATGCATTGTTTGGACTTCTTATGCGAAAGACACAAGTCGGCGGTTGGAATTCGGTGATAAAAATGTGGAGTTGTGTACACATCCCTGGAGGCCAGCCAAATGCGTTTTGGCTGCCTTACAGACACACACATTGCTAACAAATGCACTTTTTTACTGAATCTCGTGGGATGAATGAAGAATACAATGATTTTGTTATTACGAACTTCAAGGCCAACTTGTCATTGAGAAAATTATGACAAAGGTTGAACAGAATACTCAGAGCATGGAAAGAAAACTTTTAGACAAAGAAAATTATTTTCAGTATATCATTTATTATCTTTACTTAGATTAAATATAGAATTGTGAGTAAAATCCATACTTATAATCGTCGTCTATACTTATTACTTAGTATCGTCCTATTGAGAGCAGAATCCTATATAATTCACATCGGATCCCAGGGCTACGCCTTCAGGCTTTCAAAGTTTCAATGTTATTTTTATGGAAGAAGGGTAATTGATTGAATCATTGGACAGCTGCTGTACTGTAAGACAGATTAATAAATGCTATGAAATCAGGAAGAACAGATGTTTCAGTTATAAAACTTTTTAAAACTAATTGGCTCATATCAACTTATTTTTTGGTCAAATTTCGACCAGTGGGCAATCTCTAGTTTAAACTAATAATGAAGTAAACTAATAAAAGTAAACATAAAAAAATTTTAATTTATTTCTTTTTAGTTTGGTTTTTACTTTTATATTTTTACAGGATGATGAAAAATGTTGCTCATTTCTTGAAAGGAAAGGATTATTTCTGTGCTTAATCACCATTTCCGCACAGAACCGCGGTTGCGCACAAAAAGCCACTCTCTGTCCCAATGATGAAACTACTATTCCGCAACGACACTGTGAGAGTTGCGATTAAAATCTTTTTGAAATTGTTATCTATGATTTCATCACCAACCTCCTCCTAAAATAACCCTTCATTTTATAGATGGGTTGATAAAATCTAAATAAAAAATTATTTATATAAAGATTTTAAAATAACTTAGACCTAGAAACATGAAGTGATATATTTTTCTGTTATAAGTGACTTGAAAATGAGGCGACTCTATGTTATGATACTCTTAATCATAAGCATTCAATAAATGAATAATCGACCCAAGCTTCAAACAAATCTTTTCCCACACATAAAACCTATTTACACTTTTTATCTGGCGTTAGACTAAGAATGAACCTTCCAAAGTTGATATTTAATTCACTGGTATTTAAATTAAATAACTGAATATTCCCAAGATCTTGCGAAAATTATTTTTTTTAAACTAATTTTTTATACGATAATATTTAAAAATTAATTTGTCTGTGGCATTAATACCAACGCATCAACAGTTTGTTGTTGAACGTAATCTTACAGTGTAAACATCGACCTAATCGGCTGCTACTTGGAGCCAGCCTAGGATCAATTATACAGTAGGGTGCTACCCAGAGTATTGGTGACCCACAACTCCGACCCCCCCCCCCGCCCCCCCACTGAACCGCCTTTCCCCCTCACCATCACAAATATCCCCAATCCGGAGACTACTCTACTTATCGGGGCTCCAACAACAATTGACCCCTTTTATCCGGCAATATTAAAAGATCTCTTTCATTTTAAAGATTCCTGTACTTTGAATGCTTTTAATATGTTTTTAAAAATTATTTGATCGATAAAAATTTAACGGCCATTTTTGGGTTAAATTTAGTTTGGTAATATAGGGTACTAAACTGGTAAGATAAGTTAAGCGCAAAATCAGAGTTTTTTACACTTTTTAACTCTCTCTTTATTACAACGAAACACAAGCTAAGTCTCTGGCGTCCCATGTACATCCGATGACTATTAGTGATGTTACAACATTACATCAGCACATGTTACATACTCTGACACGAAACGATCTAACGTCATAAAAACACCACCATCATACGTGATCAATAATAATAATTAATATATAATAATAATTTAATGTCAATCAAATTAATTTAAGTTATTTTGCGTCTGTCCTACCTCAACTAAGACCTCTACAGTTGGTTTTAACTTTAGGGTTTTTTTAGTGAAAATAATCATTGTTTAATAAATCATACCAAATAATGGATACGTCCCTATTTATAAAAAAATTTCATACAAACGTTTTCAAACGTTTAGAACGTTTTTAACCGATCATGCATGAAATCTTGAGCAAACGTGTCAACTATCTCGCACCAAAAGCTCTACGATTTACGATTTTATTTACAGTGTTCAAACAATCATTAGGTTGGAGACTGTATCAATAGCCCTCTTGGTTAACAGACAACCGATATCAAAAGAATACATTTGTTAGTTCTGCCTCAACTTTGTCCAATAATCCAGTAATTACGTATATTATGTATCTCAAAGCCCACAAAACAATAAATAACAAATAAATACCTTTGAGAATTTATAAAAGGATAAGAAAACGTCAATTTCATTTTTTTTATGAAACAAAAGGTCAGAATTTCAATTGACATTTTTTAGTAATCTCAAGTCAAAGAGGTCCCAGGGAAGGGAGGAATCTTATAATACAAAGATTCAGTATACGTTATATTTCTATGTAATGAATTTTCTTGGATGAAAATTTTTAAACTTTATCAATTTCAGAGTTTTAAACCAAAGTATGAATATTTATTTATAAAAAGGAACCATTGCCGTATATAGTGAAATGCGTCAATATACCCAACAGTAATTTCTTAAGACATTACTTAGAAAAAAAGTGTCCATCAAGCTCGATCAAAATTTTGTTTAAATAGTATAAAATTAGTGAAAATAACTTGTATGGGAGATGGAAGCGAGGAGCAACGTGAAGCAGGGATTAAGGGTGGTAGTTAGTAGTTCCTAAAGAGTTCCAAAGACAACCTTTTTGTTTTACATATCCATGTTGGAAGTTATATCGATCGATTATAGTATAATTTCCCTCAATATCACGATCATCGACACGCATTTGTAATTGTTCGATATTTCTCTGTAACATTCCGCAGGGCTTTGCGCAACTTAGATTACAAATTAAGTATCCGCCTGAAATTCTTCTCAAACTTCCATTTTTTCTATAACTAACCGAAACGCTTTATAACTGACTGAAAAAGAAACGATTACTCTGATAAAAGAAAAAAAATGATGTTTCAACAAAGTGTCAAGATTGCGCCACCGTCGTCGTATTCCCCAATCGACTTTGTTTCCGGAAATTTCCAAGAACTCGATTTAATCTTTCGTCCCTGCAGTTTTAACCATTAAAAAAATTTTTTTCACATTTTCATCTCTATCATTTTCAAACTAACCGTTTCAATACACAAGAATAAAGAACTCTTAAATTATGATTTGTGTAAAACAGGTTAAAAAATCCTCTCTGGATTTAATTTTTTTTTTTTTTTTCAGTAGAATAACCTACAAACATAATGTTTATACCATCATATATAACGTACATAAAATATCTTAACATAACTTTTATATATTAGAGATTAACCTTATACAGTACAGTATGAGAATACCATTAGGTAAACATTATTTTAGCAACATAACTAAAAGTTTACAATAACTGTTACACATGTTATCTTTAACTAGAATTTATTTGTGTATCTCAATGAACAACTTTTCCAAACTTACCTTCAGAAGGGTAGATATTTTGTGACAACTTTAATTGCGTTATAGATAAAGGTTATTTACCATTAAAAAATTAAAGTAGAAACTTACTAGATATTAGGGTAAAGAATATTGTTCCATATGTTTTCGTTGTTTAAAATAACATTATCATGCATACCATCAAAGGAAAACTTTTCAATTATTCTCGAACCATAAGCTGAATATTTTAGATTTTATTTATTAAGTTATAATATTCGTTATCAGGGAACTTGTCTTGGCCCTCTTATTTCACATATAACCGGATATTAAAGCAATACGTTCGTTGTTTATATGTCCAACGAATTTACAGAATGATAAGAATACACCATCTCAATTTTCTTTACCCCCTTCAAACAAACGTTCGGAATTTCGTTTGACATTCAAGTTATCTCAAGTCAAAGAGTTTTAAAAAGGAAGGGAGGAATCTTTTGATGAAAAGATTCAGTCTACGTTGTATTTCTATGTTACAATTATGTAGGGATTTTAAGGCCCCCGTTAAACATCCATCAACCAAGGGACTCCTTCGGAATTTCAAACCAAAGTATAAATATTAAATTTTAAATAATAAGTAAAAAAAATAAAATAAAACAATGCCTTAAATTCAAAATGTAACAACCAACGGTAATTTTGTTACATGGTAAAAAAATTCCTTCAACATTTTTTAGAAAAAATTAACTTTCATTTTTATCATAATTTGTTTTTAATAGTTGACGCAGTCCTGAAACTATTGTGTTTTTCTGTTTACTTTGTTTACCGAGACTTTTGAAGAATTTCATTTTAGCTTAACATTAGGCCTACATAACACGGTTGGAAGTGAAGTAATCACTTTCAAAATTCGAAATACCTGGATGAGAAGTTGTGAATTTAATACTTTGGAAAACGTTCCCCAAAGTAATAAGATTAAATAGAAGGCTCAGGATTCATAACTCTTGATTCAAAAATATTTTCACATTCGCCCCCGTCGCGGGGGGGGGGTGTTATATTTCGGAAGATATTGAGGAGTCTCGACCTTTCCCTGAATAGTCCCATTCATCCCTGCTTTACCTTCGCTCCTCGCTTCCATCTCCATTCAAGTTATTTTCACTAATTGGATCAAAATCTTTGAAACGCTATTGGAATTGCTTAAGATCTGGACAAAAGTCTTGAAATAGATACTGTAGATACTTTGCGTCACAATGACTGATGTTTTCGAGTTCGAAGTTAAAAGTCTATTGAATTTCAAAAGTTTACTTCTTTGCTTTTATTCCATCTTGTGTTGAGCGATCAGATTATTTGAAATTACTGATAAAAGTTGGTAGCTTTTTAAAGGGTTGATAGTGGCTGACCTAGGTACCATTTGTTATTGGTTTCTAATCTAACACAGGTTGAAGTTAAATAGTAACAAGACCGGGGTTTCGACCGTTAGCCTTCTAAAGTGTATGAAATTCCTCAAGTGTAAATATACACAAAATTAACTATGTTATCATTTGTTTTCAGTTGTTATTTTGTATTGTAGTACGAGAGGGACCGAGCTTATGTTTGGTAATACAGTATTATTAAAAGTCACTTTCCTTTCCCAGAAAAAGCTAGTTCACTCCGCTCACTCGCGCTCTATGTTTTAGGAAAAAAAAACTCGTTCGCTTCGCTTACTCACCAGGCTAAGAGGTCCTGCCATTGGTCCTGCACTTTCTTATAAATTTTTGGTTGATCCACCGGTTAAAAATGTAACTAATTAACAAATTTATTTGTTTATATCTACAAAGTTATTAGCTGTTTTTTTTCTTAAATTTAGTAATCTACTTTCGGTGGTAGCTGTACTATACAATGGTACCATTGTATAGTGTAGTAGGTGACAACTACAGCTGATTCCAAGGGGAAAAGTGCCAAGTACATCACATCTATTTGACAGTGGCTATAAGCTAAAGCAACAACATCGTCACTGATTTGTTATTTGTTGTAGTCACTTACCTGATTATATTCTAGATTTTTTGATAGAAAACAATCGCCATAAAGATAATATGGGAGCTTAAAAGGGCTCTTGAACGGAAACCGGCTATCGATTAGAACTGGTCATGGGACCAGTTCTAATCGATTCCTCGTGACCAAAACACACAGATTCAACAAAAAAATTGGAAATCTTAGGATAGAAAAAAAATTTCCCCGTACTTGTGCTTGATTTAAAGTATAAGGTAAGAAATTTTTTTGTAGTATATCGTGGTAACGTATAAATTACTCCTCGTTTTTTTACAGTACTTATTAACATCCATAAATTTTCGGTAGAGCTTGGCTTAAAGTTGTTCTTATTATATTTGGGTCTATCTACGCCAGTGGTATTTTTTAACGTTTTGACGGGGAACAGTCCAAATCCCAGCTTAATATCCACCATCGACCAGTTGTTAGAAAGCATCATTAATTAATATAAGAATGACAAATGGCAACTGGGTCTGGAACCAAACCTTAAAGAACCTATTAACTTTTTGCAGGATCGCACCGGCAACCTTTGGATTCAAAGGCGCGCACGATAACCACTCAGCTACCCAGCCAGTTCTTAGGTAAATTGGTGTATCAAACGGAAGGTCCCTATAAAATCCTAAAAACTTTTACTAAAGGAAATTTATTTAACATTTTTAGTAAATTACTTTATTACTTTTCAACAAATGTAAATAGTAAACACAGTATCCAGTTAGAGCATCTACAATATATATTATTATTAATGAGGTTATCTCAAAACCATGAAGGATAGACCTATAATGGTTAACAAACTTCATTAAATTAGCGTAATAAATATGGATATGTATGAAGTTAAAATTTGTTATCAATAGGCGGCCCAAATAGCTCGTTCTGGAGCAAAGTTGTAGACTACTATTGTCAGTAGATACGTCGAATTATGAACGTTGAATTTATTTGAAAATAAGTTCGTTGTTTGGTCATGCAAAAGTTATTTTATCAATCTATTGTAAAAATATTGTTTATCACTGATACTAAAATCATTAAACTGCCTTTATGTATTCCAAAAAATTCTCCATAACATAAAAAAAATCTGTTGTTTATATCGATAACATTATGATAACTGTACCAAGATTGCAGTCTCCACCTGAGTTTTTCTGTTTAACGATTAATAACCAAATGAAAGGGAAACGACTACTCTGATAATGAAAATGCTGTTTCAACAACGTGTCTAGATTGCCCCACCGTTGTTCGGTCGCGTCGTCTTCCCCAATCTACCCTGTTTCCGGAAATTTCCAAAAACTCTATTTCACCTCTCGTTCCTCAAAGTTTCCTCTGTTTACAAAAATCGTCATATTATTTTACAAGGTTTTACAAACTGGCAGTTTTAAATGTATAGATAGTTACTTTTTCCTCTACTATGATTTATTTGTAAGGAGAATGTGTATTTTGATTTTTGGGTTAAACATGTTGCAAAAATTACTTCAGGGTATAAAACCACAATTAATATTTTGTTTGCCGAAATTTTCTACAAACATAATAATTATAATATCTGTATATTAATTGGCAAGTATTTTAATACAATATTTTTTTAAATTTTAATACAATAAAATTTCTAATTTAGATCACGTGTATGTTTATAACGTTGATTTCACTCTCTCTGAAATAACACAAGTATTTTTAGAGCTTCCAGGGCCAGAAAGCACCTTCCATTACCGATTTCTGTACCGTAAGTTATTGACTAAAGCGGAAGCCGGCATACCAACTCTCGCTCCGGCCTCCACGTTAATGGGATGCTGATGGCTGAAGGCTAACCCGTGAAAATCCCAAACATTTCTCGTGCTTATCGTACCTTTTTAAAATGAATATTTATGAAAATATACAGTTTTTATGTAAACACAATTGCATTTTGTTTCTTGAGTTACCAGAATTTTTAGAATTTATAAATTTTTCAGAGTTTATATTTTTTAATTAATTTCTAGTTTTCCATGATTTTATTCAACTAAATTTTGAAATAAATCAAATATATTGGATTTTAAGTTTACCAATGAATATTCTGTTTTAACTATTAAAAAAAAGATCATGTATACACGTTAACGAAAGATGATTTTTACCCATCTGATTATGATATTAAAATATGAATATTAAAATAGCATATTAGGACTTGCTATTTAAAAAATTCAAAGCACGCAGCAACTGAAGGGCACATATTTCTTTCCTTGCTCAAGGAAAAATATTAATTTAAATGATTAAATTGTTTTCAAATTATCTCTTTGAAATTGGCAAAAGTCAAACCACCTACTTTTGTCTACTTAATCACTTATATCATTTTTATACTTGTAATTTACAAATCCATGTTTGATAGTATGATTGTTTGTTTACTCAAGTTTTACTTTTTCACCCTCTTAAACAAGATACATTAAGCTTTATTAAAAAAATAAGTATAAATACTATACATATATTAACAAAACAATCTATGTATAATGACTATTATTTAACATTAACCCCTTATTTTTTAATACTCTCTTCATGTTTTTATTTTTAATTTTTTTAGCGCAAAAATTTTATATCACGTTAATGTTAATGTGATTTTTAACTATAAAAATCACAGTTTCGTTAAAAACCTCCATGCATCCTTCTCTCATAATTTTATTTGATTTTTAGCGAATTTCCCTATAGGGAATACGCTATTACGGTAGTAGCCATGGTAAGACCTAAGCCCGGGACCACTTTACTTTTTCATTTTGAGGTCCCGAGAAGCCAAAAACACCGTTCGTTCGTTTTCATATATATGTATATATATATATATATATATATATATATATATATATATATATATATATATATATATATATATATATATATATATATGTGTGTGTGTGTGTGTGTCCGTGGTACTGATAACTTTTGAAGCGGACCTCCGATTTTGATCAAATTTGGTATGAAGGTGTAAGACCAGGTCTATTTTCATGAGTTCGCGAACCAGCGTTGTCGGGTTATGGGAACAGGGTTTTATGGGGTTTCAAAGGGGTCAAAAATGGGTTTTTGGCATTTTTGGACCTAAATTTTCAAAATTCATCAATTGTAACTAAAACCATTTGAAAGAGCTTAAAAAACAAACAATTTAGTATTTTGAATCTTTAAAATAGCTTTACTGGTTATAGACAAAATTCAAATCAAGTTTCCCATGTTATTCTTATGGGTAAATCTTTAAAATGTTATATATCGCTTATTTATCAACATATCTTCATAAAAATTTTTATGAACCTTCACTAGGTGGTGAGTAATTAAGATTTGATCAAAACCCCCCATGGTAGCAAACCTACATGCTAAATCCCATGGTATTTTCATGGAAAATAATTGTATAATGGGAGCAAGAGAGATGGAGATATAAGGTATCTGTTCCTAATCAGCTGATCAGCTGTCTTCTGCATATTTGTCAAATTAGAAATGTTTATGTTTTGTTATTTGTAAAAAAATCTTTCCTTTTGCATGGAAGCTTTGGATTATGCACTTTTATTACAGTTAAAAAAGTCATTTATTGCAATATAAATATTAATATATGAATTATTAAATAAAAATATTTTTCTCAGAAATATAATGCCATTATATATATTATATTTCCTTGTAAAGATTATTAATTATATAAGATAGCCACAAAGTTCTTGATGTTGAAACAATAATTCTTTGGTTGGAAATTCGCTGAGTACGCAGGTCTGCTGCGACGGGGGTATTTAATTTATTTGTCCTGGTGTTACACTAACGAATGCGGTACAGTAGTATCTTTACCCCAGTATGATACCTTGGGGCAGTATTACATAGGATGATCTTGCCTTAGGGTACCAGGGTATGAATAGACCAAATGAAAATTATAGTAATAATTTTTTAGCGTATTTTTATTGTCTATTAGATTTTTACTTAATCTGTTACAATTATAGAAAATAAACATAGTTTCCTTTAGTTTGGAAAACAATTTGTAAAGAAATTGTCAGTTATTAGAATCTCTCGGAGCTTGTAAACCCAATTAGGATTATTCAGGGCAAGTCTTCTGCGAGGGTGAAATTAACAGTGTTAAGCGGGTAGTTGGGCAACGGGGAAGGAGCTTTGAAGGGTTGAAGAGGCTGATTAAAAACATTAGCATGGTAGTGGGAGAGGACAACTTTGTTGATCTTGCTCAAACTGCATTTTGCAAATGTTATCATTGTAATGAATGCAGAGGAGAAAGCCTTTCTTTGAGCCTAAAGGAATGTAATGGTTGATTTAAAACAATTATAACTATTCTTTCGATGATTAAATGTATTGGGGGAAAAGATACTACCGCACTTGTTAGTGTAACACAAGAACACACATAAACTGTAAATGTCAAAATATCAAATGATGATACATGAGTGCATGAACTCTTTAACGAAACTGTGATTTCGACTAAACTTGGTTAATATGAATCGTCTGCATTTTAAAATTTTAGCTAAATCGGTTGTCAAGCCAAGGTTTTATAAATGTGCACCTAAAATGTGTTAAGGATGCACCTTTAAAGGATGTGTTATAGTTCTCATAAAAAGTAATTTTTCTCCCAAATTAATGACAAGTTTAAAACCACGGCATAAATTTTACCCTATTCATTTTTTATCGTAGTCTCTTATTTGGTCCCTCTCCACCTAACAATTTTTTCCTATTCAAATTTTTATGAAAAATCGGCTTTCCTGTAAAAAAATCAGTCATTACCTTTGAGAACAAAAATCAAGAAATAGTCAAGGAATGGCGCACTGTTAATTTGTTGCATTTTGTTATATTGTATTGAAAGTTCATAAATATTTGTAATATCCGTTGGCATGTATAAATAAACAAATAGACAAAGTCTATAAATCCTACTCAAAAATATTTCACATTTTATATTTTTAAAGCAAAATTTATTATTTTTTTTTTTTACTATGTTGAATCAACTATAAAACCGTCATAACAGTTGATTTTACATTTTAAAACTTCGTTGAACAACAAAATAACAAACTAGGCCTACTATTACCATAACATAGTCTTTTTAACCGAAGCCTCGAACATTGTTTATAATCTTAATTTTCAAGCAAATACACAGTACTTAACCTTTTTAAAAAGCCTTATTTCATAAAATTTGATTTTTCTACAAAATTATACTAACCTCGCAAACAATAAATGTTTGCATACAGCATATTGTGAATTGACACACTAAAGTTTAATTGGATGAGTCAACAATGTAGATTCAACACTATTAGAACTTCTCGATACAAGTTTAACGTGATTTAACTTCGTTTGGTCGTGCTTAGTTTAACTTGTGTTTGCCAAGAGTTCATATCGAGATAATTAATTAAACGATGTATGAGCGATGAATTAAATTTACATGCGACGGAATTAAGTATAACAGATATGCCCCTTTTATGACCTCTTTTTGGATCCCGTTAATTTATCGTCCAACTTCTACCGCTAATGGTAGTTCAAACAACAATTGACCCATTAAACAAGAATGTTTGATGTTAGACATAAGGCATTAGACACAATGAAATAAATTTGCTTAATCAAAGTTTAATGTTGCAACATAATTGTTACAGGTTTTATTTTAGCTTTAACGTTTTTATAAATGTTTACAATCTTTACAACCGACTTGTTTTTGTTCTAGTTTGTACGATGTTTCCAGTTTATCGGTCCATTAAAAACGTGAATAAAACTCATTAGGTTATTGTTGTTAAATATTAATAAAATAATACAGAAATATATTTTTCATCACTCCGTATACGAAAGTGACAACTTGCCGTACAGCTGAGACCTTGGAAAGTAGTCATTTCCCAAACTGTCACCGTCAGTGATTTTACTGACCTGTACGGAAAGTAATGTTTGTAAACATTACTTTCCGTCCAAGGTAAACAAACTTTTCCGTACAGCAACAATCAGCTGGGTTTAAAACAAATCTATATATATAATACGTGATGCCCTTTTTTTGTTAACACTACTCCTCCCTTATTTCTGGACCAATTTTAAAGTTTGAGGTGTCAAAAGAATGGTCTCAGTTCGTAGTTTTGCAATAAGGTTTTAGATTTTTGATATTTTAATTCTGAAGCCCACAGGAAGCCTCCAAAGTTCATTTTTGTCCATAAGGTTAAGATGGGAAACAATTTATATTGAATTGGAAAATAAAACAGCTGTTGATAATGAAACAAACACACACATGTTTAAAGATAGCTGAATAGAAGCAGTTGAACTACTGGTACTGAAATATCAACACAATTTCCATACTAAATGCAAGGAGTGTCCATTTATGTGGAACAAATTGTGTGTTTTACCTTTTCCTTTAAAATTTAGCAGGTAGGTTTTGCTTCAACTTTTTTAATTACGTGTATTTCGACACAAAAAAGATTACTAACTTAACCCCAGGAAAACTAATTTGACTGTACAAAAACAAGTTTGAAAGTTGAAATTTTTGACGTTGTTCTTATGGGTTATCAGATTGGTTATCAACAAACAACAACAAAAGTTAACAAAAATTAAATTACTAAATCTATGCACATCGGTTTTCAAAATGTAGTGAAGTAAAAAAAAGGATAGTTGGTTGTTGGTCTAAATTTAATAATAGCCTGTTTACTGTGATACTATTAGAAATTTAATGCAGAATGTATGAGAAGATATTAAAACACCTGAGACATTAATTAAAAGTGTTTCTCCTCCAGTATAGATAACAAGCTTAATGCAAAAATTGATTGTATAAAGAAATTTTTAACCAAAATATAAATGCCACATCAAATCAAAGTGGAGCACCAACAAAGATGTAGTTTTTCTTAATTTTTGTGATTTCTTTATTTAAATTCTGTAATGCCATGGAAAGTTAAGTTAAAGAGGTTTTAGTTCGTTATAAATCGTAATAATGTGGACTTTTTCACTTTGCCGACTACTAACTCATACACTAGGCCTACTAGGCTACAAAAACAGTCACAGTGAGCTGCATAGCTCATACAGGACAGGGGAGTTGTAATGAATTATTGATTTTTCCTTTTACTGTCATATAGTCCTACGTTTTTGTGTGATGAACTATCTAGATCCAACATCTGTGAATTTATTCTAAATTTTATAGGAGTGTTAAGGCAGAGGATCTAGGACAAATCGGCAAGAACCATCACGTAATCCTAGCTAATTTAGAACTAAAAGAACAACTACCGGTACCATAAGATAGGCCTATTAAAATACCTGTTATAATATTAAAAAATATGTACATGCTTTTTTACCTTCAGTATATTATAATAAGCTTACAAAATTGTTTTTATAAAGATAAATTCTAGCCAAATACCACATCAACAAAGACATTGGTTATCTCTTCAGTTTTGTGATTCTTTATTTCAATTCCATTTTAAATTGGAAAGTTAAGTTTAAAAGGATTTAAAGTGTTATATAGTATTAGTGTAAGCTCATTCGCTATAAAAAAAACTACTTTTCCATACACCACTACAAAAACAGTCACAATGAGTGATCCATAACGTTTCACACATTACCGGGTAGTTGTCTAATTTTCTTACAATTTACAGTGCCACAAAATTTCAACACTATATCACAGTAATAAGTTAGAAAACAAGTGGTGAACATTGATCAATCAAACGCTTACAAGATGAAAATTATTTTGCAGTATAATTTAAATTTTATGCAAGAAACTAAGTAAATTACCATGGAACAAGGTTTGATGGCCAAGCACTCTGAAATATGCAGCGCATTGCGCTGCACAGGTACCCCTAGTTAAATTTTGAATTCCAGCTTTGTTTATTTTGTCGAATAGCGAAGAATTTACAAAAATAATCCTCCTTTGAAACTTATTAATAATTGCGTCGTGATAAAAAGTATCGTTCACAACTCGTCCGGAAAGCCCATTTCCAGGCTCGCCCAGAAATGGGTCACTTTCCGGACTAGTGGTGAAATATACTAATTTTTGTTCCAAGTACCAAAATGAATTTTTTTACACATTGCAAACAAAATACTATTGTTTTTTTACATAAGAAATTCCACAAAGTACGTTGCCCAGCTATATGTTCCGTTGATTCTGCCATCAGCAAACTATACCACAGGAACGTTTAATCCACTTCATGAGATTTGTTGGGATGGACTTACAAACACACACCATACTACACACCACTCAAAACAAGTATTACTACAAGTATTACTCTGTACACAGTATAGTACATCCGCTAGTGTTCATGACCGGCAAAGTCGGTTTTCGTGGATAGGCTCATAAAGTTTTCGTTCATTGGTGTATATAGTTTTCCCGGGTTCTCCTAAAGTCACGGATTTGTCAAATATATTTTGTTCGTCACCTTTTGTGAATAAAATTTATCCACGAGAACTACTTTATATTTGGCCATTATACACTTCGGGTACACTAAAGGGAAGACTTAAACGTAGGCCTAAGGTTGATTCCAGACCAAAGTCTCACTAAGTAGATTACAATGCCATAAACTTGACTTTAAAAGGATGATCGAGTAAAAATGGCAGGTGATCAAACTGTGCATCAAAATAATTGATTTTTCCATTAGACAGGTTGCTTGACTGCTTAAAATAATTTTTAAGAAAATAGATGCCATTTTGTTATAAGTTGTGACTAAGGTCGAGTTTGACGTAATTACTATAAATTAGATTATCTTTATAAGTAGGCTATTATAATATATTAGTATTATATTATAAATTATTTGGCAGCTACAGTAGTAAACTTTATTCCCTAGATGTCCTCTGAAGAAGTCCCTTAGAGAAAATCTAATAGAAACTGCATTGTTCCATTCCAGTTTATCAGTTTATAATTATTATTATTTGTGAATTTAATGAGTACCAAAAGTCAAGAGCTATTCACTTGAGACACTATTATTATAGGAACAATAATAGTGCATTCAATAAACTTTTATAGGAATAATCAAATCTCAAGAGTCTAGGTTCCTTGAGTCTTTTAAATAATTTTTAAGAAAAATCTTACGTTGTCACAATGAATTTCATATAATATCTTTATCCTTAGTATTTTAAACTTAAGCATTAATTCAGTGCTACATTTTTTTTTTTATTTAAAAGAATTAACCTAGTCATGCTACGTTTTAATTTAGTCTTTGCTACCAAAAGGAAAAATTTAGGAGGCGCTAAAGAGTTCAAACACTGTACACAGTTCAATAAATGTATTACAAATTGTATTACAAAAAATACGAAACTTACACAAAATGCAAACATCTATCAAGCTACATGTATATTTTGCAGAGCATTAAACGAAGAACTTCCATTTTCGTTTTGACGTGAAAGGAAGGAGGTATTGATTACCCTCGGGTGCGCTTCTCGGCTCTTCATTAAATTTATTCCCACTAATTGGATCAAAACAACGGATGCAAACCGCCTGATTATAAGTGGATTCGATTTGTCGTTGGAAATCCTGTATCACATTTTTATCTAATTATTGAGTTGGTTAGCGGTTTTTATGCAGCAAATCTCAAAACGTACAAAAATATACTCTAAAATATAAACTAATCGTTATGAGTTTATTCATTTACTATCTACAATCAATGGCTAATGGGATGTTATAAAATTTAAATTCTATGTAAAACAAAAATATAACAACTCTTTATGTGCTATTTTTTATCCTGAAAAATTCCTTTACGTTATTTGAGGACATTTACTTACAGACATCTATACATATTTATTACGCGACACTTTTTTATACAAGTAACTCCTCCTACAGTTTTCAACAGATTTTTAACGATTTTGGTGTCATTGGATAGAACTCAGCGTTAAGTTGTTTCTAAAGTAAATTAGTAAATATTTATCCAAACGGAAGGGACTTAGAAGCCCTTAAATTTGTATATTTCCCCATTTCTTTATCATTGATAGGGAATTTCTAAAGATGTTTAAGTTTAACAGTTGTAACGAGTAAACACAGTATACACCAGTGAGAACGAGAGCATATGTCTATTCGTAAAGAGGTTATGTTTTAAACCTTGGAGGATGCTCTGGTTGAAACACTGCATTGAAAAGGGCAAACAGTAAAAATTATATAACTATTTTAAATTGCTCGATATCGAGCAACAAGTAGGCTAGTTGTATAAAAAAGGTAATATAATATTGGGCAAAAATATAGTTAAGAAAAAATGTTATCGTATTAAAACTTTCAAGAAAATGCCACATTTGAAATCCGATCCCTCATATTAGACCAAAATCCATATCAAGGACAAAAAATTGCAGGCTTGAGTTTAAATATTAGTCATCTCAATTAATTTATTGCAAAAAATATAACAGACAAAATTTCAATATTACTTCCTAAAAACAAGATCTAATAAAAAAAAACTTTTCAGGAGTACCCTTATTTGCTAAATTGGGTATGGAATTAAATGGATATAATGTGTAGTCCTATCTATATAGATAAATTGGAACAATATATTTTAATAAGAGTAAAAACTAATACTGTATAGTTATTCGACCTTTTAATTTTTATCTAATAAGTTATTCCGATAAAAAACAGTATCGTAAATGTTTTTTGCTGATACAAATAATTTATCAACCTGGCAAAAATACGAGTGTTTGTGAAGCGAAATATTTAAATACAACCCATCCATATAAACTAACATGAGTTGTTGAGTAAATATAAAAAATAAACATAACAGTTGCATGTAACAAAGTGTGAACATTGAAACACTGTTTGACATTGCGTATATTGACATAACTTGCATTATACATTCAACGACAAGGGGGGACATACGTGTATTACGTTTTAAATGTTTTAGAGTTTTTCTACGTCTTCGTGTACGTTTTTATGACTGTTGTAAAGGTAAAGTCTTCCCATGTGCTACGAACCTGAGGGGTTATGGAGCCGCGCGTGCTTTCAATACTCAAAAAGTTTGTCATGTAGATACCGTAAATTAGTGGCTTGCTATTTATTTCTTCAACTACGACAAATCTTTGATCCTACAACATCGCCGTCTCAAAAAGTTTCAGCCATTAAAATATAAATTTTTTACTCAAAGCTCACAATACCAATTCTGTTAGTTTGATTGTGCTGGAGAAAATGGACTCCCAGGGTCTTATACGACATAGTTCTATAGCCTCCTCTCCTCGGACCTTTTTCTAATACTATCAGCATTTTTAGTGTTTTTTTCCCATTGCACAATTGTAAGTTTGACTATTTATGAATGGTTATACTATTCAAACATTTTTTAGTGAAGGTCTAGTAGGTTTTCTAGAGTTGTCGCGTCTTGTGTACTTGTCACTTCGTTGTCTTAGTGCGCGTTATGTTTGTAACTGAGTTCAATGAAACTGGCCTTCAGGGTAAAGTTAAATCACGCAATTACAAACAATGATAATCGACATTGCTGAAAAGCGTACATGCGTATATATCGTACAAGTACAACCATGCGAGTACAAGTGATGGAAGTGATTTGGCCCCGGAGTAATGTTAGAAAAAGTGTTCAAACAAATTTTAAAATTTATTTATCCAGAGTACCTGAGGAAGAAATTTTTCTTAACTAAAGATTGGTGTCCTTGTTTTATATTAAAATTCTTTTGTTATACGTGTTCTTTTGTAATCTATCAATTTTAATTTGTGGTTAGGCACTGTTTACCTTTTATCCTTGTAATTTCAATTTTAAGAACCTATTTTAATTTGTTTGGTTTTGGTTATAAATATAATAATGCAGAAACCATCCAATAATACCTAATTAATTTTTCATTCGCAATAACAATCTTTCAAATACAAAAAAGCTGGCAGTCATTTATCGGAGAAGGTTCCTTGTCACTGTTCACGGGCAACAGGTCGAAATGTGAGCCCATCTAAAGGAGGATTAGAAATGTTGACAAGCTTAAGCACCAGTGTACAAGAGCGTTGAAAGCAGAAGCGACGGCGGTTATGGCCCCAGCATTCGGTGACAGCTGTCTCTGTTGTAATTTCCATTTTAGAAACGTGCATATATAACAAATTGCTAGTCTAATCAGGACTGCGTACTAAGCTAAATAAATTGTTCATGGAATTTGGTATTTTATTTGGAGATAAATTGCGTGAATAAAACAATAATAGCTTATTTCCAAAGGAAATTTGCTAAAACCCATGAGAAACAGGAGGTGAGTATGCACGTTCGCTGCCGTGGGGGTTTTGAAAGTAAATAATTAGTTAATGACCCCTAGTGAAGATATCCATCTATATATATAATTCTGTAAGGGATATTTCTTGAGCAAAATTGTGAGCGTCATACAGATCGCAGAAAGATGGGAGGGATCTCAAATTAAAGGTCTCGGTCCCATGCACGAGGGAAACCTATCGGCGTGTCCATAATGTTAACAGGAAATGAGAAATCACGTAAAACGTCCTCCATAAGAATAGCATGGGGATTTAAAAAACGTCTGCTTTGTATACATTAAAACATGTGTTATGGTTTAATTTCAAAATGAAACACAGATGATAACATTGAGTGAAGATAACATAATAATTCACACCAAGAGAAGCAATCTAAGGTATATAATAATTCTGTAAGCGAAATTTCTTGGGCAAAATTGTAGGCGTTTACAAATCGCAGGAAGATGGTAGGAGTCTCAAATTAAAGGTTTCGGTCCCATAAAGCGTATCCATAAAGTTACAAGGAAATGAGAAATATAGTGAAACGTCCTCCTTAAGAATAGCATGGGGATTCGAAAAATGTCTTCTTTGTGTACATTGAAACATGTGTTTTGTTTTTATTTTAAAACGAGAGACAGGTGATAAAATTTAGTAAAGAACTTTTCATAGCCAAACGACAAAAACTAAACCTAGAGTGGTAATACTATAATAAGACGTTTTGTTGCTTTGAGCTACTAAAAATTCTACTAGGAGAGTTAACCTTACATACTATTACAAATTGACTGCTGATTTTACTGTTATTGTTACTATAATTTAAATTGTAAAAAAAAAAAAACTGAGCGTGTATGCAAATCATAAAATGCTTTCTGATCGTTGATAGAGATGCAATGGGCGTTGTGGTTTGAGAAACACATACATTATTTCCATTGTTTTGGTTTGATTTTAAGACGAAAAGTGTCAAATGATCTTATTGAATGACGATGACACAGTAATTGATACTTAAAGTGTATCAGTCAGTGAAGTTTTGGTATTCTGTTAGCTGAATTTTCCGAGAAACCTTTTAGTCATTTCATAAATTGTGGGATTATAGAAGACGAGTTAAAAATCAAAGACGTTTGTCCTACATACTAGAGGAAAAATGCAGCAGGTAAAAAAACTTAACAACAAAATGGGAAATAATAAGAATCATTATTTTCTGAAAGGTTCTCCTTAAAGATTCTCCATGTAGTAATTTAAAAAAAAATCTGTTTTGTTTACACAAAATTAAGAGTTTTGATTAGGAGGGATGAATGAATGGATGGATGGAGGGATTTTTTTTTTTTTTTGAGGGAGAGGCGGAAAAAATGCATTACGCACACAGGTGGCCAGCCTGTAGTGTGGGGCTCTCCCCAAAAAACGGGTTTACCCACTAAAAAACACTCCTCTACTCTTTAGGAATCTAACCTGGAATTGTTTGTCACATTACGTCAGGGCTAGGCCTAAATTTGGCTTACGCCCGTGGGGCTCGCTCCTTATCCAGCCGCTCGATCAAGGGATCTGTGGCCACTTCGCGGTCCAGATCGGTTTTCTTTTCCAGGAGGATGCCCCGGACGAACTGTGACAAAACAATCCCAGTTGCCCTCATCCTCCAAAATCTTTTGGCAGACCGAGTCCACCGAAAATACACCAAAGATTTGTGTGGCCTCCAGGCGGGGCCCTTCCCAACGGGGACAGCGGAAGAATGTGTGTTCCGCATCGTCGGGAACACCCGGGCAATAAATGCAGTCCGGTGAAACCGGTCTTTCCCATCCGGTTCAGGTACGACCGAAAATAGCCGTGACCTGTGAAAAATTGGGTCAGGTAGTAGTCCACCTCCCCCATGCCGCCGTTCCACCCATGGTTGGACCTGCTTGATAAGTCGCGCAGTCCATCGTCCTCGGGTGTCGTGCTCCCAGCTGTGTTGCCACTGCTGGAAGGTTCGGGAGCGCTCTTCTGTTCTTGCCGTGTCCTTGCCGATCTCGCCTTGTCTCTGATAAATCGCTTTCCTCTCCCCTGCCAAGAGCTTGACAGGGATGACTCCGGCGACCCACCAGGACGGCAGGCTCGGACACTGTCCGGTAGGCGGAACACACCCGGAGCGCAGCTTGACGCTGAACCCGGGCGAGTCGCAACCTGTAGCACTCCTTATCTAGAGCGCCTGCCCACAACCTCTGCCCCGTAAAGAAGCACGGACTGGACCGCGGACATCAACAGACGTCTTCTGCTGGATCGGGGACCCCCGACATTGGCCATCAGCCTACTAAGGTAAGTCACTACCTTAGCGGCCTTGTCCGCCGTACGGAAGATCTGATCCCTCCAGCTTAACTTGGTGTCCACCATAACCCCCGAGGTATTTGGCGGCACGAGTTGATGTGACCACCTCCCTTCCCACTCGAAACGGGACGACGGTGTCGATCCTCTTCTTCGTGAGAATCACGATCTCCGTCTTACTGAGAGCAAGTGAGAGACCGTGATCGGACATCCAGTTGTTGACCACCCGCATAACTCGGTTCAACTTCAGTTGGGCCAGCTCAACATTGCGTGCAGCAATGAGAGCTGCGACGTCATCGGCTGTACCCAACCAAAGTGGTTTTCCTCAGGCATCTCGGACCTCAGGAGGCTGTCATAGGCAACGTTCCAGAGATCCGGGCCCGAGTATTGAACCTTGTGCGGCACCAGAAGTGACTTCCATCGTCCGCGTTCCGTCCCCTCGTGTCATAAATCAGGCTTCGAGAGCGTAGATAATCCTCGATGAGCCGCAACAGATATGCAGGAATACGAAAGGTGTTGCGAAGCGCATCCAGCATATCGACCCACCTCGCAGAGTTGAAGGCATTCTTGACATCAAGCGTAACAAGAAGCACTACTCGGCGGGAGAAATGGTTGTGGCTCTCGGCTCTCTCCACAGCTCTCTGAACTTCGGTGACAGCGTCGATCGTTGACCGTCCCTTTCTGAAGCCGTACTGACGGGGGCATAAGTCCCCGGCAGCTTCCACGGCAGAAGTCAGGCGGGAACGGATCAGCTTCTCGAACAGCTTTCCAGCCGTGTCCAACATGCAGAGAGGCCTGTGGGACGACGGCAGCTCGGGATCACCTTTGCCCTTGCTGATCAGTACAAGCCTGGCTGTTTTCCAGGGAGCCGGAAACACCCCTTCTACCAAACAGGCATTGTACATTCTCAACAACAAGTCAGCGTTGATTAAAAATGCTTTCTTTAAAGCCTCACTGGGAATCCCGTCCGGGCCAGGAGCCTTGTTGCTCTTCAGGGAGAGAACGGAGGTTTCTAGCTCCTCGAAAGTGAAGAGTGGAACGTCCTCTACCCTTCCGAAGTCAACCGGCGGTCGCTGTGGATGTTCAGGAAACAACGCAGCGACGATCCTCCCCATGGTGGCGCCCTCCATGATGGAAGGTGGAGAGCGGGCGCCGAGTTTCTGTGTTACAAGTTTGTAACCCAGGCCCCAGGGGTCGGAATCAACGTCGTCACGAAGTCTCCTCCAGCTATTCGCCTTGCTCCTGTTGATCGCCTGGCGGAGAGATTTTCTCGCAGCTTTATAGGCCTCCGACTTACGAACTCTGTCTGCGGGGATTCTCGCTCTTGTGGCGGCTCGTCTAGTTCTTAAACATGTTCTTCTGAGTTCGCAATCTCTTCAGTCCACCAGTAAACGGGTTGTTTGTCGCGTCGGGGTTTCCTTCGCGGCATAGACTGGTCGCAGGCCGAGACGATCAGTTCCATCGTGGATGTTACTAGTGCCTCGGCCCCAGCCTCACCAGGATTCCCCTGCGCTCCCCGAGAGATGACTTCGGTGAACTTGACCACGTCCAGTTTGTTGGTGTTCCACCGGCGTGGCCCTTCCCGAGATGCGGAAACTCGACGATTTGCCTGATCATGCAGGTCAAACACGACGTATTGGTGGTCGCTACCCGTGTAGTCCTCCACAACCCTCCAGCCAGAGATCCTCGGAAGGAGCGACTCAGACGCGAAGGTGACATCGGGGATCGTGCCTCTCTGCCCGGGGCGCCGAAAAGTAGGTGTGTCGCCCTGGTTGAGGACGACAAGACCGGCCCTGGCGATGAAATCCAGGATGTATTTCCCCCGGGAGTTGGTAGAGGGCATTCCCCAATCGACGGCCCTGGCATTGAAATCGCCACCAACGACGACATGCCCGGTGGTGCCGAGAACGCACTCCTCTAGGTTATCTATCTTGTCGCGGAAGTCCTGGACGGCCTCGTTGGGTGTGAGGTAGCAACTGAAGATAGTCACGTCGCCACACCGAACCCAGACGAATCCTCGGCCGCGCCCGTGACTCCGCACCAAGACATCTCGTGTATTACGTGCCCAAAATGCAGCAGTACCGAGGCTGTCCGAGATCCAAATGTTTTGGTCTCTGTCCCGATACTGTTCGCTGATAAGGAGCGCGTCAGCACCAAGTTCTCGGGCGAGCTGATCTAGAAGGTTATCAGCTCCCCAGGATCTATGAAGGTTGGCCTGGAGGATGCGAATTACCGGCCGCTGCCTTTTGCCTGTTCAAGTGCGGCTCTGAAGGCACCGCACTGACCAGACCCGGGTAAGTGACCGAGGGCACTGGAGCCTGAATCCTTGCAGAGGAAGCAGGAGGGGCTCGAGGAACATTCCTTGCGTTTGTGGCCCTGGCTTCCACACTGGAAGCAGTTGGCACTCCTGTCGGGCCCTTTACAGTTTCGGGAGGAGTGGCCAAAACCGAGACAGCGAAAGCATCTCGAAACTACCACCCTCCGTTTGAGCCTGCAACTGACCCAACCGACTCTGAGGTGCTGAAGGCTAAGCAGCTTATTGGCGTGCTTTTCGCCCATTTCAGCAACAGCCATCCGGAGTTGACTTCGGTTGGGCTTTGTTAGCCATACCCTCACTCCATCAGCTGGTATCTCCGGGAGTGCCACCTGGATCGCACGGGTCACCTCCTCTTCGGTGGAGAGGGCATCAAGGTCCCGAATCTCGACCGAACACTTCGGTTCTAGGGCCTTGATTGAGCCTTTGTCCCCAAGTGCAGTCTTGAGGGAAGCGGCAAAACCGATCTTGTCACTCGACTTCCCCAGTTCGAGGAGGACATCCCCGTTCTGGGTTCGCCGAATAGACTTGATAACGGTGTCGGTCTCCTCCGGTTTGGCCTGCGATCTAATCTGACCCAGAACATCGGCAAAAGATCGCCCCCCTAAAGGCTTGATCAAGATTGCCTCTGTCCTGGGCTTCTTAGGCCTGGGTTGTTTAGGCTTTCTGACAGACTTGCCAGAGGCCTCCCCAACCGGTTTCGAGACTTGCGTCCGCTCCACCCTCGACGCACTTTTCGAAGCCGCCTCCGCTTGCTTCTGCCTCCTCCTTTCTTTCTTAGACAGGCGCGTCTTCCAGCCCCCCAAAGGTGTTGAGGCAGAGTTTGCTGCCAAGGCAGGATTAGCCGCCGGAGCAGGAAACTCTGCAGGAGTAGCCGCTGGAATCACGGCAGCGCCCGGGGCGGATTCAGTAGCCTGGACAGGAGATGTCTGCGATGCCGCAGTGACAAAAACCGGTCTCGGCACCGAGTCCACCTCGACAAGCTCAGGGCTTCCAGGCGAAGAACCGCTCTGCCTCTTCTTTCGCTTTCTGGCTTGAGTCTGGGACTCAGCCAGGTGAGCTTGAGGCGAAGCAGAGATGACTCGGTTCGTGACATCGCGCTCCTGCTTCACTGCCTTAAGCCTGATTTTCCGGCATTCCTCGATTTCTTCTAGAGCATCTTCGAGTTTCGGGATCCCCTCTTTTATCGCCTTGTTCACGTTCTTTTGAATTAAGAGGGCCTTGGCCATCTCCTTCAAAAGAGCTTTCATCTTCTTCAGAAGTGAGTCTTCCTCCTCGTGGGCGTCGTCCTGCTGCTGACGAAGCATTTGCAGCTCGAATGCCGCACGAAGAGGGCTCTTCCTGGGAGGAATCCCTTGGATATTGGCTAATGGTGTTGCCGGCTCGGCCACCTCCATCGCCATACCGATCTCCTCCTTCTTCTGTCCGGTTTTGGACGACGATCCGACACCACCAAGAGCCTTGAATGGCATCGGCGGGGGGGTGGTTTTAATACCCTTCGTCGGCGTTCCAGTGTTCAAGGTCGGAGACCTCTGCAGTCTTGAGCTGCGCTTAAAGGCGGCCTGCTCTATCTCATCATCGTTCGTGTTTTGCATTTTAAAATCCATACTTTTGTTTCACCAGCGCATCGTGCGGCAAGAGGCGGCCCTTCATCGGTCGAGAGCGGGTACACCCTCGGAGGTCTACCCCCCGTAGGAGATAAGACACCCCTACCCCGGGACTCCGGGGCCCGAACCTCCGTTTGCCCAGCACCGATACACAAAATGTGCCGGACGTGCTGGGGGTCGCACCGTGGCAATGCAGAGTCCGATCCCTGCATCCATGCCGCACTCCCTGACTAAGGTCCGAAGCGGCTGGCTTCTGACGACACACTGGAGGAGACCATCGGCAGTGCGAGGCACACATCAGTCCCTGCAACACAACAGGGACACTCCCAGGACCCCCCAGCATGCGCCGGTCGAAAGAAGGTGGAAAGACACCCTTGATTCGGGGTCGAAAACAAGAAGGTGAGCAAGGTTAGCTCAGGAAAGAATAAAGACGGTGAGCTAAGACCTGAAAGATGAGAAGAAAGGCCCTAGCTCGGGAAGAACTGTGAGGAGGGTCTCACAGCTTGGCTCAGGTACCCCGGGGTTGCCAAGAAACACCCGTACAGTGGAAAGCCCACTGCCCCTGAGGGAATGGATGGAGGGATGGATGAATATTCACAGCAAGTGAAGATGCACTTTGAGGTGCTTTTTTTTAAATTTTGTGACTAAAACATAAAAAATAAAAAAAATAAAAATAAAAAAAATAAAAAAAAAACTGACAGGAGCTAAAAAATCAATGTTTTTTCATTGCCGCTGTTCTATGTTATATTAAAAAGCCGTCACAGCTCAATTAGGGGACCACGATTTCTTTCAAAACTTATTTTCCATAGATCGATATGAGTTTAACAACAGACAAAATAGAGTATTTACAAACGAATGACCTAATAGTACAGGATTGATAAGAGTACTTAGGGGCAAATGGTCTGTTCAAACGATATTGTTAAAATATTATATAACTCAAATTAAATTTAATTTTTCTGGAAACCTTCGTTGTGGAAGAAATGAATACGCTATGGTTCATGCTATTTTAATTTTATGATTAGGGGCTTTTGCCCCTATGAGCCACTAGTATTTTATAAATTTATAATGCATAGAGTAATATAAATCAAGCACTGTTTGTACGGTCAAAAGTTTTTTCCATCCAATGATTTTTTTCATTTGGTTATTAAATGGTGTTTTTTATCATAAGGGGGTATAATTCAAGGTATAATTCAATTGGAGCTTTCCCATGACTGGGGAAAATCCGGGTTTCGTCCTACAGTCCTTCAAAGTTCTTAAATTTATGTGGGTGGGGTTAGCTTCTGACCAAAAATCAAATGACAACTGCAAAAATAAACCTAATTGCTTATACTTCACAACTGTTATTCATTAAATTTAAATCAAAGCGATGTTCAGTTTGAAAAGTGAGCAAAGCGAACGAGCTCGTCTTACAAGTCTTACAAGCAAATAAATGCTCCTCCCCCGGTACTTGATAGTAAAACATATACCTCTATAGTGATTTATTATTTCCAAAAGAATAACATGAATGATGTAATATAGTCTACGCAATCCATTATCTGTATATTGATATAAATCCCCTTCTTACCTAAACGCTAATTGGTGAAATACGTGAGTTAAGGATGATTTTCAGCTTAACACATCAATGCATCAACCTAGCAGGATGTTTATTGAATCTTCGGATGTTAACGTACACAGTTCCTTTACTCAGTGCGAGAGCCAAGCAGCTCAAGTTTCAGCAAAGGCGTGTGTATCATCCCTGATCAATATTGAAGTTAGCAAGCTCTAAACTTTCGGAGAAGGTAAATACAATATCGTTGCTGGTAAATAATAATCTTACATACAAAATATTAGAAGTGTTATTTGCATTCTGAATTTATTTAGAATAATTAAATTTGCTTTATCATAACTTTCTTAGCGAATGTTAATTTTTGGGTTAAAATCTATTGCTTTTTGTGGAGCATTCCTTGAGTAATTTTAATTTTCCTAGTTTTAGTGAACCAATTTATGTATTCATTTAAAGAATAAATTACTTTAAAAATCGCAAGAGAAGGTTTAAATCTTGTATCGGATGACATTTTACGAATGTTCTTTAACAGCAGCTCAGGGGCTACTACAATGAATTTTAATTTTACGAATGCTGAACGTCCCAATATGACAGCTAAAAAGGCTTCCCTCAATATCTTCACATAAGCAAGTAGTAACCGGGGGGCCGAGCATTTGCTCGGTAATCTCAAAATTAACTACAGTAATAGGTAAGATACAAATAAACCGCAGTGTATTTATTATATGCAGTAAAATTCTAAAAACTAAACGACGATTTGAGAACAGAATTACAAACTACAAATCCCCCAAGATTTAATTTACATTTTATTAAAAAATCTTAGATAAATCTCGCTACAAAACTGGAATAACAATATGGTTTATTTTAAGGATCTAAAAATGCAATTAACCTACCCTATTTATGTTTTATTTTCAATTTCGATGAAAATGTGATCTGCTTCTCTCTTTCCTCGATGGCCAACCCTCGATGCTGTAGTGCGTTGTAGAAGGGCGGTAGTGGTTGATAGGGGGGGGGGGGGGGGGGAGCGCCGGAGGGCCCGTGTCCATGCAGCAGTATTGATGAGGTGTTCGTATTTCACGTATTGCCAATTTGCCATCACGGACCATTCCCCAGCTGTTATCGGCTGCCCGTGCTTTATTGGATAACGGTAAAAGGATCACTAACTATTCAGTCATATAAAGCATTCAAAGTCGTTACTGGGTTTGGTCATTTTATAAAACCTTCTATGCTATAGGGCTAGTTTGTTGTTGTTTGTGAGGTTTTCTTGTGTTAGCTGAATACTCGATTTTCGTCAAGGGACATTTACTGGGAGAAAATTTATTTTCAATAAATAATATTAATAAAGGAAATCTCCCAAGACAATGAAAGACAACTATTTCATTGTAATAAGTGCTACATTTAGTTGAAATTATTTCTTTGTTTGGAAAAACTGTGTCAATACAAAACAGAAAAGAAATCTCTAATCCATAGACCAAAAATTATTTATTAGTGAAGTTATTATTTAACTTCAATTTATTATTTAACTTAACGAGCTTTCATAATAAAAATAGAAACTATGTCAGTCCTAAAAAAGATTTACTCATAAAAAATTGACAATGATCGGTTGAGAAGAGTACAACAGCTTAAAACTATCTTTGTTTTGTATGTAGTTAGAGTACAATTTTAACTGTTTTTATCTGTAATCTTTTTATGAAACTATGTAACAACAAATTATATTTTAGATTATTTAATTTTGAGATAACTTGTGTATCCTAATTCAATAACTATAGTATAATCATTGATAGTTAATAGCTCATTAGGATCAATGTTCCTATATAGTTTACTAAATGTATTTCGCTTAATATACACTATTTATTTATTACCGTTTATTTATTTTAGCTTTTACCTTGTAGGTATAGCTTCATCACCTTTGTAGGAAATATTTGTTTAGACTATGACTGACAGAAGAGGGTTTAATAAATGGTTTAATTTTTAATTGTTTATACACGATGTGCGAATGTTTCTGCCTGCAAACAAAGGTTGAAAGCCCACAACTCAATACGTTCATTTCAAGACTGACTCTAAATAAATTTAGCTCCAATAAATACTGATTACCAGGAGTATAAGAATATCTAGAACAAATTTAACTCGTACATAATTGAGTACACTGTAAATTCGGAGGAATGTAGGGCAACCAAGGGACAGAATTAATTGTGTTTAATTTAAAACACCGCTAACAAAATTTATGAAACCAATAACTTTTATTATGGTACAGTTAAGTTGAGTTTGCTGTATTCTCCTCAATATGCTACATTTAACTTAATCCATACTCTAAGACTTTCTTCAGACGAAATTTGGCAAGTTTCCAATTAAAGTTGAAATATCATAAGGGTTTTATTTGTTACATTATCCGTATATCATTTTACACTTACTAGAGATCGCCTCGTGATCTAAATTCTACCAAAAGTTTAGTTAGTTGATCTGCACCCAATAAATTTTAAATTTTCTATCACTGAAACATTTGTTGTTTCCTATTTTGCAAGCATTTGTTATTACAACACTAAAGCGTTCTTCCATTCCATAAGATTGAAATTGAAACTTTGAATGCCTGAAAGGCGTAGCCCTGCGAAACAATATGAATTTTAATGGGATTCTGCTCATCTACATGACGCTACCTCCCCAATGGTATGCGCGGATTTCTCCTACAATGCACACAAGCTGAGGAAAAAGGAGTAGAGGAATCATGCTTGCCTATTATTATATGGAAGATAGTTCTTCAGTACTACATTTAGAGCAGAAAATTGAAAATTATAAAACCACTTAACCACGCATGACACAGCATTCAATTTTGGTTTTAAGCGGGTTTGCATCAATTAATTGAAGAGTGCAAACAATCTATTGTCTGGTAATTGGACACTCACACAAATTGAATTTGTCGAGTAATCAACCAGACACGCTGCCTAAACTGAACAACTTTAATAAGCTCTGCAAATTGATATCGTACACTCTGGTTGTTACAACAATTTGATTAGCTGCAGAATTACGTGTGTCATACCTTTAGAGGGAATATTGCATGCATGGAATTATCCATCTTGAGCGTAAAAAATCGTTATATTTTACAGATACTAAATTTTAAAACTTATTTTGATGAGCAATCCTATATTCTAGCATAACGATGAATAAGACGTTCTTGTCTTAATGATATGGTGGATACAATAAGCATTTAAAATTAATTTTCATTTAAATAGAGCTAAAAGAGAGAACTTTGAAACATCCAAAAGTAATTAAACAAATCATAATAAAAACGCCATGTATTTATTCAGGATTTACAAAGCTTTCTATTTTCTCTCTTTTCGCCTTATTTCTTAAAAATATTATTAATAACCTTTTAAGTCTAAGTATTTTCTACTAAGAAAAACCGTGTCGGTAAACACACTAGCATATTTCGACATTCAATTCCGCTCAAAAAATATTCTATTCGATGAAACTTCACTTGAACTTTCGTATTGTGATAGATTCTTCACCTAAATTGTATGAATTAAAGTTTTATTTTTTAATAATTTACTAACTTTATTCAAATATTCGGTTAATACAGCAAACTTGAGTAAGATGTCCTTAAATATAATTCTTAAATGTTAAAAGTTAAAAAATTAATTTAGTATATGTTTAATATTTGTTTTAATTTTTCTACCTCTAAATCTTTTATGTGTACTGTATAAAATTTACTTAAATCAAAATGTTATAATAATGATTCTAAATTAATTCTAAGAATTCTTCGAAAATACATTAACAAAGTTAAATTTATAGGAAAGGTACCTAAAAATAAACCGTTGAACACAAAGAATCATACAGTAAAATCAAATAAATAAATATCAGGGTATCAGCGTCAGCCGTTATGAAAACTAGCCTATCAGCCGTATCGCTCACACAGGCTAACTTAATTGATTTCAATTAAATTGAAAATAGTATTGTTTACTTTTTAATTGCGTACTATGTAACTAAATAACCGAATTTAAATATAAGATTCTCGCAAACAAAATAGCCAATATAGAAAGTTTTATCATGAACGCAAAATAAAATAATAATATATCTTGAAAATAAAATAAATTCAAGTTGAAATAATAAAACGTCTTCCAACACTAATCGATATATTTACACTTATACTGTAATTGTTTACAAGACGGTAAATATATATAAAAGATCTTATAACGGCGATCGATTTCGACCAGTCACACCGGTCATCATCAGGCCCAATCAGAGTCTCTGATTGGGCCTGATGATGACCGGTGTGACTGGTCGAAATCGATCGCCATTATAAGATCTTTTATATATATTTACCGTCTTGTAAACAATTACAGTATAAGTGTAAATATATCGAGTAGTGTTGGAAGACGTTTTATTATTTCAACCTGAATATCAGTACCAGCACGTATGTATAATGCTAACCAAGAAGTTATTTAATAAATTCAAGTAAAACACTTACAAAACACATAATGCTGTTACATAGTTGACAAAAAGAGTAAATCTAATCATAAAGCGACTCTGGTATAGAAATCATTTTAGAATCAGAGCGATTCTTTTTATTCGTACCTTGTTATTAGTTCAGTAAAATAGATGGTACATGGTTTTAAGTGCATTTATTTAGTTATAGTTACAATTTTTAATTAAATGTTTGCGTAAATGAGCTCTTCACACTTTTTTTGCTCCAACCCAGGTAACCGATTTTTCTTTGCGAGTCCACAGTTCGCAGTTCAGTTTGATGCAACCCACACTGAGCATTGTCATGGGAATGCTCTCAGACCGTTTGTTATTTTGATTTACTGTACCGCTCTCCCCTCTCTTCTTCCACTAGAAGAGCTAATTTTATACTTCCCCATCATACGACACTAATCACTATTATTTTTTTACTTAATCATCCAATTGTATCAGTTTGTGCTAAGTTTAATCTGAACAGTGTAAATGTGCTAAGTAACTAAGTAACTTAGAGTACACCAACCAAAAAACCCACTGTAAATTTTTTGTTTGTTTTGCATTCAATAAATTAATCTAAGCCCGTCTGTCCCAATTCATAGATAAATTCGCCTAAATTTCATGTCTAAAAATATAATGGTGTTTAAATTTAATGTAAATAAAATTAAAAAACCTTTAGTTTGTCAATATAAAAAGCTATATAAAACATGTTAAGTGTGAATATTATGTGAAATGTTTAAACTTTGATGTCATTGACTTGTGACATTACTCTCAACATGAAGAAATCAAATCGGAAAATTAAGCAGGATAAATAAGAGAAAGAAGAGTAAAAAAGAAGAGAAAAAACCTACTCAACAATAATATTTTTAAAGTTTTTTGCCAAGTTTCTTGCTAACAATAAAATATTTTCTATTGACTATAAATCATTCAACGCAATTAAATGATTTTTTCCAATTTCTTTTGTTATTAAAAGCAAACAAACACAGAGACAAAGAAATTTGAGCGTTTTATTTTCATCCCTTTTTAACTTCTTTTATAGTTGTTGGAATGGGCCCACTGCCAACATGTCATTTGAGTCGTTTTTGTTTCGCTTCTTAAGATTGTTATGAAAATAATTAATTGTTACAAATGTCAAGAATTGCTGATGGGTAAAAAGGTTATAATAATAAAATAGTCAACTATCAACCATCAACCAACAATCGAGTCGTTCGTTACCCGTCGACAGCTCCATCCGTGGTGGTCGAGTGGAGGGTTTACACTTAATTAAAGCTATTATGTGGGTTGTTGGTGGAAGTTTAATAGCTTTATTGCCATGACACTATAACAAAAGTGAATTAAAACCAGCGACCAAGGATAACCAACGAGCAAGGCTTGGTTAACCTGGTACTGTTTTAAATAAATAGATGCATAAGTAAACTATTAGTTTTTAAATCTCTTTAAACTCATTCAAATATAAACTTCTTTATAAACTCTTGTAAAAATCCAACGGAAACACAATTTTACCAACACGAGGTTCATGATTTACAAAACAAGTGTAAAGCAGCTCAGGAGCGTCCAAATAGGTCACGATCTTGATTCAAATCCCGATATACATGTGGGTTACATTAATTCAAGCCCAAAGAGGTTTTCGTCAAGTTACACTGTGGACAAAAAATGTTTTAGGCTTTTATTATTAACATTATTAACCATTTTCAAAAATAATAGAAAAAATAATGAAAGAAAAACTTATTAGCTTTTTAAATAGGATTAATTTTTTTAGCAATAATCAGTATGGGTTTCGAGTAGGGATGAATACAGAACGGGCTCTGTTAGATTTTATTAGCAAATTAAATGAAGGGATTAATAATGGTAAGTGTGTGAGTGGGCTTTTCTTAGATATACAAAAGGCATTTGACACAGTGAACCATGCCATTTTATTAGAGAAATTATACAACTGTGGGGTCCGTGGTGTAGTGCATGATTGGTTTTCTAGTTACTTACATAATAGAAGGCAATGTGTTAAAATCAAAGGTGTTTTAAGTGAAATGGGTGTTATCAGGCACGGAGTCCCCCAGGGATCTGTATTAGGAGCAACATTGTTTCTTATATATGTCAATGATCTTTGCAAGGCTTCATTAAATGGCCAAATCACCGCATTTGCGGATGACACGGCCTTATGTTACATAAATAATACGTGGGATGAATCCGAAAGAAAAATTTTAACTGATCTGGAAAATTTAAAATGGTGGTTTTGTAAAAATAAATTGGTCCTCAGCACACAAAAAACTAACTGCATTAATTTTAGTTTAAGGGGATATACTGAATTTAATAATCAAATTTCATATAAATGTTTAGATTGTTTAAATACGCTTAATACTTGTGTAAATTGTTCGGAAATCAGAGCAGTCAAAGAAGTAAAATACTTGGGTGTAATTCTAGATAATGAATTAAGCTGGAAAACACATATAATTAAATTAAAATCAAAACTCATATCAGGAATTAGACTTTTTTACCACTTGCGGGACATATGCCCAATCCAAACTCTGCGCTGTTTATATTTTGCCTTAGTGAATAGTAGATTAGAATATGCTATAATTTCTTGGGGTGGAATGTATAAATCAACAATAAAACCTGTGGAGAACATTCAAAAATGGTATGTTAAATTAATTCTGAAGAAAAAGTTAAGGGAACCATCACATCCATGTTTTGTTTGTTTGAAGATTCTGCCGTTACGTTGTATTTATATATTTAAGGTTTTGAAAGCTTTTTATCTAATAAGTGGAAATTTACCATCAAATATTAACTTTTTTAGACAAGGACTTAGAAGTGCTTGTAATTTTAGAGTTCCTAAACCAAATTTAACTTTTTACACTAAAACATTTAACTTCGCAGCACCAAGACTTTTTAATAAATTGCCGCAAAATATAAAAGAGATAAAAAAGTTAAATCAATTCATCAAAAGTGTCAAAGACTGGCTCTTAAGTATGGATAGAAGTAGTGTTGAGGATCTTTTAACTATTATTCAGTAAGAAATTTATTTGCTTTTATAATGTACATTACTGTGGTATGTTAGTATATAAATAAGTTTCTTTAAGCTTCATTGTACAAAGAAAAAGTAGAGTATTGTCATTTTAGTTTGTTAAATGAAAATAATACTTAAAACATTATTTTCTCAATTAAGTATTTTATCTATATTTAAATTCACGAAGGATAAGTTTAAGTTAATTATTTTGTTTTTTTCATGCCAAAAATCTAGAAGTGTAGTTATAAATGAATATATGGGATTGTAATAATACTTATTTTCAGTGTCTGCCGCCGAGTATGGACTCTTATCTAATAATAAACTTATCTGATGGAATCCCTAATCAGGCTTTGCCTTTGGGACCCTATTTTCCTCTTGAAATTGTATATACATTTTTGTAACAGGAATTTCTTTATGTTAGTCTAGATTTTAGCGCTTCTATGATCTTGTTTTGTTCCTAGTACTTAAGTATTTTGAGGAAATAAATCATTTATTCATTTATTCATTTAAATGTAGATTACCCCATGATTGAAACATCTCCCTCTCAGTGGGATGTTCCTCCCCACAACCACTACCACTCTAATAAACTCAACCTCTATCAAACTTGAACTAGGGCAAACTGGCCCACTTGCTAATGCTTTACTGGAAAATGATCACCGTTACTGTGTTGTAGTTGATCTCTTTCGATCTCACCAGGTTTATTATTATTATTATTTATTTTTTTAAATTTATAACGTCCTTTTATTCATTGTAACCTTTTTGCCCTGTTGGCCCAAATCATTATTAAAATTTTGGTTGAAAAAAGGATAGCAAATTTACATGGCGACTACTGCAAACTGAATTTCCGAGGTATTTCAACAAGTACAGTAAACCTATGGTTCAACCGATTGTAGGTCAAAAACCTACCCATATTACTAAAATTAATAGGTGGACGGAGCTTAGGCTCGGTAAAAATACTAATCGTTACGTTCCATCCTCACACGAAGCCCGTTCGCTCCAGTGCCTTCTTACTTTTTAAGACGTGCTTGATCGATTCATTCACTCGCCACATTGGTTTAATCTACAATTGTCAGCTGATTGTTTCAATTTATTTTCTACAAAAAATCTCCATAAGTTAAAAAAAGAATCCTTGGAGAAAAAGAATTTAGAATTTTGAGAAGCCAAACATTCCATGGTTTAGAATATGAGAAAAATATATTATAAAAATCTATGTATGTATAAAAGTATCCCTATTTACAAGAAAAATTACACATTGGTCACGGTATCACGCGTGGACTGGTATCAGAACGGCTGGACTGATTTTGCTGACTCTTTTTTTTGTATTTTTTATTGACATAAGGTTCTTATGAAAGAAAACATTATCACCGAAACAAAATATTGTTCTTACATTTTTTTGTTTGTTTTTTGTTAACGAATTTAAGATCGGTCTTAAAAAGTTGCACTACTGTTAGTTTGTTTATTATTATGTTCATAAAGTAGGTAACTTTACAAGATAAGTATTTTCTAAATACGAGAATGAGTTTGCAACACTCTCCATAATCATTTCATTTTATAGAAGGAAAAATTTTTAGATCGCCAAATGCTGTATAACATAAATAAATAAATAATTTTCTTTAAACAATTTCTATAGCTTGGTCATTTTTGGTCACGATTCGTCTTACAAAGTTGCTGATGAAGCGATGGTGCCGAGTGATTCACTAATACCCAGAAAGACGGAGCAACCTCAGGAAGTTCTTTGTGCAAAAAGCTGGTATCATCTCGGTTTGTCTTTCTCGTAAAAATTTTATTCCTAAGTTTCCTCTGTTGTTGGTTTAAACTCATATTCCAGGTTAGTTCCAATACTAAAATCTGAAATAACGTGTCTCTTTTCATTCTTAGGTATGTTCTCATAGTGTTATAATCTTAAATTAACCTAAAAATAATACCTTTTTACTCCAGATTTAGATTATTATTTAACAAGTGTCAGCTATTAGTAGCTTTATCGTTTGGTATAGAATAGCTTCCATATAGATAACTTAGAAACTTGTGTTATGGTGATTGTTTCATTGCAAATTTATTTAAACTACCTAAAACTCAACAACAAGCCTCTTTTTGCCACATAGGTATGATAAACGACTCCTGTTCTAAAATAATTTATACTCAATAACACTAAACATGTAATGGACAGGTTTATTTAAAAGCCAAGAATGAAACATTAGCCTATATCAGCATCTTTTCAACAATAAAATAAATACTGTACAGGTTAATAAAAAATAAAAAAACAACTATGCAATGATTTGACATAAAAATATTAATTGAACTTTAAATTTGTGCTTTTTTGTTATTTATTGAAACACTTAGTCCAACGAAAAGTTTTTGCTAAGAAAGTCCCAAAAGTTGTTTCCGATTTGTATTATTAGCCAACTATTCCAACTACTTGCTAAAAGACCTGTGTAAAAACTTGAGGTGAAAATAATATTTTCATAAAATGAATTCCAAAGTAAATTCACTTTGAATTTTTGATCATGTAATGACGGATTGACTCCAGTTTTTTTTTTTTCTCTCGATGTGAGTCAGCAATACAGCACATCACAAGAATTAATAACAAAGATCAGATTGGTTTTATGGTTTATCATTTCATAAAACAATATTGGTTTGATACACTGGATTGTATCAAATGTCGCCTTATTGCATTTAGAAGATTTGACATTTAAAAGATTGACATTGATTCCACTCAATGTAGACGTTTGCGTTACCAAAGCCCTCGGTAAAAAACCGAGGGCTTTACCAAGACTAAGTAAAACTAAGGTAAACTATCACCAAGACATAAGTAAAACTTAAGAAATAGGAAGGGGTAACAAAAATCTGTAATGTGACTTCACTCATAAAAGGTTGAACTAGTAATTGCATAAACAATCAATTTACAAGTGCAAACAGTCAATTGTCTGGTAAATGGACATCCACACAAATTGAATTTGTCAAGTATTTTTTTTGTATTTTCTGTCTATCTACGCCAGAGGCATTTTATAACGTTTTGACGGGGAACGGTCCAAACCCCAGTCTTGTTACTATCTAACATCGACCAGTTGTTAGAAAGCATCATTAATTAATAGCCCAATGACAAATGGCAACTGGGTCCAGAATCGATCCTTTAAAAAGCTACCAACTTTCCTCAGGATCGAACCGGCAACCTTTGGATTCAAAGGCGAGCACTCTAACCACTCAGCTACCCAGCCAGTTAATCAACCAGACACGCTGCCTAAACTGAACAACTTTAATAAGCTCTGCAAATTGATATCGTACACTCTGGTTGTTACAACAATTTGATTAGAAACAGATTTTATCCTGAATGTTTAGTGTTTGTTTACAGCGATTTAACTGAGGATTAGTTTAAGGTAACACAATGATATTATACCTAATTGGAGAGATGTCGATATTTTCGAGTATGTTCTCTATTTTCCGGACGTAGGCTACTGTGCCTTAAACGAGTATTTCCTCCTCTATACAATTTAACAGGATAAATAATTTTTGTTGACTTTTATCAAAATTTTATTGGTTTTTGGCAGTAATATAAAAACAATATGAGTGAGATGTTGGTTTGTAACATGGGCCATTTGAGACAGCTTTTAACATTTCCATTTGCGATTTGATTAGGATTGAGTTTTAAGGCACACATGATGTTAAGTACAGGGGGCCCTCACAAAATTGAAATACTTAGAAAAATACTAAAAATGTAATTCTAAAAACATTCTAAACATTATAAAATACAAGCCAACCATTGATTGTTATCACCAATTTTTAAGTGATTCGTTATAGTTATAAAATATAAAAAAGAAAAACTAAAAAATGAATGGAATATCAAACAAGAGAATCTGAATGTGACATTTCAAATAAAATTATATTATCAAGGACTGGTCTTTTCAAAGTCACTTCAGTTGAGAGTTAAAAATAAGCTATCTGTTAGGATTTGGAGTGTTGCTGTTAACTCACCAGAATGACACCAAAGCACCAGCCTCTGATGTATATTATTGGCCAACCTTTCAACCTGTCAATCATACGCATTTTCTCTGACACTGTCACTCTTATTTTCCTTTCATTTTATCCCCAGAGATATTGCTAAAATATTATGCAATTAGAACCGAATGGGGAATTTTGAGGTTTTTCTACAATTATTTGAGATTTTAATTATTAAATAAAGTAGTACTTACAGATCTTCATGAGTAACTTTGGCATTTAATATCTTTTACCATGTTTTGATGCAACAAATTTTAAAATTCCCAAATCGGAACATGAAAAAACAACTAGATTTTTTTTCTTTAATCGTTAGTTATAAAACCACAATAATTTTTACTGCTCATATCGTTTAAAACCCTTTAAGGCTGCGGTCTACCCCAGCCAAAACAACAACAATGCCGAATGCCGCCTCGCGGCCGTAGCGCTAGGCGAGTTTGATGGCTTAGGTTTACTGGGATCGTGTGTCAGAATTAACCAATTAAGATGGAGATTGGCTGTTAACCTTTTCTAAAAGTAGAAAAAATGATCTAGTCGGCTATCTTTTTAGAATTTTTAAATAAAATTTCTAATTTCAGTAATAACTGTCTAAAATCATCTGTTTTTTATTTTTATATATGCAGAGGTTTACGGGGATCGTGTTTCAGAATTAACCGATTAAGATAGAGATTGGCTGTTAACCTTTTCTAAAAGTAGAAAAAAGGATCTAGTCGGCTATCTTTTTAGAATTTTTAAATAAAATTTCTAATTTCAGTAATAACTGTCTAAAATCATCTGTTTTTTTTATTTTTATATATGCAAAGGTTTACGGGGATCGTGTTTCAGAATTAACCGATTAAGATAGAGATTGGCTGTTAACCTTTTCTAAAAGTAGAAAAAAGGATCTAGTCGGCTATCTTTTTAGAATTTTTAAATAAAATTTCTAATTTCAGTAATAACTGTCTAAAATCATCTGTTTTTTTTATTTTTATATATGCAAAGGTTTACGGGGATCGTGTTTCAGAATTAACCGATTAAGATAGAGATTGGCTGTTAACCTTTTCTAAAAGTAGAAAAAATGATCTAGTCGGCTATCTTTTTAGAATTTTTAAATAAAATTTCTAATTTCAGTAATAACTGTCTAAAATCATCTGTTTTTTTTTTTATATATATATGCAGAGGTTTACGGGGATCGTGTTTCAGAATTAACCGATTAAGATAGAGATTGGCTGTTAACTTTTTCTAAAAGTAGAAAAAAGGATCTAGTCGCCTATCAGTAGTGGGAAAAAGCCACTTCTAAACCGGAAGTGACGTCAGCTGCCAGGGCAGCTGCAGGGGTCAGATGGTGTCAGCTGCCAGGGCAGCTGCAGGGTGCAGATGGTGAGAGCATATGCCCTGAATTTGAAGTAGAATTGGGCATGAATGAAGAGTTAGTTGAAAAGTAAAATTCAACTGTGTTAACTAAACTCTAAAAGTTGAAAAAAAAAATTAAGAGTAAGATCAAAACTGAAATTCAACAGTTATAACTGGGGGCCTGGAAAGTATGTCAAGGTCATCCAGAGTAAGTTTTAAAAAAGCCTACCCAACTACCACCAGAAATAGTTCAAAGTTGAACTAGTTGGTGATAGTGGGATAATTCATTCGTGCCATGGGAGAGGTGTTTATTGTTTGAAAGTTGGCGATTGAATGAGAAGCGCCGCCTAGGGAGAGGGCTTATAAAATGGCAACCTTCTCCCCACCACCCATTCCCCCACTCCTTTAGACCAATAACCGGTCGCCGACTCTATGTGGTAAAACTGAACTAGACATGGCGGCCGCCATGGATAAGTCTAACCTCAAACCTTAGCTTAACTGAAGAGAATAAAGGAGCATGAAGTAGGAATTGTGGTGACAGCGCTTATATGAGGAATAGTAGGGGTAAAATAAAAAAACTTGTTGAACACAGTCGATAGGTGTAACAAGTTCAAAGTTGTTGAATTGTAACATAGAATGCAAAATGTTGTAAATAACATTATCATCAACATTAACCTGCGAAGTCTTTGAGTATAATGGGTTAAAACTGTACTTCTTCCTAACTCTATTTAAATTAGTTCTACACTTTGAAATTGAAGGTTTAGAAGTACTTCGTAATATGTGTTGTGTTCGCAAAAGCTTTAATTTTAAACATTGTGCAGTCATCATAACCGATGTGTTAAGTTCAGAAGTTAAAATAAGACTGAGATATAAAATGAAGTGTAAAAGAAATTGAAACAGAAAGCCAGAGTAGTAATTTTATAGGTTAGAATTTACGAAGGCTATTCCATGGATAATTCTAACCTCAAACCTAGTAAGTGAAGTAGTCATAACATAAAACTAACGAGAGATGATGACCGAGCGGATGCGAGGCAATGAATGTTTGTAGCGCGATAAACTACCCACCTTTATAGAGGCAATAACTCCAGCCAGATGGCGGCAGATGGCAAGCAAATGACTGGTTGACCGACTTTCACCTGAGTAGTAAGAGAAGTAGGGTTCTGTGTCTATCCCTACTCCTTGGGGTCAATGACCGACCGGAAAGGTCAATGACCTCCCCCCCCCTCCTCCCCCCCCCCGAAAAAATGGAGCCCCCCCCCTCCCCCCTTCCCCTACTCCTTCCCCCACTCCTCCAGGTCAATGGCCGGTCACTACCGGTTGTTGACTTTATGTGGTGAAACCAGACTAAATATGGCAGCTGCCATGGATAATTCTAACCTCAAACCTGCTGCGCATGCAACAAGTTCTCCGGATCGGAATGAGTCTATGCTATACGCATGCGCCTAGTCCTGTATTACTCACTTTAGCGCTACTGCACATGGATAATTCTAACCTCAAACCTTGGATTTGTGTTGTTGCGCATGCGCCGCTCCCCACTCCTTTGCCTTCCTTTTACACTGCTGCGAACTGGACTGGATTGAACACTGTACTGGAGTGAAACAACTTCCCCCACTACTCGAGAATCCGAGGAGCAATACGAGCCTGATCTTAGCGTCAGTCGTCAACAAACTTTCATAGCGAAAGGTTGTTGGCGACTCAGCAAGAGGTTTCAAATATATAGTAGGCCTATATATATTTGAACTTCTTCTACTACGTTGCGTTTTTTAATGCAATGTGGTATGTGTGTGTGTGTGTTTAGTTTTAAGTTGTATTTAATTTAAGAAATAATTTGCGCATTGCGATGTTAGTTATAAGTTGGGTTTAGCATTAAGGTGTATTAATTTTAAGAGGTGTTTAGCATTAAGGTGTATTAATTTTAAGAATAATGATGGTATTTGGTTGTGTTGAATTATTTGGTTTTTAATAATGATGTGTTGTTAGTTTTAAGTGTTGATATTAATAATTTATGTTGTTGTTTTGCCTTTCAGCTAGATGTTAGGGGGTAGATTAACTGTAAATTCAGAAGTTCAGTTGAACTTCACTTAGAAGGGTGGGACATCCGCAAATTGCGGACTAGGTTTTTTGCATTTTGTTTAGGAATATGATGGGTGGGATTAGTTTGGGTGGGTGTTAGAGTTGCGTTTCTGCATTAGCTGTTCCAGTTTCCCTGAAATTAATGGTTACGCTTTGATGCGGACGGGACGTTACGCTTTGATGCGGACGGACCAGAGCCTCCCTGCTGTTCCAGTTTCCCTGAAATTAATGGTTACGCTTTGATGCGGACGGGACGTTACGCTTTGATGCGGACGGCCCAGGGACCTCCCTTGCAGAACGTAACTAGTGGGTTGGGAGTGGGAACCGCTAGGCAAACAGGGTGGTGGGAACAGTATTACTGTTCCCATCACCTTGGATCATTATAAATCTTGAATGACCTTGACCCACTTTCGGAAGGGTCAATGACCCCCCCCCCCTCCCCCCCCCCGAAAAAATGGAGCCGATTCCCCCCCCCCCCCCGAAAAAATGGAGCCGAACCCCCCCCCCCCTCCCTCCCCCACTCCTACCCCCACTCCTTCCCCCACTACGGGTGAACGACCGGTCATGACCTGAAAAATTAAAATGGCTATAGCTTGATAACGGATTGACGGATTTGGACAAGCGATACATCATTGAAAAGGTCTATGTAAGACAAACATTTTGGTAAAAGAAGAATTTGGTTATCTTATTTTAGTCAAAAGTTATGCGAATTATTTTAAATAAATACCTTCTCTTTCCCCTTTTCCCCCACCTCCCAGGTCAATAATCAGTCTCGGCCAGCTGCTACCCCTCTCATTTGCATATTGTTATAAAAGACGCACCGACTGCGGCTAACATTTCATTCTGATTCCAGACGTTACGCTGCGAACTTGGAGCCACAACCATGTTATCTCTGCCAACTACAACTTCTACTTTAACTTCTACTTCGACTTCTATTTCTACTACGGCTGTTCCTGCACCTAAGAAAACTCTTCGCCTCAAAAACCTTCCTGATTGCTACAAGAATCGACTTGCATCTCAACCTTCAACTTCTGGAGCTATTCTTCCGCCAACTAACACTTCTAGACTTCGTAGTATTTTTTCACCGCCTTCGCCTTCAAAGGACTCCGCACCACCATCAACTACTATGCCGCCACCGCAGAAGCCAGTTCACCACCATCCTAATACCCCTTCCGTTGAAACCATTGTTCATCGTCTTAGCACACCCATTATCCCACTATCACCATTGCCTCCTACCCCACCACTTAGTACACCTGAAGATCATACCTATCACAAAACTGAATCCTCTCAACCTGCTACTAAATCATCTCCTAAATCAGCTCCTAAACCAGCTTCTAAACCAGCTCCTAAACTTACTCCTAAACCTACTCCTAAACCCGCTCCTTCAGAGCAATTTCAATTATTACAAGAACAGCATCGTAGGGCATTTAGCCGTCCCACTACTTGCCCTGAAATGCTTACTAGGGGAATTAAGAAAGGATCACCTTGTGGGAGGAAATGTGTAAAAAACGAAAGTTTTTGCCGTGTACATGTCGTAAAACACATTTCTGAACTACAAGTGACAGAAACCCCCACTGTTGAATACCAATCCAAAATTATTGGTGTGAAAGGAAATAGGGTTAAGAGAGGTTGTGTCTATTTTTTTGAAAGTGTTATTGACAACGAACACATTTTGGCAACTTGTAACGGCGTAAGATATAATATTAAAGTGATTGAATCCTTGCGCAAAGAGAAATCCGTTTATGAGTTAGACTCTAAAGACTATCTCCTCAGACACAAACTGGATGGTATTACAAGGTGGGGGCGTAGCAAGTAAATTCACATAGCTTTTTCCAAATTATTGCTTAAAAAAATACTGGGGGAGAAACACAACGCGTTATAGCGTTGTGTTTCTCCCCCATTATTTTTTAACACTCTAAGTCTCGTGACCTACTAACCTACTTCCATCCAAGTAGTAAGAAAAGTACTTCCCCCACTCCTTTGGGTCGATGACTGGTCATGGTCAGCACCTACCCCTCATTTGCATACTATTATAAAAGCGGAGCGAGCGTTGGTCACCCCTTCATTTTTCTTCTACACGCCGCTCTTGTCGTTTCGTCTCTGCTGTTTATAATATTTCTTGCTTCAAAATGCCTCCTCATCTGAATGAAAATTTTAATTATTCTGAAATTTCTGATGTTTTTGAACAATCTGAAGACACTTTAAGTAACGACAGTGAAAGTGAAGATGATGAGGACGATGATGATTATACTGTTGAACTTAGTGAAGAACGTAAAGTCATAGCAATTGATCCACAATTTCCATTTGATACAATAGAAAAGTTTATGGCTGAAGCTAATAAATGGTTGGACTCAGGATGTTATGTACGAATTGACTCTTTTATATTGTATGGTGATAGTCATTCTTTCCTTGTCACACCAAATGACAGAGACCGCATGTTGCAGTGGGCACAATCTATGATGGAGTGCTACGAACAAGGTGTGGACACTGGCGGCTATTTTCTTGCACAACTAGTGTAATAACAAATTACCCTTCCCCCACGTAGTGAAGAAGGAAAAGAAATATTAGGAATCTAATTATAATACTTCCTTCCACATATAAAGAAGAAGGGGAAAGGAGTGGGGATTATAAAGTAGTGGGGGAATGTGTATAAATGCAGGTTGTTTCAAGAGACTTTTATTATTATTGTGGCTTTAGCAGAAACAACATGGAGTTTAAATCTTCAGCAAAAATAAGGAATAATATAATAAAGAAAGAAATTCGCAAGAAAGAAAAGATTGAACTTATAAAATTACAACTTATAATACCTTCCATTGAAATTGGATGTAGCAAACTAAAGACTTTGGTGAAAACTAACGAATATTTGTTACAATTGCTAAAAACAATCGAAGAGTTGAAGAGAAAGAATGGACATTCTACATAGTAAAATTTGAACATTTTAATATAAATAAGTAAACTGAAAAAAGTAGATGTAGAATAGAGAGCGAGGAATAGATCACTTTGTGGTAATGGACTAACATGCCACTTAGTGCTCTATTCCTCGTTCTCGCGTTAAATTGGATTACCTTGACCTATTTGTTTGACTGTTAGAATTTGGTTAACACTGTTGAATTTCAGTTTTGAACTAATGTTTATTCTTGTTCAAATGTTAGAGTTTCTTAACACTGTCGAATTTTAGTTTTGAACTAACTTTTAATTTATGCGAATTTTTAATTCAACTCTAGTTAATTTATGTGCAAATTTAGTTCAACCAAGTGCCTGTGCTCTAGCCATTTCCACCCTAACATTTGTTCTTTCAACATCTGTCCCATAACATCTGTCCTAATAGATGTTTGGAGGGCAGGTGTTTGGTTTTAAAAGTAACTAAAATTAGTTGGGTGGGGGAAAGTTAGTTAAAGCTTGAATATAAAGAAGTATATACTAAAACTCCAATGGGAATAAAGAACACGAATGAACAATTAGTTTGTAGAAGGTTAATATTTTTATTTAAAAAGTTTGATTTCCTTGTATAGTGAAGAAGATGAAATAGTGGTGGGGGGACCGTTATAAAAGGAGGAACGCGAGAGCCCATTTCATTTCTTGGCAAAATTTCGAAGAGTAAACATCTCAACATGTATCGTTGCGATAAATGTTCGGAATCGTTTCACGATGAAATTCTATTAGACTGTCATAAAGAACTAATTCACAACAACCCAGAAGAAAAACAAGAACAACAAGAACAAGAACAACAAGAACAAGAACAACAAGAAGAACAAGAACAAGAAGAACAAGATGAAATAACAGCAACATCTTCAACTACTTTACCGAATCTACAAGTATTTGCATTACCCGGTAAAGTAGTAATGCATCATAAGATTCAAAATGAAAACTTGAAGCTAGAAGAATTTATTAGAGAAGCAAAACCAATCGTAAGTAAAATTTTAAAAGAAGAATTGAAAAGATTAAACTTTCTTAAATTTGGTTTACTACTAGAAGCTATGTTTATAAATGTACAAGAAGAATTATCACCAAGAGGATTCATAACAAAAAACCGAACCATTATGGAAAGTTCAAACATTGATTCAATAATAGAAAATTGTATAGAAGAAATATTAACAAAAATTCAGGAACACGAAGGAAGAGGATCCGGATGGAGTCTTACAAGTATTGAAGTATTAGATATAAGAGTTCACAAACATGGATATGGACTAATGGGATCTAGTTACATTCCTTTACCAAAAAGAATTGAAAATACAAAATCTTGTGTTAATGTTAAAAATGAAGACAATGAATGTTTTCGTTATGCAATGACAGCTAAATTTGTACCACCACTTCATGTGAATAGACCTAACCAAGAATATGAAAATCAAAGATTTAGATACAATTTTCAAGGAATCACTTATCCTGTATCACTGAAAGATATATCAAAATTTGAGAAGAAAAATCCTGGTACGTCTATTAATGTTTTTGCATTAGATAGTTCAAACAAAGTGTATCCTTTACGTATTGCAAAAGAAGAGCTACCAGATCATACGGATTTACTACTACTAACGCGAGGAGATGTGTCTCACTATGTGTACATAAAGCAATTTGATCGTCTTGTTAATAAGCAGCTTTCTAAAGATCGACACAGAAAGTTAATTTGCAAGAGATGTTTCAATTTTAAACGAGATGGGCTACACTCAAGAGAATGGTTACAAGAGCACAAAAGATTATGTAACAATAATTATGAAGCAAAGATTATTTTACCTTCGGAAAGCAGAGCATTTGTTACATTTGAAAAGGTTCATCATCAGTACCGTATTCCTCTAGTTGTGTATGCGGACTTTGAATCAACACTTGTTCCCGTTGAAGATGAAAATTGTGAAGCTAGAAAAAGTGTCAAGTATCAAATGCACAAACCAAACAGTTTTTGTTTAATGGTTAAATCAACATTATCAGAAGAACATTTAAACAGATATGGATTAACTTCAGAACCTCTAGTATATCGTGGTGAAAATGTAGAAAAAATATTTCTTGATCACTTATATTCAATAGCTCGAAATGCACAAAGATTATATACAAATATTGTACCAATGAAACCGATGGAGGAAGAAGAAGAAATTCAACATGAAAATGCAACTCGATGTTTCTTATGCAAAAATGATTTTACTATTGAGAATTATAAAGTTAAAGATCACGATCACCTCACAGGTTATTACAGGGGTGCTGCTTGTAATAAATGCAACTTAAGCTATCGTTTACCACTATTTATTCCTGTGGTTCTGCATAACCTCAGTGGGTACGATGCTCATTTTATAATACCTGAACTAGGAAGAGACGACGGTAAAATCGATGTGTTAGCTGAAACTTCAGAGAAGTTCATAAGTTTTTCCAAAGAAGTTGGAAACATGAAACTAAGATTCTTGGACTCCTACAGATTTATGCCGTCGAGTTTGTCCAAACTTTCAGAAAATTTAAGGAAACAAGATTTCATCGAAACAAAGAAGATTGTAAATAACGACAAACTGGATTTGGTACTTCGGAAAGGTGTGTTTCCATATGATTACATAGACAGTTTAGAAAGATTTAATGAAACATCACTTCCGGCTAAAGAAGAATTCAAAAGTAAACTTTATGACATGGACATATCTCAAGAGGACTATGATCATGCATGTAAAGTATGGAACGATTTAGGATTTAGAACATTGGGAGAATATTCAGATTTTTATGTTAAATTGGATGTAACTTTACTATGTGATATAATGGAAGAATTTAGAAATACATGTTTTGCAGCATATGGATTGGACCCTCTTCATTCGTACACTTCACCTGGATTAGCATGGCAAGCTATGTTGAAAGAAACAAATTGTAAAATACAACTTCTTACTGATATAGATATGGTTATGATGTTAGAGTCAGGAGTTCGAGGGGGATTGACGCAAAGCGTTACACGACATTTCAAGGCGAACAACAAGTATCTGCCCGATTATGATGCATCAAAACCAACAACATTCCTGGGTTATTTTGATGCAAATAACTTATACGGATGGGCAATGTCGAATCCCCTTCCATATGATAATTTTAAATGGATAGATCCAGAATCGATTGGAAACATAATGGATATACCGAAGCATGGTGAAACTGGTTACATTTTTGATGTTAATTTTGAATATCCTGAACATCTTCATGATCAACATTATGATTTACCACTTCTTCCTAAGACTGAAATTTCCCCTACTGGAAGATGGCCAAAATTAATGATGACTTTAACCGACAAGTCTCGATATGTTGGACACTACTGGATGATACAACAAGCTTTAGACTTAGGATTGAGAATTACAAAAATTAATCGAGTACTACAATTTTCTCAATCTTGTTGGTTAAAACCTTACATCGACAACAACACAAGAAGAAGAGCCACCGCTACATCAAGTTTTCAAAAAGATTTTTTCAAATTAATGAATAACGCAATATTTGGCAAGACTTTGGAAAACAAAAGGAAACATAAGGATATCAAATTGGTAACTGATCCAGTAAAATTACAGAAATTGGTGCAACAACCAAACTTTGGTTCATCTATAATTATTAATGAAAATCTAGTTGTTATTTCCATGAACAAGAAGTCAGTTACAATGGATCGTCCTTTGTATCTTGGAATGTCAATCTTGGATATTTCAAAAACACATATGTACGAGTTTCATTATAAGAAGATGGTTAACTATTATGGAAGAGAGAACATTGGTATTGCATATATGGACACGGATGCACTAATTTACTGGATTAAAACAAATGACATGTATGAAGATCTACGCACCTTTATATATAAAGATGATTTCGACTTTTCCGATTATCCTAAGGATCATCCAAATTACGACTATGACAGAAATAAGAAAGTATTGGGAAAATTTAAAGATGAAACAAATGGTGTGCCGATGATGGAAATTGTAGCATTAATGTCCAAACTGTATTCATTTCAACTGTACATAAACGAGAGGAACGAACATCAAGTCACGAAGAAGGCCAAAGGAATAAAAACTTCTTTCCTGAAGAAGAACGTACAGTTTGAACATTATAAAAGATGTTTGTTTGAAAATGTTGAAACAACTGCAACGTTCAACACTATTAGAAGTTATAATCATCAACTATTTAGTGTCAAACAAACAAAGTGGGCATTAAGCTACAAAGATGACAAGCGCCATATTTTAGACGATAAAATTAATACTTTACCATTCGGCCACTACTCTCTAAACCCTATTGACCAGTAAACCTATTCTTCGCCCTCTACCTTCTTCCTTTTTCCTTTCCGTAAAGAAGAGGGGACATGGCAAGCCCAATGCCATGTTCCCTCTTTTTTACACTAATATGAAATGGCCTTGACCTATATTCAAACTATATAAATGAGAATAAACTATTCTATGGATCAGTATTTTTACATGCGGTGTACAAGCAACATCTGAAGATGGAAAGTGTGAAGGACAAGATTGTAAATGAACTACATAAACCAGCAAGAAGAAGATTTCCAAGAAGAAGTACAATCATTAAAGGAATGAATGACCTTTATCAAGCTGATCTCATTGAAATGATACCGCATAGTAAATTAAATAAAGGATTTAAATATATTTTAACAATTATAGACTGTTTTACTAAAATAGCTGATGCTTTACCATTGAAGGATAAGACTGGTAAAAGTGTTACAAAAGCTATGGAAACCACAATACAAAGAAATAAATTTAAAATTAAACATCTACAGACCGATGATGGAAAAGAATATTTTAATAAAGACTTTGGAGCTTTGATGAAGAAATATCAAATAAATCATTATTCTACAAATTCTGAAGTTAAAGCTTCAATAATTGAAAGATTCAATAGAACATTAAAAGGTGCGATGTATAAACAATTTTCAAAACGAGGATCATACGTGTGGTATGACATATTACCACAACTTATAAAAGAGTATAATAACAAATATCATCGTACCATTGGAATGAAACCTATCCAGGTAAATAGTGCTAATGCCAAAATTGTATTACAACGCATTAAAAATAATACAACACCGAAATTGGAAAAATTGCAACCAAAGAAGTTCAAGGTCAACGATAAAGTTCGTATAAGCAAATACAAAGGTGTATTTAGTAAAAGATATCTACCAAATTGGACTAATGAAGTATTTACAATTTATAAAGTGCAACCAACTATACCTGAAACCTATTTATTAAAGGATAACAAGGGTGAATTACTTCAAGGTGGATTTTACGGACACGAATTGTTGAAATCAACAGTCGGTGATGTATATCTTGTCGAGAAGATTTTACAAAGGAAAAAGGATATGGTTAAAGTCCGGTGGTTAGGCTTTGATAAAAGTGAAGACTCTTGGATTCCTTCAAAAGACTTAGTATAGTTGTTTAATAGCTCATTGTGTGTTTAACCTTTATACAAGATGGAGATTGTACAACAAAAAGATCGATTTAATATCAATAACATTGATGAATTGACAGTTGACAATGATAAGTTAAATCATGGAAAACATGGTGAATTACTACCAAATACGATAAGATGTCTAATAACTGGTCCTTCAAATTGTGGAAAAACTAATGTTGTTTTTAACCTTATAACTAATCCTAAAGGATTGCGTTTTAACAATATATACATTTTTTCAAAATCATTGCAACAACCAAAATATCAATTATTGGATAAAGTACTTGCAAGTGTACCTGAAGTAAATTTTTACAAGTTTAATGCCAGTGAAACAATTATGCAACCAAATGAAGCAAAACCATTTTCTATTTTTATATTTGACGATGTTTCTTGTGAAAATCATGACACAATAAGGAATTATTTTGCTATGGGAAGACATCATAATATTGATAGCATTTACATTGGTCAAACATACAGTAAAATTCCAAAACAACTCATAAGAGACAATGCAAATATGTTGATCATCTTCAAGCAAGATGAAACAAATTTAAAGCATATATATAATGATCATGTAAATGCGGATATGTCATTTGAAAAATTTAAAGAGATGTGTGGCAAAGCATGGAATGAGAAATATAGCTTTCTTGTTATTATGAAGGAAGAAGATATTAAAAATGGTAGATATCGTATTGGGTTGGATAAATTTGTATTTATGCGTTGAACTACCGAAGCTACATCTAGTTACAAGTTGAACTTCACAGTGTAAACATGGTGAATCAAGAAAAACTATTGAAAGAAATAAAATCACTCAGTGATTCTATTAGGATGAAGAATCGTGCATTGAGGATGGGTTTAAGTGAAAGAGAAGAATTTCTAGAGACTACATTTAAACCTATTACGGAACCTTTAAAACAGATATCAGAAACTATTGGTAAACCTCGTTATGAAGGAGATGTTTTACTACCAGTTTCTAAACAAGAAGTACAAGCATTAAAAAAAGAAGAAGATGATGATTCATATACAAGTGCTAGTGAGCAAGAAGAAACAAAAGAAGAAGAACCGATTGTTGAAAAGGAAGAAGAACAGCCAATACCTGAAGCTGAACAATCTATTCCAAATTTAACTCAATTGAGTAGCGATATATTACAACATGGACCTCTCGGAAGAAAATATATAATGAAAATGCTACATGACATGAAATCAAACCCGAATTTGAGTAGATCACACGTATACGGAACAAGAATTGATGGGAATGAATTGAAGATTGGAAATTCAAAGCTTGAAATAACACAAGACGATTACATCATTATTGGTGAGCATAGATATAAAGGAACAAAAGGATTATATGAATTAATTTTTAAAAACATACCACTAAGATATTCATCCAAAGATTTAAGTGTTTTTAAGGAGATTCTCCAAAATACTAACGCTCATAAAAGAAACTACTTAAAGGATGCAATGATTAATCGTTCACGTGCAACAAAATATAACATCGTTATAAAAAAGTTGTTTCCTCCACGAAAATTGCCAACATTACGTACTGCACCAGCAGTGAGACAACCACTGAAAAGAAAATCTTTATCACTTATGGATTTATCACTTCTTGAACAACATGGTAAAAAGAGTAAAGGAGATACTTCAACATCTGGTAAAGGATTGATGAAAAATCTATACAATATGAATGTGATTTACTACAACGACATCAATAAATTGGTTGATAGAATGAAACTATTGCATGAAGCCATGGAAGCTGGTCATACAGGTTTAAATAATGAATGGGTAGCTCTAATTGACGAACTCAGGAATCGCGGCATAATTGTATAATTGTCCGCGGATATATAAGAGTTGCAGGCATATAATGTGTCAGTTCTAACATGAGCGTCGACAAGTTCGGACGATACTCCGCGTTAGGAGTGCAAGTTGGAGAAAACAGAAAAAGAAGTGGATTACCGCAAACACCCGAAGGTGACTATAACATAAATAATAAACGTTTAAAGTTTGTTAAGGATCCAGAAGAAGATGGAGATGCAACAAATTTAAAAACAGTGAAGGAGGAAACATCTACAAGTTTAAAGCTTGACAACAACCAATTGTATGATGCAAAATCTCACAGGGTTATTAATGTTGCAAAACCAGTCAACAATGGAGATGTTGTTAATAAAGGCTATTTGCTATCTGCAATGGATTATGCTTTACTGTTGCAAAAGACTAAAAGTGGAAAAATGTACAATGCTTTAAATTATAAAATAACTAATGTGGCAGATCCAACTGATGATACAGATACAATCAATAAGCGTTATTTGCACTCTGTAATACCAGAAAAGAAAAAGGATGGATTTTCTTTTTATAAATATACTATAAACGATATTGGATATCCTAAAGAAGAAAGTGATGGTGTTAATATAAAATATATTAAAGATAATTGTATTTTATATAATGATGCTGTTATTGATTGTCATGGAAAAGTGTTGTCCAATCTGAAAGATGGTTCAACTCCATCGGATGCTGCTACCGTGAGACAAATGAATGAAAGCTTGAAGAAAGGAACATCCGCTTTTGTTAAACAAAATCAGGTGGTGTCAAAGAAAGGTGATGAGTTTATGCAAGGAAGTGAAAAGTTTACCTTACTACAACTAAAAAATAACAAGTGGGATGGAAAAAATAAAAGATTGTCAAATATAAGTTTAGGCACGGAAGAACATGATGCTGTTATTTTAACACAAGTGCCACAACTATCAGCTACTGGTGTTAACTTTATATGTGGAGGTAGACGATTAACCCATGTAAAATCTGGTAAAGATGATAATGATTGTGTTGTTGTGAAACAAACTATAGTTTTAGATAAAATAAATAACTTATATGATGGAAAAAATAGAAGAATATCTAACATATCAGAAGGAATAGCTCCGAATGATGTTGCTACTATTAATCAAGTTATAGCAACCTCTAATAACGATCCATCTGTGTATACATGTAATGGTAAACGTATCACAAATCTTGATAATCCAACAGATTACAAAGATGCTACTAATGTAGAGTATGTAATGAATCTTGTAGGTAATGCAGTTGTTGATATGCATAATCATATAATTGGTAAATCAAATCACGATAAAATCGAAGGTGCTAAGAGAGAAAAATGGATTAAAGATACAATCATCGATATATATGGGTAAAGCTTGTGAATATTTAAGTATGGAATACACAAAAAAGGATTCATTATCATAAAGTATTTCATAGAGTGAAGACGTTGGTTACATAAAACAGCATAATGAAGACCGCATCGTTCAGTCATCGTCAGGACATTGGCAAGAGAGGACGTGGTATAACATCAGCTGCATTATCCCTGCTCAGACGGATTCCAGTTGGTGCTGTTGTAAATCGAGCAATAGACGCTTTACCATACGAATTACATCTGCCCGGAGGTTATCAATATTGTGGACCCGGAACTAAGTTGGCAAAACGTTTAGCAAGAGGAGATCCTGGAATTAATAAATTAGATCAAGCTTGCAAAGAACACGATATAGCATATTCAAAGTATAAAGATTCAACAAATAGATCAATAGCGGATAAAATTCTAGCGGAAAAAGCTTGGCAAAGAGTAAAATCAAGTGACGCAAGTATTGCAGAAAAAGCATCAGCTTGGGCAGTAACTACAGCCATGAAGACGAAAGCAAAGTTAGGTGGTGGAAAACGCCGCAGAGGAAGACCTGCAAAGAGAAACGCTCCTAAAAGAGGTGGAAATATTAAAAAAGGACGTCGTAGAACTCGTAAGGCAAGTGTAAAGAAGACTTCTGTTTGGCAAATGGTAAAAAACGGAGCAGGTTTATACCTAAGACCATACCGTGTGTACTAAATAAGAAGAATCAATTGATAATTCCAAATAAAGCCTTAACAAATCATCAGTTAAATGATTATGTAAAATGTTTGAAAATACCACTCTTTCGAGGAGTTTTTATGAAAGATGCATTACCAACTAAAATATGGAAAAATGAAACTGGAATAGTAAATTTAGATTCCACCTATGGTCCAGGCACTCATTGGGTATGCTATAAAAAACTCGGACAAACCGTTTACTACTTTGACAGTTTTGGCAATCTACCACCGCCAAAAGAACTTCAACATTATTTTCGAAACTCCAAAAACATTTTTTACAATTACAAAAGAGAACAACCTAACAATACTGAAATATGTGGGCATTTATGTTTGGAGTTTCTAGCGAAAAGTGTCAGTCAGCTTTAAGATGTCATCGTATACAGTGTCATTGAGTGGAAATTCATCCACATTGAAAAGTACGCTGTTCCCAGCATTGCGTCTATCCAAGGAACGATTATGGGAAGCGGCATTACTTGATTTGACTACCTACAACTCAATTCCCAATGTTACAGAAGGGAAGAATAATTTACTACATTATTATGAAACTAAGGATGCTGCAGGAAAATACTCAGAATTGAAAATAATTACATTTCCTACTGGAGCTTATGAAATCGATGATATAAACCAATTATTACAGAAACAACTCGGAGAAGACAATATCACCGTTAAAGGAAACAATAATACTTTAAAAGCAGAAATAACTTCGAAATATTATATTGATGTCAGCTTGAAACAGTCGATTGGCAGTTTACTTGGATTTACAGATACAAAAAAGAAAATCTTAACTCCTGGAACTACTCATTCAGGTGATTCAACTGTAACAATATTGAAAGTAAATAGTATCGATGTCACGTGCAACATTACACACGGATCTTATAGAGATGGAGTTAATCAACATATTTTACATACATTTTATCCAACAGTGGCTCCTGGTTTTAAAATTGTTGAGAAGCCACAAAACTTGATATACCTACCGTTAAACACCAGTTTCATTTCAGACATCGTACTGAACATATTGGATCAAGACGGTCATAGTGTTGACTTTAGAGGAGAAACAATTACTATACGGATACACATCAGAGCAGCAACATAAAAGTCAACATGGGATTATCATTTAAACCGCAACGGAAGAGTCGGGAGCTCAGTAGCTCCTCGACATTGGAAGAGTTAACATCGGAAAACATTCGTTTTCTACAGAAGATTGGATTGAAACTTAACAGCGATGGATATCCTGGATATATCTCAAGGACCAACGTTCGACGAAACACTATGGGAGAAGGAATATCACACGCACAACCCTTACACTTCATCAAAATTAAACAATAACGATGAAATAAGGATCCCCATTCAACAACAAGATATTTACACTTTACCATGTGAAAGTTACTTGTACATCGAAGGACGGGTATTAAAATTGGATGGAAAAACTGCTTCAACAGTTCCTTTTATAAATAACCCGATGGCATATCTTTTTGATGAAATAAGATATGAAATATCAGGGGTGACGGTTGATTCAACAAAAAAGGTTGGTTTAACAACGACATTGAAAGGATTAACATCATTAACACCGCATGAGAAGAATTCAATAGTCACCGCCGGATGGGTTGCCCCCGATAAAGACACTATAACACCGGCTTCCAACGGTCACTTTGATTTTCATGTACCTTTACGATTGCTTTTGGGATTCGCTGAAGATTACAAACGGTAATAATAAATGTCAAACAAGAATTAGTATTACTCAGATCTTCAACTAATAAGACTTAATACTTGCAGACCCTGCAACTACGGAAGATAAACTGGAATGGCAACTACAGTTGGATAAAGTTGTTTGGAGAGTACCTCATGTAAGATTGCCGATGAACATAGAATCCTATTATTGAGAAAGTTAAAATCTGACCGTGATATTGTGATGCCATTCCGAAGTTGGGAATTTCATGAATACCCTACACTACCTCAGACAGAAAGACAAACATGGACCGTCAAGACATCAACTTACTTGGAACGAGCAAGGTACATAATACTCGGTTTTCAAACTAAGCGAAAAGATGTTATCACTGCAAATGCTGGTCAATTTGATCACTGTAAAATAAAGAATTGTAAAGTTTTCCTAAACTCTCAATTCTTTCCCTATGACAATTTCAATGTCATGTTCAGCAAAAAACGTTTTTCTATTTTATACGATATGTATGCAAGATTTCAATCGTCATATTATGGAAAGACTAATACACCACTATTATCACCTGACCAGTATTATTCCAAGGCTCCAATAATTGTAATCGATTGTTCAAAACAAAATGAATCGGTAAAATCATCAAGTGTGGATATAAAAATTGAAATGGAATTTGAAGAACCAGTAGCGGATGGAACTTCGGCATACTGTCTAATTCTACATGATAAAATAGTTACTTACACACCGCTGACCGGAATTGTGAAGAATGTACTTTAAGAAGAATTATATAACAACTGCAAATTTTTGAGGTTAGAATTATCTGCTTTAATTTTTGAGGTTAGAATTTCATTTGTGAAAGACAAGTTGAAAACAAACAATTATGTAATTGTATAAATTTCAAGGATTTTACGAAAAATATAAAAGCGAGAAAATAATTAGTAGAAACTTCATTCTATCTTCAACCGTCGTATGGGAAACATCATTCGCAAGATGAATTCTACTAACGGAGAAGAAAATACACCTCTAATGGATGATAATAGTTCAGATATAGAAAAACAAGTTGAACGAGAAATGGACGAGTTCCTAAAATTCAACAAACATAAGAAGAGAGAAGAAGAAAAAGCTGAAAAAGAAGTAAAAAGGAAGAAGGTTGAAGTTAACATTACAACCAATATTTTAACAGAAGTATTTCTTCGGATTATCTACCCAATTTCTTCATGCATGACAAAAAGTATATCAGTTGGAATTTTAAAATCAATGGATTATTCACCAATTGTTATTTTAAATCATGGAAACAAAATGGTTACTTTCAGTGAAACTACTTGGGAATCTCTCATGAAACATTTACATCTTTTGGAGTGCTATTTAAGTAACAACACATTTGGAAGAAGAACAAGATTAAGTTTATTGGAATCAAATATTGAAGTTGATATAGTAAAACATCGTGGAGGACAAATTGTTCGCTTCAGAGATTTAACTACACATAATGTTAAATTATATTTCACTAAAGAAGAATTTTACACTTTAAGTTGTACTACCGGTCCCGTCACCAGATATTTGAAACAACTAATATTTTCAAGTGCAATAATTAAAGACTATCTAATTGATACATTGGACAAAAAACCTTTTGTTCCAATTTTATACGGTCCCGTGGATACTTCAATCTTTAATAGAATACCTCAAGAAGTTGAAATGTGGAGACAATTAAACAACTATCACACCAATTTTAATATTGATGAAGTGGCACAAGAAGTGAAAGAAGAAGAACAATCCTGTCTGTTATAAACATCGGCTCATTCAATTTTTAAGTCAGTTGTTAGTAAGACTTCATCATGAATAAACGGGTTTCGTTTCTAATGCGCCACATATAATGGAAGTTAAAAGAGGTATAATTGAATTTCAAGCTTTCCGAGGAAATGATGGTAATTTTATTATTAAAGAATTAGTAATCTTGGACATGAACACATCAGTAGTTTATCATTATTTGTTCAAACCTCCAGTACCATTTAATAGACTAACAACTAAAGCGAAAGTTACAAACAAATGGTTGAACAAACATTTTCACAACTTAAGATGGGATGAAGGTTTCATTAATTATAACATGATGCCGCACATTATGAATCATTATTGCAAAGAGTTAAAATTATCTACACAAGGGGATTGGAAAAAGCAAATTGGATACAATCATTTACAAGCAACGAAGTGATTAATGCAATAATTGATAAAGATTTCCAATGCTACTTCAACGAACTTTGTATTTCATCAAAAAGTTTTAAACATCGAAGGTCGCAGTGCGCTTTAAAGAATGCCTACCGCTTGAATAATTTCTTCAACAAACTGGTGGGGGTAGTGTCAGTGGTGGGGGTAGTGTCGATTATAAAAGTGAGAGTGCTACCATGACACAGCATGAGTATTACTCAAACCTCCGAAGAGACAACATCTCCGACGGACATTCTTATTAACAAGAAGATTAACAACAACATCAATATGGCATCACAGAACTTACTTCAAAGTTTAGTTGATCAGTTCAACGCTCATTCTAAATCATCAATTCTACCTACGAAGAAATGTTCTGAACTAAAAGAAGAAAAACACTACATCATTCATACTATTAAGAAAATGGAAACTTCAGTAGGTGATGCTATAAATTGCACTTTGAGCGAGGCACCTTATACAATTGGTGATGAAGCAAAATTTCAGATCTTCTTACCAAAGCGCTTCGTACAACTACTTCAAAATGAAGATCTTCGTATAATTCAACCCGGCACACTCTATTTGGTATCACATGGACCCAGTGGAAACAACTCTACTGAACTTACAATTCATGTAACACCTACTACTGATTAATTTGTACATAACATTGTAAATATTTCTTTGTATTTGTTTTTTCAATAAATATGATATAAAACAAAAAAAATAAAAATAAAAAAGCAACATATTGTAATGTTTTTGTACATTACAATATGTTGCTTTTTTTAAAAATTCCACAGGATGACCTTGACCCAATTTTGTATAATTATAAAAGGGGAAATGTACTTGCAAAATTCATCAGTCTACTGCTACCTTTCATACCGTACACATCTCGCTCTTAATCCCTGAATATAAAACTGCAACATGTCCCTAAAGGTCAAGTGTGCATCTTACGATACTAACACCATAACAACTTTTGAACAACTCGAAGATTTAACCAACGAAATGCGAGTTTTACTTACCGGTGGTTATCACTTAACTGTTGATGTTAGTGCTACTAATACAAGGATGTTCACTAAAACAAAATATTGCGATGATGAAATATTTATTTCTACACAACCTACAACTTCTTCATCACCAACTGGTCAACATAACATCAAGTTCCAAAAGTATTACCAATGTTGAATAACTTTTGACAGACAAAACTACAACTAAAGAATCACATGATCAATATGAGTTAATAAAAAGGATGTGATACTTGTATAAATAATCATTTGCTTCTCAGCTCTCACCACGACAAGACCTATTTAAGAAAATGTTGTACAGAATGATGATTCAACTTGATGGAAAAATCTATGGAAAAGACTACAACACCATTGAACAAATGACCCAAGATTTAGATGTATTAACTAAAGAAGGATATCAAGCTAAATTAATTTTAAAATTTCCTGAAGTACATCCATTATCAACAGAAGAACTTGTTGCTATGGCTAAGGCGGAGAGAGAGAAAAAGTCTGAAGAAAACAAAGAAAAACAAACTTCCTAAATTTTAATAATCCTTACACTTGTAAGGTATAATTTTTTAAAACTCCATTTGGATGACCTTGAAATTACCCCCACCACTTTTCACAGTACATAAAACTCACTATTCAACACTATACACTCTTATTCTTTCACTGGACTCCGCAGCGTCAACATGGAAGAGCAAAAATACAAGTACAAACCTCGTTACTGTTGTGAACAACAGTGTACAGATTTAGGACCAATGATGGTGGATGGGTTAGCTTGTACTAAATGTGAATTCTTCGGATCTTGTTATTGCAAATGCAAAACAAAACAACTACCACCACCGGAATTGCGAACTTTCAAATTTTACAAATCAAGATATTTTCATACATGTTGTCCTCAAAGATGTTTCAAATTTCACCCTCTAGATCTTGCTCATTGTCAACGCACCAATTCTCATCAAGATGATTTTTGTACACATATGATAAAAAGATGTAAATACAGATCAGATTGGTATTCCGATCCTCTAGAACCATCAAATGTGTAATTTCAGTTTTACACTTTTTTTTAAAACTTCATTTGGATGACCTTGAGATTTCCCCCACCACTAGTTCTAATTTTTATATAATATTAAATCATTCCACTTCCAACACTCTAACTAACAACATGGAAAACAAATTTATCAAATTCGAACATATAATAACTGACAGGGAGGAGATGGAGGAATTGTTTCAAAACTTACTTTCTGTCATTGACAAATATCCTATAAGATGGTTCAGAATTGTAGTTCAATATTTAAATCCTGGTGAATTGTTTTCTTCATCAAGTGAAGAAGATGAAACAACTACTTCGGTTCAAATAATTGAATTAAAAGATGGAGAAGAACAACTAAACGTTTTATTCAATCATAAGCTCAAGGTTCCCTATATAAAAGCCCCCTCCCTAGACGCCTGCTCAAGGTCACCATTATATAAGCCCCCTCCCTATGCGCCGATCCTCATTCCATCACCGACTCTCCAATAATGAACAACTCTCCATTGGCCCGAATGAATTCTAGTTTTGAAATAAACTCTAAAGAAGAGTTACAAGACATTTTTAATATTTTACAAGAACTTGTAGATAATTTTACAACCATCAAAATGAATTTGGAAATAACATACGATTGTCCTATTTGTGATAAGATTGAAAGTTCGGACGAAGACAGTTTACTAAATCTAACTCCTGCACCATCTGACACTACTGATGGTAATAATGAACAGCAAAATATTTCCCCCACCACTTCTTTGTAATTCTTCGTTCCCCCCACCACTTCTTTATTTAACTATGAAGTTCCCTTCATAACTAGAATGGAAGAGGATAAATTGAAATTGGAAATTAAACGATTGGAAATGGAACGGGAAAACCAACTCGAAATGTTACGTTTGTTCAAGCTTTTCAAATACATCATCTGGGGACTCTGCGTTTACCTTCTCATCGTCGTTGGTGTTTGCATTTACAACTCTGTAGTTCATCACAAAAGTTCAACTTGTTTAAACTCTGCTGTTGCACATTAATTATATGTTCACAAATAAAATTCAAAAGTTACTTCAACCTATCCCACTATCACCAACTAGTTCAACTTTGAACTATTTCTGGTGGTAGTTGGATAGGCTTTTTTAAAACTTACTCTGGATGACCTTGACATACTTTCCAAGCCCCAGTTATAACTGTTAAATTTCAGTTTTGAATTAACTCTTAATTCATGCCCAATTCTACTTCAAATTCAGGGCATATGCTCTCACCATCTGCACCCTGCAGCTGCCCTGGCAGCTGACACCATCTGACCCCTGCAGCTGCCCTGGCAGCTGACGTCACTTCCGGTTTAGAAGTGGCTTTTTCCCACTACTCCTATCTTTTTAGAATTTTTAAATAAAATTTCTAATTTTAGCTATGAATGTCTAAAATCATCTGTTTTTTCTCGATTTTTAACTGAAGTTTTCTATTGGTTTTAATGAACTAACTACAAAAGTGTAACAGAGGGAAATTAGTACCGTTATTCTTCTTTAATATGACACCTTATTTATAGCTCTAGGATTCATTTGGCAGAAGATAACACGATTCTAAAAAAAAAACCCTTGCATTTGGGTGCGCGCCAGGGGTAGACCGGAGCCCGGGACCACCCAGGTCTACCCCTGGCGCGCACCAAAATGCAAGGGTTTTTTAGAATCTGTTATCTTCTGCTAAATGAAGCCTAGAGCTATAAATAGGGTGTCACATTATAGAAGAATAACGGTACTTATTTCCCTCTGTTACACTTTTGTAGTTAGTTCATTAAAACCAATAGAAAACTTTAGTTAAAAATCAAGACAAAACAGATGATTTTAGACAGTTATAGCTGAAATCAAAAATTTTATTTTAAAATTCTAAAAAGATAGCCAACTAGATCCTTTTTTATAAGTTAAAAAAAGTTAAAAGCCAATCTCTATCTTAAGAGGTTATTTTTAAAACACGATCCCCGTAAACCTCTGCATTTACAAAACTAAAAAAAACAGATAATTTTAGACAGTTATTACTGAAATTAGAAATTTTATTTAAAAATTCTAAAAAGATAGCCGACTAGATCTTTTTTTCTACTTTTAGAAAAAGTTAACAGCCAATCTCTATCTTAATCGGTTAATTCTGAAACACGATCCCCGTAAACCTAAGCCATCAAACTCGCTTAGCGCTACGGCCGCAAGGCGGCATTCGGCATTGTTGTTGTTTTGGCTGGGGTAGACCGCAGCCTTAACAATACAATTTAAAATATTGTGTACAATATATTATAAGAAACTAAGAAAATAAAAAAAATAGATATAAAAAAGATTAGTATTTATTCTTAATTTTTTACTAAATTATTCCTTTGAAGAACTTCGTACGAAGAAATAGGGAAATTCTTTAAAGAGATACATTATAAAGTAAATTTTGAATTTATAAGAATATAATTAATATTTTGGGTTGGCAGTTTTTAGCCATGCTAAATAGGCATCAGAGATAGTACAGCAAACTGTAATACAAGTGATAATTGATAGTATTAATACAAGAAATAATTATACAGTGTCTGTTCAATTTTTAAACAACAGTCCATTAGTAATTGGGAATCATTATTCAAACGTGGTGTCTGGTGTTAAATCAAACACTACTTAACATTCCAATAATTAAAATACATGGATATATAGATACCTCAAAACAAACATAACTAACTATACTTTGGAATAATGTTTTATCTAAATTAGACACAGTTATTTATACATTATTAACGACAAAAACTTATTTAAAAATACTTGAGTATATTTGTTTGGAATATTTTTGAAGAAAAAAAGAACAAGTGGGTTGTATTTAAAAAGCTCTTGGGTTTTCGTCCCAATTGTATTTCATACAATAAAAAATATTATTAAAATCCGAATGAGTCTAAATAACCCTTAAATTGAAAACATTGTTGCATGAAACGAAAGCCAAACTTAATTAAAATTTTAATGCATGTCCTAGAATAGAGAGGAGAGGAGCAAAATTGAATAAAACATCCCTCATCAGTCAAAACAGTCCATAAACATTCATGACGAAAGTCAGTGATTGGACAGTCAATGAGGGGAATTCAATTGCATGTTGGAGCTTAAACTAAATACACTAGTGAGATTAATATTTACAATTAACACTTTTTGTTGTTTTCAGATTGAAAAGTGATGTCCTACGCATGTTAGTGAAAGGTAAGGAAAAAATATAAATGTTTAACCATTGCATTCCAAAGTCCAATAGTATCTGTCCAGTTTTTGTCAGAAGAATAAATTAGTGAATTCCACTGAATTTGTTGTCTAAATACCAATACTCTTCTAAATCAAAAATATATTTATTGGATCTCTTGACCTTCTACTAGATTTTGAAACGAGATTTAAAAACAGCCGAGTAGCCGAACAGTTTGAGACAGTCGGAACTCTTTGAGTTTCTTTTCTTTTTTTGTAATAACATTGACGTCCAAATCAATTTAACATTTCCACTATATTCTAAATTGTTAGAATGTGGAATGTGGTCAAATGAGTGCTTTTCTCTGTAAGGATACAAGTTGTTTTATTTCAGTAAAATTACACCCATAAAAGTCTGCACATGGTTTTGTTTTTCTTTGTTTCTCTTTTGCTGTGATTGCATCTACAGATGTTTTCCTTCTTATTAAGCTTGTTAAGGACAAACAACAATATGCCTTAAACAATTGTTTAAAAATTGTTCAAAATAAAAAATAAACTATTTTTAGGTTTAATTATTATTTTATTAATAAAATCATAAGTTACAGATAACACGGAATATCTTGGCCTGTGGTGGCCATGTACAGCTCAAACAATAATTCGAGTAGAACAACGACGATGCAGGCTGATTTTAGTACCATATGTTTACCAATTTGAATCCAGTAGTGGAGTATGCCAGAGGCAAAGATATTTTGTGTTATCTTTAAATTATTATTGCTACTGTAGTTGTAGTTAATATAAATAGTTATTACTGGTTATTACTATATTAACTTTTTGCTTGTTAATAATATGTGAGATTGTTCGTTTTTATCAACTAATAAAGATTAGGCTAATGTTAGCCTATCACAGACGAGTGTTTAAACATACTAGCATAGATTATTATATTTCATCTATGATACTAGTCTACTTTTTGCTCAAAATCAAGCGATTTATTTTGATACAATGCAAAAGTATCATTTAGTAAACAAAAGTAACGACATCCGACAATAAAATTTTGTGAATATCAGTAATCACAAAAGAACTACATGTATTTACAGCTGTACATTAATAGATGTTTAAAATGTTCAACAAAACTCAATGTTGTTCTAATGGGAACATTTCAACTTTAATTTGTGAATAGCGCCCTTATTTTATGTCTGATTTTCATCAATTTTTTGGCAGAAACAACTACAGACATTATCCAACAACTACATTATCCAACGAAACCAAAAACATGAATATCGGTTGAAAATTGTAGGAGGAGCTCTCTACATAAAAAAATCCCCCTTAGCGTATTAAATAATACTAGAGATCGCCTCCTGGTTGAAATTCAACCAACATTTTTCAGTTCATCTAGACTGTCTTAACCAAATTAGTTCAAACAATATGACCTTTTTTGATTACAATTCGTCACTGCGGTATATTCTAGCTTTAAAATTACACCTCAATCTTAAAAATCGGTTCAGTAGGTCGACAGAAAAAGAGACGTAATATATGAAACACTTATAGAAATAAGAAGATAGATACAAGTTATCCTACTTCAAATTAATCCATTGCTCTATACAATGTTACACTGGAGGACAAAGAGAAATAAAATAATATCCCTATTGTCTTCCTTTTACCCATTCTTCGGAAATTGTTCCCAAAGACTTCAATACCCTTTCATTGTTGTCATTGAGCAAAAGACGGTTGATGTTTCTTCATATAAAAAAAAGAAAATACAAAGAAGGAAGCAGAGAAAGGGTAGTTATAATCAGTTTGCTTTTCATGCCTTATCATTGCGGAGTGATTGTAATAAATATTATTAAATTTATGTTCTTTATTATTCATAAAAAATATTTATTGAAAAGTTATAAAAAGATAAATAAGAATGTGCCCTGGTACAAAGACATCAAGGTAGGTTAAGTGTCATAGTATTAAATCACATGGGAGATATGACCGCTGAAGGTTGTGCCTGTAGCTTCGTCGTCCAAAAAACGAACCGGGACCTGATGTTTTGTGAAGCAAGAGCTGTACCACTGAACTACTAACGGCTAGGATATTTTTTCCTCCTAATTTGATTTATCAAGATTATATAGGCCTATGATAATTTTATTGTAAAAATCTGGCAGGACACCTGAATTACGAGATTATTTTTTACACACATCAAAATTATTCTTGATAATTTATCAGAATTTTAAGTATTAAATGGTTTATTTCTATATTTGAATCACTGAATATGTTCACGAAGATTAATTACCTATTGAAATTACTAGAATGTTCTCAAAATCGTTCAGATCAAGTTTATCTCGTTCCAAAAGTAATTTAGAAAAGATCCCGGGTTCCAAATCGTCGCGTCGACGGCGGAATGAAAGGATATTGCGGGGCTTGTTTCATTGGTAATTGAATCTGAAAGTTCATTAAACACTCCGAGCAATTTTTCATTCTTATTCAAAAATTGTAAAATATTTATCGGTTTAAGCCATTTAGATGTAAAATTTCTTCCAATCAGCAATGAAAGTAATAAATTCAAAATGTAGAGGTTTATACTTTTACTACAAAAATGTGTCTAGTCTAGACTTTCCGTCGTAACAATCGGGTTATTCAAGTTGGGAAGACAGCGAAAAATACAGAAATACAAGTATAAACATTTATATTTTAACAATACTGAGCATAAAGTTTATTGAAATATTGGAGATAATAAGAAAAATCTGTCGTACAGTCGTTTTCATAGAAATTTGGTATAATATTCATAAAAATATTCTATAATACTTCATATTGATATATATATATATATATATATATATATATATATATATATATATATAAAGTATTAGGCCTATAGAATATTATACTTTTTGACTATGTGACCTTGGAATATATGACCACTTTGTTTTCTATAAGACCACTGAGTACATGAAAATTAAAAACTATGATATTATTGTTGTATATACAAACTTCAAGAAATATATTCGTGAGTAAGGCGGATTAAGGTCACCATTTCATTCGAGTCTATGGTTATTTTTAATGAATACGTTTTATTCAATAAAATAATAATAGCCTACACATTCTTATAATAAATACATATAATAATAATAGCCTATTCTTCAATCGGGTGGGTAGCAAGATAGCTCCAATGCAAGCTCTTTTAATGCCTTTATAACGGTAAGTCAATGTTTGACCATTTTCACTTCATAACATAGAGGGTGAAGCATATGAGTGGTGGGAAGCTCAGGAGGGGATTTTGGACAAATTGCTACAATCAAAAACACTCAATCAAGCCCCTGACACTTCACGGCGATCAAAGTTGACTTCCAATTGAATTTTAATCACCGGATCTTAACAAGTTTTACTAATAACGTTTAGTAAACATATTTCTTGTTTGAATTCTTCTGTAAATAAACTAATTATTATTTTGATTATACTTCGAAGAAATTCTCAGATTCGAAGATCATGTTTAGTTCTAAGGTATGTCTTGGAATATTTATGGATCGGCTCAAACTTATGGTTAAAGTAGATTTATATTGCGATTTATTAATATTAATTTAAACACTTGAGTAGCCTAACAAATCTTAACATACAAATGAGAGACTGATTTTTTTTCTTTTAAAAACACAAATTCAAGTTAGATACGGTATAATCCTTTAATTAATGACCATTGAACTCGCTTAAATTAAGATTGATATCGTTGAATTATTGGCAAATCGTGTATATTTTCCATTTCCTTTAGGCCGAAATACCTCCAATCTCCTGGAAGGATTCCATGAAGCGTTTCTCCATCCGGAAATCGAAACTCGACAATTCAGCGCCTCTCGTAATCTCAATCTTCAAAACTTATTTAACCTTGAATATTAAAAAATAATTATCTATATGTAAAAATATTGGATGAATTTAAAAAAAAGTCTAACATAAGTTTCTAAACTATACCTCTACATATTAGGCTACATATTTTTTTAATCATTTATTCTGTTAACCCTCAAATAAACTTATTACTATGCCTGTGTAGACAAAAACGTATTTTAGTTATTAAAGTTAATAAATTATTCATTATTTTGAAATATGTATGTCATAGCAAACTTAAAACTATATTTTAGCTTTTAATGTTTATATTAATTGAGTTAAATATATGATAAATACAAAATAAATAGAAAATTTTAAATAATACTAAATAACAATCAATAAGTTAGTAGATTACAAATAAATCGTATAATGAATTTTTAGTGCTAATAAATTAATAATAATATGTTATGATTTTTTTAGTAGATGTATTAAATAATGTTGGTAAATATTTGTTAGGAAATAAGTTAATATTTATAATATTTATTGAATAACTATACAATATCTAATTTGGAATTAGTTTGTCTATAGTATGAACTTTTATCAAATTTGTAACGTAGCTCCAAAAAGTTTAAGAAAACGAGATTTTCAAAATGTAAACAATCTTCTTATACTATGAAAACGACTCAATAGAAGTTTTTATTACTACATATATCCTACGCCAACATGATGACACTTTTATAAATTCTTTGGCTTACCTAAGAGATTAGTTCAACAAAATTGGCTCAACAAATGACGGTTTTTACAATCAGAGAATCTTACGGGTAATCTGAAAAAATATTAAATCAAAGTGGAATTGGTCTAATTTAAAACCCCGATAACAACAATTGTAGCCTGAATGTTTCATACATTCTAATACATTACTGAAACACAAAAACTTCATTTGAGTGTTTTATATTTTTCAATCTATAGAATCTGTAACATTCCTTGCATTTTGTCTTAAATACACATTCGTATACTTTTAAATTTTGTAAATTACTGCACTCATGTAAATTACTGTATTCAATTACATAACAATATTTTAGGTGTAATAGAGTAGTTAATCATTTTTAAAAGCAATATTATAAGTCACAAGGCGTTTGTTTCCCCTAGCTATAGCGCGCAATAACCATTTTATAACTCTAGAAAGGAATAGTTATGGTTATGAATGCAACCTTTACGTCGGGAAACGAGAGCAGTGTTATAATAATAATAATATCCCATCCAGCCCATGAGCTATGACATTTGATATTTATAAAATATTAAATATAAGTATTGTGTTTGCCGCTAAGGTTTGTATGGTGCATTAATGCGTGGATGAAACTTTATATGTATTCATTGATGGTATGTTCCCAAACTAAACGTAAACCCATATTAGTGGCACCAAATTATTGTAAGAAAATAAATGTGGTTTTACATTATAAATTGAAAAGTTTGATTGAGAATGGTGGTGTAAACAGTTATTGCCTTATACCAGTTTAGTATGCTTATTAGTATGCTTATTATTACCAGTTTAGTATGCTTTGTGCCAAAGGATCAGAACACATCTGATTGATAAAAAATTTTAAATACCGTTATGTTGAGAATTAGATTTAAATTTGAAACTGTCTTTGTTTGAAACTCGATGTTTAATCGTACTTTTAAACTGTGTGTATTGGTTAAACTTGTTTTCTCAATAATGAAAAATGACATTATCATTCGATCTTTTTTATAAACTCAAATAACCATCGATTGTCATAGCCCTTTTCCTATATTTAATCTAAATAAGACATATTTTTATTTTTTATAGTAATTGAAATGTTTACTTATTGTTTGATTAAATTTGGCGTAAATTTGTCGTTTTTATTTCCAACTAAAAAAACTGTATTAACAAACATTTTATGACTCGAAGATTTATGATGCCACAGATACGTTACGTCAAAGTGGAATTGGTCTAATTAAAAACCCCAGTAACAACTGTAATTGAGACTATACAATTGTAGCCTGAATATTTAATTACCGCCGATTACATTCTAATTCATTCCTGAAACACATAATTCATTCCTGAAACACAAAACTTCATTTACGACGTTAAGAAACGCTGTTTTATCTCACGTTTTATCTTAGGTCAGAAAGACACATCACATATGTGTCTTGTGGACGGCTTTTATTTTTTGCTGTTCTTATGTAACTAATTCACCAGATGTTCATGCACTTTTAACATTATGTACCTGTATTATTTGCATCCATTAGAATTATTTCTTTTTCAAATAGATAATGGAATTCGCAAGCAAATCGAAAACATATACAGTCATGCAAGTTATTATAAAAGACACATTTATATGTGACTATACCCAAAACATATGTAAACCAGTTTTAACTATACTCGTATTCTTCCAACCTTCCTCCTTACCATACACAAATCATCCTTATTTAAAATTAACCTCAACACTCTTGCAATGACAGTTTGAGAAAAATCAATCATGACTAGTATACTTCTAATTCGCTATACTAGTATACTTCATGACTAGTATACTATACACTAGTAAACTTCCTCCTTATCTTATACAAATTATCCTTATTTTATCCTACATTCAATCTTACAATGACATTTTTTATAGTTTTTCACAACTCAACACTGAGGTTTGTGACAGTCTGGTCTAAAGGTATAAACTGATATTGTGTGCAAATAACAATTCTCTTGTAAAGATTGCAAGTTTACAACGGCGAAGTTTGCTCGCTGAACCTTGTCCAACTTGTAACGAGCTCAAGTGAGTTTCCCTGTCAATAAAAAGCCGTTATTCCTCCACAACTCTTCATTTGCTCGTCCAACTTTTTGCTTATTAGCTCTTCCACCTTCCTGTTTCTATATTTAGGTTGAATTTGCATATTGTACTATGTGTATGCAACGCTGTTGTGCTGATCACTAACATAACTTGTACCACGGGTTGTTTATATTGTCAATAGTAGGCTTCTTCAGCCTGTCTAAACATTTTAACACACTGTTTATTTGCATAAATAGCTTCAGATTATATCCTGATCATAACAGAATTAGGTTGTTGTATGCATTTGTACGTACAAACGAAAATACAAGAGCATCTTTGTTTTGATTTGAAGTTGGGGGGGGGGGGGAGAAAAATAGAAAATTTTGACTCTATCTTGTCTTGCTGTCAAAAACTTGATGAGATTCCTTTTCGATATCCCAGTTTTAAGAACGATTCAGAGCAGTACAAATTTTTATTCATCACTTCTTCTTAATTAAAAAGAATTATTAATAACTTAAGGATTCAAGTAACCTGTATGGTAATGTAGTCTGAATGAAATTACAAAAACGTGCGTAATTGATTCTCCTTTAAATGAAAGTTAAAAAAGTCTGTAGGCCTGCACGCAAGTCATATTCGTTGGGGCCTAAGTCACAGGCTTTTGGGACATTAAATCAAAGAAAGAAGGGTTGTGTCTCTACAAAAGGGACTGAATTATATAATTTACAATCGAAAATATTTACTAAAAATTACAGTATAGGCCTACCAAACCATAAAACTTCCAATTATCTTTTTGTGTGATTTTTTTTAAATCATTGAGTTTTGTATTTTGTATTTTGAAACATAAATTTCAGATTTTAGGTTTGTATATTGTGTTGTGTGTTTTTCCAAAACCTTAAAGCAGCCTTTTGCTATGTTCACCTTTAAAAAGGCATCAAAGTGCGTCGTCGGCGCCTTAGAAAAATTATAATAATCAAATAAAAAATCAAAGCCAAATTATACATTTTTAAAACTAGTTGTATTGTTCTTTGGATGGATCTGAAGTTGAACTGAAACAATTGAAATTTTATTTTGCAAATTCACGAGAAATGCAAGTTTTATTTGGATACCGTGTTTGCTCCACTCACTCGCCTCTCAGTACAGTACTAGAAAAACACTCGTTACTGCTCTATATGACCAGAAAGTTCTACTTCTCAAACCCGCATAAAGATATTTTATAGTAAACTATAATAGTCCCCAGAGAAGACACAAAATCAAATAAATTAAGGAAAGTTGTCAGACTTAATAATACTTAACATAATGTGATCGTTACTTAGAAAACAACTAAAGCTGTTAAAATAAAATACAAAATAAAAAATTTCTGACTCACAAATTTGAAATTTATAATGAAAGAATTAATTTTTTCCCTAAACAATTTAAAAAATTACATTTAGGCAGTACTTTTTTATGTTATTTTTTATGAATCCTGTTTCTATTTCCAACCTGTAAAAAATAAACAATTTATGAATTATGAAGCAATTAAGTTTTTTTTTAGCGTGGAAGGTGGACGGTGGTCGAGAGTAAATGTTGATGACATGTCACGCCGCTGATGGAGAGTTTCTGATTGCAGTAATTTGTCGTCACTTCCCCCCCCCCCCCCCCCCCCCGCCACCTGACACTTCCCCTACTGACAAACCTTACCTTCCCCTGGTCCCCAATTCCACCGTTCTTTCAATGAAAGTGACCTATACGCTGTTGTTGGTAAAATACAGGAAATTAATATAGGTTATCTCTATCTCTGATAAGATTGAATTATTTTACTGCTAACTTAAATAGTTGAGCCTAATGCTGTAATTTACAATTGAAAAATTAGTAATATTCTCGTAACTTAGTTCAAAAAGGGATGATTTAATTAATACGTCTAGTAATTTCTACTGACTTAAGTAACAGTGTCATCATTGCATGTGCTACAGCAAATCGACAATTTCTTAAATTTATTCATTCCGTAGTATACAGTATTAAGTACAGGCTCACCCAGAACAAAATATTTGGATGGTGCTGCAGTTTTACTACTACTAAGTAACTCTTTAAACCAACAGTTTTTGGATTTTTAAATAGGCTACTTTTTATAATTGACTCTTTAACAGAACATTTTCAGTCTTCTAGCTGGTTTAACTTTTTAGTTATATTATGTATTGTATTTCAATCCTAAGGGATTAAGTTGAAATCTAAAGTAAATTAATATGCCTTCTGTAAAACTCTCTAATTTTTGTTATTACAGTAATAATTAATAATTTGTTACTAATTTTTTTGATCACTACATTAAAAGAAGAATTATATGAGAAAATGAGCAGGTTGATAAAAACTTTAGTTTCAGCAAAATACACCAGGAAACGAAAGCGGGGCCAGGCAGTTAATCAAAATAACAAAGGGCCTATGAGATTCTCTCTCCCTACTCATAGCGGCTTGCCTGTCGCGCATTGAGTTATGTTTTAGGCCTATCTGCTCGCCCTTCTTGTACCGCAAAAGCCATAGTTCACAGAGTTTCTTTAACCTACACAATTTATTATAAAGTTGCATTACCCCACTACTTGGCGTTTCCCAAATTGCTTCTAATAACCATAGATTAATTGTGAAGGTTCGAAACTTCACTAAGCTTGCATTCGTCTGAGCTACTAATTTCCCAAAGAAACTTGACTAAAAATTAGCTGATCTCAATCAAGAACTAATGTAAATACGATGCGTTATAGGGTTATACAGTACTACAATAACTTTATTCATATAGCCGTCATTACGCTTTTTCAAGGGCGTTGGAAATTTAAGAACTATGAGTAAAATCTAATGACTTAGATGTGTTGGCTGACAAAAAGGTTCGGTTTGACGTTGTTGACGATTGACAGGCTCACAATTTGTCAATACAATCACAGACACTTTCCTCGGTATTGACTACAACCGTAGGCTACTTCATACTAAAAAAAAAAAAAAAACATTAAACAACACAGGATAGCTCAAAGCTGCCAAGCTGCCAATGTACATTTTCTCTGTCAGTTTTAAACTCAGAAATATAAAGAGCAATTACCAATAAATATTGCAACAAATCGTGAATATCATATCATATTTCCCTCACTTTCGTTAACCAGTGCCAATGCATCCTCCAAGGTTTGAATCATTGAATCATAACTTCTTTGGTATGAATAGACAGATGTTCTCACTTGTGTAAATACTGTGTTGACTCATTACAGCTTTTAACTTAAAATCTTTTATTAAATTTCCTAATCAATGGTAAAAATGGAGAAATTTAAAACTTTAAGGGCTTCTAGAGCCCTTCCGTTTGGATAGATATTTACCAATTTACTTCAGAAACAACTTCTCGCCGAGCTCTATCCAATGACACAAAAATAATTCAAATTGGTTGATAACTGTAGGAGGAGACCCTTGTACAAAAAAAGTGTCGCGTATTAAATATGTATAATATAGATCCCCCTCGTATACGAAGGTATTCATAATACACTAGAAAATTATCCTACTCGCAATTCGACATTTTAGTTGACTTTGGACCGACTGAGTCCAATGAGATTTATTATAAAATTTATTTATGATACCCCTTAGCGTATTAAATAAATAAAATAATTGATCGCCTAAATTGGTTACACAAACTATCATTATATCTATTTTATCCTATACTCTTATACGAGCAATGTTTGCTTGTTTGCTTGTTTGCTTGCTTGCACAATTATCTCAAAAACGGCTCCGACGATTTCCTTCAAATTTTGGAATATGGGGGTTTTGGCCACCAGAAATCGATTGGAGCTGGTCCCATAGCTGGGAAAAATCCGGTTTTTGCGCTAGAGCCCTTCAAAGATCCCATGTTATCCTTATGGAAATTTTTAACTGAACAAAAATCAGCTGATAACTGTAGATAAAATAAACCAATGTGTTACATCTTTAACCTGTGGTTTTAGGAAAATCATACCAATGTGCAGCAAACCTTCCGCCTGGCGAGTGAGCGGAGCGAACGAGCTTTGTGTGAGAAACGAAAGTAATAATTTTACCGAGCTTAAGCTCGGTCCCCCTGGTACTGTATATATAATACGTGATGTCATTTTTTATTGTGAACACAATTCGCCCCTTATTTCTGGACCAATTTTAGCGTTTGAGGTGTAAGAAAATTTGTCTCAGTCTGTAGTTTTGCAAAGGGTTTTAGATTTTTGATATTTCAATTCTGAAGGGCGCGGGAAGCTCTTAAAAAATGTATGGAAGCTCTTAAAAAATGTATTTTAAGATGTTAATCGTAAAAGATTAACATGAGGAACAATTGTTATTGAATTGCAAAATGAAACAGCTGTTATGGTATATCAGAAAAACAGGTGTTAAAAGCTGAATAGAAACATTGATTGAACTACTATACTGAAATATCAACACAATTCCATACTATATAACATGAAGAGTGTCTCTTAAAAATACTACAAAAATACTGTAGCGACAATGAGTGCTGCTAAACATTGTACAGGATCAGGGAGTTGGAATAAAATATTAATTTTCTTCTGTTGTCATTTATGTTTAATGAGTGATGAGCTATCTAGATGCTACATATTTGAGTTTATTCTCAATATTAAAGGAGTTTTAGACAGAGAGTCCCTAAGAAAAATTGGCCTAAGAACCTATAGTAACCTAGCTAATTGTGGACCTAGAAGAAAAAACACCAAATTTCAACACCATCACATTGAGAAGTTGAAGAATTAGTGGTGAAGATTGTTTGATTAAATCTTAACTAAATTAATCCCGCGCATTGCGCTGCGGGTCCCCCTAGTAATCATATTATTAATTTTAATAAATACGATATCCATTAATAAAAGTCTTCACCAAAATTACTATGCCTATAATGATAAACCCTTATGTTAAAATAACTACTTATCTTTAAACTTTCAAATAGAATGTAACGTTAACGTTCTTTCGTTCTATGTTATAACTTATATTGTAACTGAATTAATAAGTATTTCAATTATTAACACTGTTTTCCTAACTAAATGTGACCGCAGGCCAACTCAGGTTGCTTTGATAGAGAGCCTACGTCACTTCTGATGTGTTGATCACTAAACATAACTTGTTCCTCGGGTTGTTTATATTGTCAATGTGGCAGGAGGGCCTGTATAAACATATAAACGTACTATGTATTTGCATCAATAGCTTCAGATAATATCCAAATCATAACAGAATTAAGTTATTGTATGCATTTGTGTACATATATAAACGAAAAAACAAGGGCATCTTTGTTTGATTTGAAGTTTGGGGGAAAGAAAAATAGTTTATTTTGACCTTATCTTGCCTTGCTGTCAAAAACTTGATGAAATTCCTTTATAAATATCAGTTTAAAGAACAATTCAGTGCAGTATAAAATTGTATTCATCACTTCTTCTGAATTAAAAATAATTATTAACAACTTAAGGATTCAAGTAACCTGTATGGTAATGTAGTCTGAATGAAATTACAAAAACGTGAGTAGTGTGTTTTGGTTACTTCTGGCCCGGAAGTGACGTCACCGGAAGCCACATGCCACGGCACGTGGCTTCCGGTGGGCCAGAAGTGGGGACAATAGATGTCGGGGTGGAGATGGCGAGAGCGTCGGCGGTCGGTTGAGCGAAGAGTGCGCATAAAATAGAAGTTAGTTCAAAATTGAAATTCGACGGTGTAATAAAAACTCTAATAGTTGAACGAAACTAGAAGTTAGTGTAAAACTGAAATTCAACAATCGGGGTGTTGAACCAAATTTGCGCATAAATTAAAAGTTGGTTCAAAACTGAAATTCAACGATCGGGAGTCGAACTAAATTAGCGCATAAATTAACCGGGGTTGAAGTAAAACCTCGCATAAATTAAAAGTAAGTTCAAAATTGTAATTCGAAGGTGTTAATAAAAACTCTAATAGTTGAACGAAAATAAAAGTCAGTTGAAACATTGCGCAGCCATAACAAGAGAGAGAGAGAGAAGGTAGATAGAAGTGTTAAGTCCGCGGATAGAACGAGAATGAAGAATGAAACATGACGCGTCGAAATATATGCGTGACTGTAGATGTCAGATGGTGAATTAATCAATGGGGGAGTGGAGATGGCGCTCGGTTGAACTAAAATTGCGCATAAATTAAAAGTAGGTTCAAAACTGAAATTCAACAATTGGGAGTTGAACTAAAATTGCGCATAAATTAACCGGGGTTGAAGTAAAACTAATATATGTTAGTAAAAGTAATATATGTTGTGTCTGCAAAAGTTTCAATTTCAAACATTGCGTATCCATCACAAGAAGTATATCAGACGTGTAGAAGTCAGAACAAGACAGATGAATGAGATATAACGTCAAGCACGCGAAGGTGATTCAAACAGGACGACACGTGCTAATGTAAATGAAATTCCAGGTTAGTAGCAATTAGACTTGTATAATGAAGTTGGCGAAACGTATATGTAATGAGTAGGAAGGATGCGAACAACACAAATGCGAGTTAATTAATGGTCGCGGCGCGATGAACAATCTCCTTTTTATAACGGCTATCGCGTGGAAGATCAGTTCCGCATGAGCGCCCAAGTGGAACCTCCCGTGTTCACTCAAGCGGAACCCCCCCCCCCCCCGACTAATCAAGCGGAACCCCCCCCCCCCCCCCGGTGTTCACTCAAGCGGAACCCCGCCGGGTCGATGACCGGTCAATGGTCGGTCACGACCGGTTGCTAACCCCATCTAATTACCACACTTCACATCCCATGCCAGCCATGAATTACTATTGTTTGAATGAAACAGAATTAAACATGGCAGCCACCATAGAAAATTCTAACCTCAAACCTTGATTTTACGTCACTGCGCATGCGCCGCTCCCACTCCTTCGTTTATTTTATGCTGCTATAACTTGTACTGGAGTGAGCCAACTTCACGCTACGGCGCCTAGTCCTGTATTACTCACTTTAACGCTACTGCGAATGCGCCTAGTCTGTATTACTCACTTTAGCGCTGCTGCGAATGCAACGAGTTCTCCGGATCGGAATCACTCCTCGCTATTGCGCATGCGCCGAGTCCTGTATTACTCGATTTAGCTCTACTGTGCACGGAAAGTTCTAACCTCAAACCTTGGATTTTACGTCGCTGCGCATGCGCCACCCCCACTCCTTCGTTTCATTTTTACACTGCTGCGAACTGGAGTGGATTGAAGACCGTACTGGAGTGAAATGAGTCCCCCACCACTGCATTAATTACTCCCACCACTCGAAAATCCGAGGAGCGATACGAGCCCAATTTTCGCGTCAGTCGTCAACGAATTTTCATAGCGAAAAGTCGTTGACGACTCGGTAAGAGGTTCAAATATATAGTAGGCCTATATATATTTGAACTTCTTATACTACGTTGCGTTCTTTAATGCAATGTGGTATGTGTGTGTGTGTGTGTGTGTGTGTGTAAATATTAGTTGTAAGTTGCACTTAATTTTAGAATTAATTTGCGCATTGCGATGTTAGTTATAAGTTGTGTTTAGCGTTAAGGTGTATTAATTTTAAGAGGTGTTTAGCATTAAGGTGTATTAATTTTAAGAATAATTATGGTATTTGGTTGTGTTGAATTATTTGATATTTAATAATGATGTGTTGATAGTTTTAAGTGTTGGTATTAATAATTAATGTCGTTGTTTTGCCTTTCAGCTAGATGATAGGGGGTAGATTAAATGTAAATTCAGAAGTTCGGTTGAACTTCACTTAGAAGGGGTGGGACATCCGCACTAGCGGACTAGGTTTTTGCATTTTGTTTAGGAATATGATTGGGTGGGATTAGTTGGGTGGGTGTTAGAGTTGCGTTTCTGCATTAGGTGTTCCAGTTTCCCTTCGAATTCACGGTTACGGTAGACCCGGACCGGACCGTTACGGTAGACCCGGACGGGCCAAACAAAATTGCGTCGATGTCCCTCGCAGAACGTAACTAGTGGGTTGGGAGTGGGAACCGTTAGGCAAACAGGGTGGTGGGAACAGTTACTACTGTTCCCATCACCTTGGTTCTTTATAAGTCTTGAATGACCTTGAACCACTTTCGGAAGGGTCAATGAGACTCAAAGTCTCGTGACCTACTTTTCTGAGGTCGTTGTACAGTTATATGGCCTCTCTGACTTGCATTGTTTGCCGGTGTAGCTTCATATAGCGTGCAAAGAATGGTTCCTAATGAAATCTCATCAGCATTCAAAGACAGAGACTGTTGTTTTGCAAGTTAATTAGTCTTGAAATAATGAAGTAGGAAACGTATATGTAATGAGTAGGAAAGATGTGAACACCGCAAATGCGAGTTAATTAGTGGTCGCGGCGTGATGAACATTTGTCTTCATTATCACACAACGACTATCTCGTGAGAATATCAGTTCCGCATGAGCACCCAAGTGGAACCCCTTGTGACTAATGAAGCGGACCCCCCCCCGTGACTAATGAAGCGGAACCCCCCCCCCGTGACTAATGAAGCGGAACCCCCCCCCATAAAAAATGGAGATTAAATCCCCCCCCCCCCCGACTAATGAAGCGGAACCCCCCCCCGGGAAAATTAAAATGCCTATAACTCGATAATGGATTGACGGATTAGGACAAGCGATACATCATTGAAAAGGTCTATGTAAGACGAACATTTTAGTAAAAGAATAATTTAGTTACTTTATTTCAGTCAAAAGTTATGCGAATTATTTGAAATAAACACCCCCTCTCTTTCCTTCCCTCCCACCTTCCCCCACTTAACGGTTGTTAACCCCTCTCATTAGCATACCGTTATAAAAGACGCAGCGACCACGGCTAGATTTCCATTCTGATTCCAGACGTTACGCTGCAAGCTGCGAACAGAACTACCACGATGTCATCCCTGCCTACTACAACTTCCACTACAGAATGTTCTTCTATTACAAGTTTAACTTCTACTTCTACTACGGCTTCGACTCCAGTCAAGAAAACTCTTCGCTTGAAAAATGCTTCCGACTGGTATAAGAAGCAACTAGACTCGAAACCTTCAACTTCTGGAGCTCTTCTTCCGCTCACTATGACTACTATATTTGGCAGCATATTTTCACCGCCTCTACCTTCAAACGACTCCACACCATCTCAACAACAATCACCGCCGCCATCAAACAACATGCCGCCACCGCAAACAGTTCTTCATAAAGACCACACCTATTCAAAAAATAAATCCTCTAAGCCTGCTCCTAAACCTTCTCCTTCAGAGCGCTTTCAATTATTAAAAGAAAAGCGCCGTAGGGCATTTAGCCTTCCCACTACTTGCCCTGAAGTGCTGACTAGGGGAATTAAGAAAGGATCAGCTTGTGGGAGGAAATGTGTTAAGAACGAACGTTTCTGCCGTGTACATGTCGTGAAACATCTTTCCGAACCACAACTGACAGAAACCCCCACTGTTGAATACCAATCCGAAATTATTGCTGTGAAAGGAAATAGGATTAAGAGAAGTTGTCTTTATTTTTTTGAAAGTGTTATTGACAACGAACACATTTTGGCAAATTGTAACGGCAAAAAATATAATATTAAAGTTATTGAATCCTTGCGTAAAGAAAAATCCGTTTATGAGTTAGACTCTAAAGACTATCTCCTCAGGCATAAAATGGATGGTATTACAAGGTGGGGACGTAAACAGTAAATTCACATAGTTTTTCCAAATTTTGCTTAAAAAAATAATGGGGGAGAAACACAATGCGTTAGAGCGTTGTGTTTCTCCCTCATTATTTTTTAACACTCTAAGTCTCGTGACCTACTTTTCTGAGGTCGTTGTGTCCACTCAAGCGGAGATTAAATTCCCCCGAAAATTTAAATGTCTATAACTCGATAATGGATTGACGGATTATGATAAGCGATACATCATTGAAAAGGTCTATGTAAGACGAACATTTTAGTAAAAGAAGAATTTGGTTATCTTATTTTAGTCAAAAGTTATGCGAATTATTTTAAATAAATACCCCCCCCCCCTCACCTTCCTTTTCCCTCACCTCCCGGGTCAATAATCGGTCACGGCCAGCTGTTACCCCTCTCATTAGCATACCGTTATAAAAGCGGAGCAAGCATTGTTCACTCCTCATTCCGCTTCTACACGCCACTCTTGTTGTTTCGTCTCTGCTCTTTACAATATTACTTGTTTTAAAAATGCCTCCTCGTCTTAGTGAAAATTTCAGTTCTTCCGAAATTTCTGATGTTTTTGAACAACCTGAAGACACTTTAAATAACGACAGTGACAGTGAAGATGATGATGATTATTATAGCGTTAAAATTAGTGAAAAACTGAAAGTTATAGCAATTGATCCACAATTCCCATTCGATACAATAGAAAAATTCATGTCTGAAGCTCATAAATGGTTGGATTCAGGATCTTACGTACGAATCGGCTCTTTTATATTGTATGATGATTGTAATTCTTTTCTTATAACACCAAATGATAGAGACCGCATGCGGCAGTGGGCTCAAACAATGAAGGAGTGCTACGAACAAGGTGTGGATGTTGGCGGCTATTTTACAGCGCAAGTGGTTTAAAAATCAAATTACCCTTCCCCCACCCTACACCTTATCCCTTCCCAATCCTTATTCCTTCCCCCTCCCCATTTTTAAAACTCATAAAAGGCGGGCTATGAACCTCCAGGTTTCTAGTCTGTACTTGCACCTTGTGTTGTCAAGATGCTTACCGCTTTATCTTTTAATAGTATTACAGGCACTGAGCAGAAATTCTATAGAAAATTTTGTTCTCTACTTGATAAACCGCAAAAACTACCTCCAAATACTTTCACCTACAAGCTACCTCTGATGGACAAGGATGATGTAAGCAAAATACCATTAGTTCAAGCGAAATTTCTGGAAGAAAAAAATCTTGTTTATGTAAGAGAAGTGTATCATAATGAATATTCAAAAAGATTGGCTTACGAATTCATTAAGGAACATGCAGGACGTGAAAAAGAACAGTATCCAGGACCATTTTATTTATATCTTTTTGAGAATGGAGCTAGTGTAACGGTAGAAATAAGTATCAAATTAATGTAATTCTCCCTACCAAATTTGTGGGGTGAGGGTTTGAAGTAGATTTGCGCATAAATTAAAAGTTAGTTCACAACTGAAATTCAACAATTGTTGGTCGAACTAAATTTGCGCATAAATTAACCGGGGTTGAATTAAAAGTTCGCATATCTTCCTATCAAGTTTATGAAGTTAGAATTTTGTTTTGCTGTAAAGTTATTGAAATAGTATTTGTATAAGGAAAATTCATATTGAAATACATGTTGTAATTTAGTCGTAGAGATGTGTACTGTACGAAAGCTGGATTTATAGTGAGTCGGCGCGACAAATGAACTTGTATTTATGCAGATTGTTAAAATGGAATAAAGAGATGATAGTAGCAAAACGCTCTAAGTAGAAAGTGTAAATAATGTTATATAAAGAAATAATAGTTAAACAAGGAAAATATTGAAAATTCAAACTAGTATTAAAAAATATGAACGGACAATCAATTTTGTAGAAGGTTAATATTTTGTTGAAAACGTTTGATTTTCTTGGATAGTGAAGAAGAAGAAGATGAAATAGTGGTAGGGGGACCGTTATAAAAGGAGGAATGTGAGAGCCCATTTCATTTCTCTGCGAAACTTCGAAGAGTAAACATCTCAACATGTATCATTGCGATAAATGTTCGGAATCGTTTCACGATGAAATTCTATTAGACTGTCATAAAGAACTAATTCACAACAACGCAGAAGAAAAACAAGAAGAACAAGAAGAACAAGAAGAACAAGAAGAACAAGAAGAACAAGAAGAAATAACAGCAACATCTTCAACTACTTTACCGAATCTACAAGTATTTGCTTTACCCGGTAAAGTAGTAATGCATCATAAGATTCAAAATGAAAACTTGAACTTAGAAGAATTTATTAGAGAAGCAAAACCAATCGTAAGTAAAACTTTAAAAGAAGAATTGAAAAGATTGAACTTTCTTAAATTTAGTTTACTACTAGAAGCTATGTTTATAAATGTACAAGAAGAATTATCACCAAGAGGATTCATAACAAAAAACCGAACCATCATGGAAAGTTCAAACATTGATTCAATAGTAGAGAACTGTATAGAAGAAATATTAACCAAAATTCAGGAACATGAAGGAAGAGGATCCGGATGGAGTCTTTCAAGTATTGAAGGATTAGATATAAGAGTTCAAAAACACGGATATGGACTAAGGGGATCTAGTTACATTCCTTTGCCTAAAAGTATTGAAGATACAAAATCTTGTATTAATGTTAGAAATGCAGACAATGAATGTTTTCGTTATGCAATGACAGCTAAATTTGTACCAAATAATGCGTATAGACCTGACCGGGAATATGAAAATCAAAGAAATGAGTACAATTTTCAAGGAATTACTTATCCTGTATCACTAGAAGATATATCAAAATTTGAGAAGAAAAATCCCGGTACTTCTATCAATGTTTTTGCATTAGATAGTTCAAACAAAGTGTATCCTTTACGTATTGCAAAAGAAGAACTACCAGATCATACGGATTTACTACTATTAACACGAGGAGATGTGTCTCACTATGTGTACATAAAGCAATTTGATCGTCTTGTTAACAAGCAACTTTCAAAAAATAGAAACAAAAAGTTGATTTGCAAGAGATGTTTTAATTTTCAACGAGAAGGAAGACAAGGAAGAGAATGGTTACAAGAGCACAAAAGATTATGTAACAATAATTATGAAGCAAAGATTAATTTACCTGCAGAAAACAGAGCATTCGTTTCATTTGAAAAAGTTCATCATCAATACCGTATCCCTTTAGTTGTGTATGCGGATTTTGAATCAACACTTGTTCCAGTTGAAGAAGAAAATTGCGAAGCAAGAAAAAGTGTAAAGTATCAAATGCACAAACCAAACAGTTTTTGTTTAATGGTCAAATCAACATTATCAGAAGAACATTTAAACAGATATGGATTAACTTCAGAACCTCTAGTATATCGTGGTGAAAATGCGGAAAAAATATTTCTTGATCACCTATATTCAATAGCTGGAAATACACAAAGATTATATACAAATATTGTACCAATGAAACCGATGGATGAAGAAGAAGAAATTCAACATGAAAATGCAACTCGATGTTTTTTGTGCAAAAATGATTTTACTATTGAGAATTATAAAATTAAAGATCACGACCACCTCACAGGTTATTACAGGGGTGCTGCTTGTAATAAATGCAACTTGAGCTATCGTTTACCACTATTTATTCCTGTGGTTCTGCATAACCTCAGTGGGTACGACGCTCATTTTATAATACCTGAATTAGGAAGAGACGACGGTAAAATCGATGTGTTAGCTGAAACTTCAGAAAAGTTCATAAGTTTTTCCAAAGAAGTTGGAAACCTCAAATTAAGATTCTTGGACTCCTACCGATTTATGCCGTCAAGTTTGTCCAAACTTTCTGAAAACCTAAGGAAACAAGATTTAATCGAAACGAAGAAGATTGTAAACAACGACAAACTGGATCTGGTACTTCGAAAAGGTGTTTTTCCATATGATTACATAGACAGTTTAGAAAGATTTAATGAAACATCATTACCTCCAAAAGAAGAATTTAAAAGTAAACTTTTCGACATGGATATATCTCAAGATGATTATAATCACGCATGCAAAGTATGGAACGAATTAGGATTTAGAACATTGGGAGAATATTCAGATTTTTATGTTAAACTAGATGTGACTTTATTATGTGATGTGATGGAAGAATTTAGAAATACGTGTTTTGCAGCATATGGATTGGACCCTCTTCATTCGTACACTTCGCCTGGACTAGCGTGGCAAGCCATGTTGAAAGAGACAAATTGTAAAATACAACTTCTTACAGATATAGATATGGTTTTGATGTTAGAGTCAGGAGTTCGCGGAGGATTGACGCAAAGTGTAACACGACATGTCAGGGCAAACAACAAGTATTTGCCCGATTATGATGCATCAAAACCAACAACATTCCTGGGTTATTTTGATGCAAATAACTTATACGGATGGGCAATGTCGAATCCCCTTCCATATGATAATTTCAAATGGATAGATCCTGAATCAATAGGAAACATAATGGATATACCGAAGCATGGTGAAACAGGTTATATTTTTGACGTCGATTTTGAATATCCCGAACATCTTCACGATCAACATTATGATTTACCACTGCTTCCGAAGACCGAAATTTCTCCAACTGGAAGATGGCCGAAATTAATGATGACTTTAACCGACAAGTCTCGGTATGTTGGACACTACTGGATGATACAACAGGCCTTAGACCTAGGATTGAGAATTACAAAGATTAATCGAGTATTACAATTCTCTCAATCTTGTTGGTTAAAACCGTACATTGACAACAACACAAGAAGAAGAGCTGCTGCTACATCAAGTTTTCAAAAAGATTTTTTCAAACTAATGAACAACGCAATATTTGGCAAGACTTTGGAAAACAAAAGGAAACATAAGGATATTAAATTGGTAACTGATCCAGTAAAATTACAGAAATTAGTGCAACAACCAAACTTTGGTACATCTGTAATTATTAATGAAAATCTAGTTCTTATTTCCATGAACAAGAAGTCAGTTAAAATGGATCGTCCTTTGTATCTTGGAATGTCAATCTTGGATATTTCTAAAACACACATGTACGAGTTTCATTATAAGAAGATGGTTAACTATTATGGAAGAGATAACATTGGTATTGCATATATGGATACAGATGCACTCATTTACTGGATTAAAACAAATGACATGTACGAAGATCTACGCACCTTTATATATAAAGATGATTTCGACTTTTCTGATTATCCTAAGGACCATCCAAATTACGACTACGACAGAAACAAGAAAGTATTGGGAAAATTTAAAGATGAAACAAATGGTGTGCCAATGATGGAAATTGTAGCATTGATGTCCAAACTGTATTCGTTTCAACTGTACATAAACGAAAGGAACGAACATCAAGTCACAAAGAAAGCCAAAGGAATAAAAACCTCTTTCCTGAAGAAGAACGTACAGTTTGAACATTATAAAAGATGTTTGTTTGAAAATGTTGAAACAACTGCAACATTTAACACCATAAGAAGCTTCAACCATCGTCTTTTCAGTGTGAAGCAAACCAAATCGGCATTGAGCTATAAGGATGACAAGAGATACATCCTTGAAGACAACATAAGAACTCTGCCATTTGGACATTACTCTCTAAACCCTATCGACCAGTAAACCTATTCTTCGTCCTCTACCTTCTTCCTTTTTTTTCCTTTCCGTAAAGAAGAGGGGACATGGCAAGCCCAATGCCATGTTCCCTCTTTTTTACACTAATATGAAATGGCCTTGACCTATATTCAAACTATATAAAAGAGAATGAACTGTTGTACGGATCAGTATTTTTACAAGCGATGTGCAAGCAACACCTGAAGATGGAAAGTGTGAAGGACAAGATTGTAAATGAACTACATAAACCAGCAAGAAGAAGATTTCCAAGAAGAAGTACAATCATTAAAGGAATGAATGATCTTTACCAAGCTGATCTCATTGAAATGATACCGCACAGTAAATTAAACAAAGGTTTCAAATATATTTTAACAATTATAGACTGTTTTACTAAAATAGCTGACGCTTTACCATTGAAGGATAAGACTGGTAAAAGTGTTACGAAAGCTATGTGACGCTTTACCATTAAAGGATAAGACTGGTAAAAGTGTTACAAAAGCTATGGAAACAACGATACAAAGAAATAAATTCAAAATCAAACATCTACAGACTGATGATGGAAAAGAATATTTTAATAAAGACTTTGGAGCTTTGATGAAAAAATATCAAATAAATCATTATTCTACAAATTCTGAAGTTAAAGCTTCAATAATTGAAAGATTCAATAGAACATTGAAAGGAGCGATGTACAAACAATTTTCAAAACGAGGATCATACGTGTGGTATGACATATTACCACAACTTATAAAAGAGTATAACAACAAATATCATCGTACCATTGGAATGAAACCTATCCAAGTAAACAGCGCTAATGCTAAGGTTGTATTACAACGCATCAGAAATAATACAACACCTAAATTGGAAAAGTTGCAACCAAAAAAGTTTAAGGTCAACGATAAAGTTCGTATAAGCAAATACAAAGGTGTATTTAGTAAAAGGTATCTACCAAATTGGACTAATGAAGTATTTACAGTTTATAAAGTGCAACCAACTATACCTGAAACTTACTTATTAAAGGATAACAAGGGTGAATTACTTCAAGGTGGATTCTACGGACATGAATTGTTGAAATCAAATGTCGGTGATGTATATCTTGTTGAGAAGGTTTTACAAAGGAAAAAGGATATGGTTAAAGTCCGGTGGTTGGGATTCGATAAAAGTGAAGACTCTTGGATTCCTTCAAAAGACTTGGTATAGTAATTTAATAGCTCATTGTGTTTAACCTTGATACAAGATGGAGATTGTACAACAAAAAGATCGATTTAATATCAATAATATTGATGAATTGACGGTTGACAATGATAGGTTAAATCATGGTAAACATGGTGAATTACTACCAAATACGATAAGATGTTTAATAACTGGTCCTTCAAATTGTGGAAAAACAAATGTTGTTTTTAACCTTATAACTAATCCTAAAGGATTGCGCTTTAACAATATATACATTTTTTCAAAATCATTGCAACAACCGAAATATCAATTATTGGATAAAGTACTTGCAAGTGTACCTGAAGTGAATTTCTACAAGTTTAATGCCAGCGAAACAATTATGCAACCAAATGAAGCAAAACCATTTTCTATTTTTATTTTTGACGATGTGTCTTGTGAAAATCACGACACTATAAGGAATTATTTCGCTATGGGAAGACATCATAATATCGATAGCATTTATATTGGTCAAACATACAGTAAAATTCCAAAACAACTTATAAGAGATAATGCAAATATGTTGATTGTCTTTAAGCAAGATGAAACAAATTTAAAACATATATACAATGATCATGTAAATGCGGATATGTCATTTGAGAAATTTAAAGAAATGTGTGGCAAAGCATGGAATGAGAAATATGGCTTTCTCGTTATTATGAAGGAAGAAGATATTAAAAATGGTAGATATCGTATAGGGTTGGATAAATTTGTATTTATGCGTTGAACTACCGATGCTACATCTAGTTACACGTTGAACTTCACAGTGTAAACATGGTGAATCAAGAAAAACTATTGAAAGAAATAAAATCACTCAGTGATTCTATTAGGAAGAAGAATCGTGCATTGAGGATGGGTTTAAGTGAAAGAGAAGAATTTCTAGAGACTACATTTAAACCTATTACGGAACCTTTAAAACAGATATCAGAAACTATTGGTAAACCTCGTTATGAAGGAGATGTTTTACTACCAGTTTCTAAACAAGAAGTACAAGCATTAAAAAAAGAAGAAGATGATGATTCATATACAAGTGCTAGTGAGCAAGAAGAAACAAAAGAAGAAGAAGAACCAATTGTTGAAAAGGAAGAAGAACAGCCAATACCTGAAGCTGAACAATCTATTCCAAATTTAACTCAATTGAGTAGCGATATATTACAACATGGACCTCTTGGAAGAAAATATATAATGAAAATGCTACATGACATGAAATCAAACCCGAATTTGAGTAGATCACACGTATACGGAGCAAGAATTGATGGGAATGAATTAAAGATCGGCGATTCAAAGCTTGAAATAACACAAGACGATTACATCATTATTGGTGAGCATAAATATAAAGGAACAAAAGGACTTTATGAATTAATTTTTAAAAACATACCACTAAGATATTCATCCAAAGATTTAAGTGTTTTTAAGGAAATTCTACAAAATACTAACGCTCATAAAAGAAACTACTTAAAGGATGCAATGATTAATCGTTCACGTGCAACAAAATATAACATTGTTATAAAAAAGTTGTTTCCTCCACGAAAATTGCCAACATTACGTACTGCACCAGCGGTGAGACAACCACTGAAAAGAAAATCTTTATCACTTATGGATTTATCACTTCTTGAACAACATGGTAAAAAGAGTAAAGGAGATACTTCAACATCTGGCAAAGGATTGATGAAAAATCTATACAATACGAATGTGATTTACTACAACGACATCAATAAATTGGTTGATAGAATGAGACTATTGCATGAAGCCATGGAAGCCGGTCATACAGGTTTAAATAATGAATGGGTAGCTCTGATTGACGAACTCAGGAATCGCGGCATAATCGTATAATTGTCCGCGGATATATAAGAGTTGCAGGCGTATAATGTGTCAGTTCTAACATGAGCGTCGACAAGTTCGGACGATACTCCGCGTTAGGAGTGCAAGTTGGAGAAAACAGAAAAAGAAGTGGATTACCGCAAACACCCGAAGGTGACTATAACATAAATAATAAACGTTTAAAGTTTGTTAAGGATCCAGAAGAAGATGGAGATGCAACAAATTTAAAAACAGTAAAGGAGGAAACATCTACAAGTTTGAAACTCGACAACAACCAACTGTATGATGCAAAATCTCACAGGGTTATTAATGTTGCAAAACCAGTCAACAATGGAGATGTTGTTAATAAAGGCTATTTTCTATCTGCGATGGAATACGCTTTACTGTTGGAAAAGACTAAAAGTGGAAAAAAGTACAATGCTTTAAATTATAAAATAACTAATGTGGCAGATCCAACCGAGGATACAGATACAATCAATAAGCGTTATTTGCATTCTGTAATACCAGAAAAGAAAAAAGATGGATTTTCCTTCTATAAATATACTATAAACGATATTGGATATCCTAAAGAAGAAAGTGATGGTGTTAATATTAAATACATTAAAGATAATTGTATTTTATATAATGGTGCTGTTATTGATTGTCATGGAAAAGTGTTGTCCAATCTGAAAGATGGTTCAACTCCATCGGATGCTGCTACCGTGAGACAAATGAATGAAAGCTTGAAGAAAGGAACATCCGCTTTTGTTAAACAAAATCAGGTGGTGTCAAAGAAAGGTGATGAGTTTATGCAAGGAAGTGAAAAGTTTACCTTACTACAACTACAAAATAACAAGTGGGATGGAAAAAATAAAAGATTGTCAAATATAAGTTTAGGCACGGAAGAACATGATGCTGTTATTTTAACACAAGTGCCACAACTATCAGCTACTGGTGTTAACTTTATATGTGGAGGTAGACGATTAACCCATGTAAAATCTGGTAAAGATGATAATGATTGCGTTGTTGTGAAACAAACTATAGTTTTAGATAAAATAAATAACTTATATGATGGAAAAAATAGAAGAATATCTAACATATCAGCAGGAATAGCTCCGAATGATGTTGCTACTATTAATCAAGTTATAGCAACCTCTAATAACGATCCATCTGTGTATACATGTAATGGTAAACGTATCACAAATCTTGATAATCCTACACGTAACAAAGATGCTACTAATGTAGAGTATGTAATGAATCTTGTAGGTAATGTAGTTATTGATATGCATAATCATTTGATTAATGCATCGATGAAACACAATAAAATCGAAGATTCTCAAAGAAACCAATGGATTAAAGATGAAATTATTGATAGATACTAGTAAAACTTATGAATATTTAAGTATGGAATACACCAAAAGGATTCATTATCATAAAGTATTTCATAGAGTGAAGACGTTGGTTACATAAAACAGCATAATGAAGACCGTATCGCTCAGTCGTCGTCAAGACAGCGGCAAGAGAGGACGTGGTTTAACATCAGCTGCATTATCCCTGCTCAGACGGATTCCAATTGGTGCTGTTGTGAATCGAACGATAGACGCTTTACCATACGAATTACATCTGCCCGGAGGTTATCAATATTGTGGACCTGGAACTAAGTTGGCAAAACGTTTAGCAAGAGGAGATCCTGGAATTAATAAATTAGATCAAGCTTGCAAAGAACACGATATAGCATATTCAAAGTATAAAGATTCAACAAATAGATCAATAGCGGATAAAATTCTAGCGGAAAAAGCTTGGCAAAGAGTAAAATCAAGTGACGCAAGTATTGCAGAAAAAGCAGCGGCTTGGGCAGTAACTACAGCCATGAAGACGAAAGCAAAGTTAGGTGCTGGAAGACGTCGCAGAGGAAGACCTGCAAAAGGAAGAAGCGCTCCCAAAAGAGGTGGAAACATTAAAAAAGGACGTCGTAGAACTCGTAAGACAAATGTAAAGAAGACTTCTGTTTGGCAAATGGTAAAAAACGGAGCAGGTTTATACCTAAGACCATACCGTGTGTACTAAATAAAAAGAATCAATTGATAATTCCAAATAAAGCCTTAACAAATCATCAGTTAAATGATTATGTAAAATGTTTGAAAATACCATTTTTTCGAGGAGTTTTTATGAAAGATGCATTACCAACTAAAATATGGGAAAATGAAACTGGAATAGTAAATTTGGATTCCACCTATGGTCCAGGCACTCATTGGGTATGCTATAAAAAGCTCGGACAAACCGTTTACTACTTTGATAGTTTTGGCAATCTGCCACCGCCGAAAGAACTGCAACATTATTTTCGAAACTCCAAAAACATTTTTTACAATTACAAAAGAGAACAACCTAACAACACTGAAATCTGTGGGCATTTATGTTTGGAGTTTCTAGCGAAGAGTGTCAGTCACCTTTAAGATGTCATCGTATACAGTGTCACTGAGTGGAAATTCATCCACATTGAAAAGTACGCTGTTCCCAGCATTGCGTCTATCCAAGGAAAGATCATGGGAAGCGGCATTACTTGATTTGACTACCTACAACTCAATTCCCAATGTTACGGAAGGTAAAAACAATTTACTACATTATTATGAAACTATGGATGCTTCAGGAAAATACTCAGAATTGAAAATAATTACATTTCCTACTGGAGCTTATGAAATCGATGATATAAACCAATTACTACAGAAACAACTCGGAGAAGAAAATATCACCGTTAAAGGAAACAATAATACTTTAAAAGCAGAAATAACTTCGAAATATTATATCGATGTCAGCTTGGAAAACTCCATTGGCAGTTTACTTGGATTTACAGATGCAAAAAAGAAAATCTTAACTCCTGGAACTACTCATTCGGGTAATACAACTGTTACAATATTGAAAGTCAATAGTATCGATGTAACGTGTAATATTATACACGGATCGTATAGAGAAGGAGTGAATCAGCATATTTTACATACATTTTATCCAACAGTGGCTCCCGGTTTTAAAATTGTTGAGAAGCCACAAAACTTGATATACCTACCGTTAAACACTAGTTTCATTTCAGACATCGTACTGAACATATTGGATCAAGACGGTGTTAGTGTTGACTTTAGAGGAGAAACGATAACTATACGGATACACATCAGAGCGGCAACATAAAAGTCGACATGGGATTATCATTTAAACCGCAACGGAAGAGTCGGGAGCTCAGTAGCTCCTCGACATTGGAAGAGTTAACATCGGACAACATTCGTTTTCTACAGAAGATTGGATTGAAACTTAACAACGATGGATATCCTGGATATATCTCAAGGACCGACATTCGACGAAACACTATGGGAGAAGGAATATCACACGCACAACCCTTACACTTCATCAAAATTAAACAATAACGATGAAATAAGGATTCCCATTCAACAACAAGATATTTACACATTACCGTGTGAAAGTTATTTATACATTGAAGGACGGGTATTAAAATTGGATGGAAAAACTGCTTCAACAGTTCCTTTTATAAATAACCCGATGGCATATCTTTTTGATGAAATAAGATATGAGATATCAGGGGTGACAGTTGATTCGACAAAAAAGGTTGGTATAACAACGACATTGAAAGGATTAACATCATTAACACCGCATGAGAAGAATTCAATAGTCACCGCCGGATGGGTTGCCCCTGATAAAGACACTATAACACCGGATTCCAACGGTCACTTTGATTTTCATGTACCTTTACGATTGCTTTTGGGATTCGCTGAAGATTACAAACGAATAATAATAAATGTCAAACAAGAATTGGTATTACTCAGATCTTCAACTAACAAGGACTTGATACTTGCAGACCCTGCAACTACGGAAGATAAACTGGAATGGCAACTACAATTGGATAAAGTTGTTTGGAGAGTACCTCATGTAAGATTGGCCGATGAACATAGAATCGTATTATTGAGAAAGTTAAAATCTGACCGTGATATTGTGATGCCATTCCGAAGTTGGGAATTCCATGAATATCCTACACTACCTCAGACAGAACGACAAACATGGACCGTCAAGACATCAACTTACTTGGAACGAGCAAGGTACATAATACTCGGTTTTCAAACTAAGCGAAAAGATGTTATCACTGCAAATGCCGGGCAATTTGATCACTGTAAAATAAAGAATTGTAAAGTTTTTCTAAACTCTCAATTCTTTCCGTATGACAATTTGAATGTCATGTTCAGCAAAAAACGTTTTTCCATTTTATACGATATGTATGCAAGATTTCAATCGTCATATTATGGAAAGACTAATACACCACTATTATCGCCTGACCAGTATTATTCCAAGGCTCCGATAATTGTAATCGATTGTTCAAAACAAAATGAATCGGTAAAATCATCAAGTGTGGATATAAAAATTGAAATGGAATTTGAACAACCAGTAGCGGATGGAACTTCAGCATACTGTCTAATTCTACATGATAAAATAGTTACTTACACACCGCTGACCGGAATTGTGAAGAATGTACTTTAAAAAGAATTAGTACAACGACTGCAGATTTTTTGAGGTTAGAATTATCTGCTTCAATTTTTGAGGTTAGAATTTCGTTTGTGAAAAACAAGTTGAAAACAAACATTTATGTGATTGTATAAATTTCAAGGATTTCACGAAAAACATAAAAGCGAGAAAATCATGAGTTGAAAGTTCATTTTATCTTCGACCGTCGTATGGGAAACATCGTTCGCAAGATGAGTTCTACTAACGGAGAAGAAAATACACCTCTAATGGATGAGAATAGTTCAGATATAGAAAAACAAGTTGAACGAGAAATGGACGAGTTCCTCAAGTTTAACAAACATAAGAAGAGAGAAGAAGAAAAAGAAGAAGGAGAAGCTGAAAAAGAAGTAAAAAGAAAAAAAGTTGAAGTTAACATTACAACAAATATTTTAACAGAAGTATTTCTTCGAATTTTCTACCCCATTTCTTCATGCATGACGAAAAGTATTTCAGTTGGAATTTTAAAATCATTGGATTATTCACCGATTGTTATTTTAAATCATGGAAATAAAATGGTTACATTCACTGAAACTTCTTGGGAATCATTTATGAAACATTTACATCTTTTGGAATGCTATTTGAGTAACAACACATTTGGAAGAAGAACAAGATTAAGTTTATTGGAATCAAATATTGAAGTTGATATAGTGAAACATCGTGGAGGACAAATGGTTCGCTTCAGAGATTTAACTAGACATGATGTAAAATTACATTTAACTAAAGAAGAATTTTACACTTTAAGTTGTACTACCGGTCCCGTCACCAGATATTTGAAACAACTAATATTTTCAAGTGCAATAATCAAGGACTATCTAATCGATACATTGGACAGACAACCTTTCGTTCCAATTTTATACGGTCCCGTGGATACTTCAATTTTTAATCGAATACCTCAAGAAGTGGATATGTGGAGACAATTGAACAACTATCACACCAACTTTAATATCGACGAAGAAGCGCAAGAAGTTAAAGAAGAACAATCGTGTTTGTAATACAAGTCAGTTGCTGACGAGACTTCATCATGAACAAACGGGTTTCGTTTTCTAATGCGCCACATATAATGGAAGTTAAAAAAGGTATAATTGAATTTCAAGCTTTTCGAGGAAATGATGGAAATTTTATTATAAAAGAATTAGTAATTTTGGATATGAACACATCTGTAGTTTATCATTACTTATTCAAACCTCCATTACCATTCAATAGACTAACAACTAAAGCGAAAGTTACAAACAAATGGTTGTACAAACATTTTCACAACTTAAGATGGGATGAAGGTTTTATTAGTTATAACATGATGCCGCACATTATGAATCATTACTGCAAAGAGTTCAAAACTATCTACACAAGAGGATTGGAAAAAGCTAATTGGATACAATCATTTACAAGCAACGAAGTGATAAATGCAATAATAGATAGAGATTTCCAATGCTACTTCAATGAACTTTGTATTTCATCAAAGAGTTTTAAACATCGAAGGTCACAGTGCGCTTTAAAGAATGCCTACCGCTTAAATAATTTCCTTCAACAGAATGGTGGGGGTAATGTCGGTAATAAAAGTGAGAGCGCTACCATGACGCAGCATGAGTATTACTCGAACCTCCGAAGAGACAACATCTCCGACGGACATTATTATTAACAAGAAGATTAACAATAACATCAAGATGGCATCGCAGAACTTTCTTCAAAATTTGGTTGATCAATTCAACGCTCATTCTAAATCAACAATCTTACCGACGAAGAAATGTTCTGAACTAAAAGAAGAAAAACATTACATCATACATACAATCAAGAAGATGGACACTTCAATTGGTGATGCTATTAATTGCACATTGAGCGAGGCGCCGTATACAGTTGGTGACGAACCGAAGTTTCAAATCTTTTTACCGAAACGGTTTGTACAACTTCTACAAAATGAAGATCTTCGAGTTATTCAACCTGGCGCACTCTATTTAGTTTCACACGGACCGAGTGGAAACAACTCAACTGAACTAACTATTCATGTAACACCTACTACTAACTAGTTTGTACATAACATTGTAAATATATGTGTTTGTAATGGTTTCTCAATAAAGATGATATAAAACAAAAAGAAGCAACATATTGTTATGTCTTTGTACATAGCAATATGTTGCTTTTTTTAAAAATTCCACGGGATGACCTTGACCCAATTTTGTGTGATAATAAAAGTGAAAATCAACTTGTGAAATTCATCAGTCTACGACTACCTTTCGTACCGTACACATCTCGCTCTCTATAACTAAATACAAAACTTCAACATGTCCCTAAAGGTCAAGTGTGCATCTTACGATACCAACACCATTACGAGTTTTGAACAACTTGAAGATTTAACCAACGAAATGCGAGTTTTACTTACCGGTGGTTATCACTTAACTGTTGATGTTAGTGCTACTAATGTAAGGATGTTTACTAAAACAAAATACTGCGATGATGAAGTATTTCTTTCTACACAACCTACAACATCTTCATCGCCAACTGGTCAACATAACATCAAGTTCCACAAGTACTACCAATGTTAAATAGCTTTTATCAAATAAAACTAAGGAATCACGTGATCAATGTCAAGTTGATAAAAAGGGTGTGATACTTGGATAACTAATCATTCGCTTCCCAACTCTCGCTGCGTCAACACCTATTTTTAAAGATGTTATACAGAATGATGATTGAACTTGATGGAAAGATCTATGGAAAAGATTACAACACCGTTGAACAAATGACAGAAGATTTAGAAATATTAACCCGAGAAGGATATCAGGCTAAATTAATTTTAAAATTTCCTGAAGTACATCCACTATCGACTGAAGAACTTATCGCTATGGCTAAAGCGGAGAGAGAGAAAAAGTCTGAAGAAAACAAACAGGAGGGAGAGAAAAAGTCTGAAGAAAACAAACAGAAACAAACTTCTTAAGTATCAATTTTCCTTACATTAGTAAGGTATAATTTTTTAAAACTTCGTTTGGATGACCTTGAAATTATCCCCACCACTTTTTGTAGTACATAAAACTGACTATTCAACACTGTACACTCTTATTCTTTCACTGGACTCAGCAGCGTCAACATGGAAAAACAAAATTACAAGTACGAACCTCGTTACTGTTGTGAACAACAGTGTACAGATTTAGGACCAATGATGGTGGACGGGTTAGCTTGCACTAAGTGTGAATTTTTCGGATCTTGTTACTGCAAGTACAAAACAAAACAACTACCGCCACCGGAATTGCGAACTTTCAAATTTTACAAATCAAGATATTTTCATACATGCTGTCCTCAAAGATGTTTCAAATTTCATCCTCTCGATCTAGCTTATTGTCAACGCACCAAGTCTCATCAAGATGATTTTTGTACACATATGATAAAAAGATGTAAATACAGATCAGATTGGTATTCAGATCCTGTTGAACCATCGAATGTGTAATTTCAGTTTTACACTCTTTTTTAAAACTTCAATTGGATGACCTTGAGATTTCCCCCCACCATTGGTTTTTTTTTTTAGATTCCCCCCACCATAAGTCTTTTAGATTTCTCCCCACCATTAGTTTAAGTTTTGTATCTTATTGAATCCACCTTTGAATCATTTCACTTCCAACATTCTAACTAACAACATGGGAACACCTTTCGTCAGGTTTCAACATATAATAACTGAGAGGGAAGAAATGGAAGAATTGTTTCAAAACTTGCTCGCTATAATGGATAGATATTATATGAGATGGATCAGAATTGATGTTCAATATTTACGTCCTGGTGAATTATCTTCATCATCACAGAGTGAGGAGGACGAGGCAACTACTACAGCTAAGATATTTGAATTAAAAGACGAAGAAGAAGAACTTAATCATAAGCTCGCCGTTAAATAAGCCCCCTCCCTTGGCGGCGTTCCTCATTTACTCGCCAACTCTCCAACGATGAACAACTCTCCATTGGCACGGATGAATTCTAGTTTTGAAATAAACTCTAAAGAAGAGTTACAAGCTATTTTTAATATTTTACAAGAACTTGTAGATATTTATACAACTATCAAAATGAATTTGGAAATAACATACGATTGTCCTATTTGTGATAAGGTTGAAAGTTCAGACGAAGACAGTTTACTAAATCTAACTCCTGCACCATCTGACACTACTGACGGTAATAATGAAGAGCAAAATCTATCCCCCGCCACTTCTTTGTAATTCATCTTTCCCCCCACCACTTTTTTATTTAATTAACATTTCTCGCTTTCACTCCTCATTCCGTCTTCGACTTTTAAACTATCAACATAACTTCTTTTAAAATTTCAAACACTAATACAATCATGATGGATATGATGGATGAAGTTCCCTTTGTAACTAGAATGGAAGAGGATAAATTGAAATTGGAAATTAAACGATTGGAAATGGAGCAGGAAAACCAACTCGGAATATTACGTCTCTTCACACTTTTCAAATACATCATCTGGGGACTCTGCGTTTACCTTTTTCTCGTCGTTGGCGTTTGTTTCTACAACTCCATAGTTCATCACAAAAATTCAACCTGTATAGTTCCTGGTATTGCACATTGATTGTATTTGTTTTTACGAATAAAGTTCAAAACTTAAATCTACCTATCCCGCTATCACCGGGTAGTTCAACTCTCAGAACTATTTCCTGTGCTAGCGGGATAGGCTTTTTTAAAACTTACTCGGGATGACCTTGACATACTTTCCGTAACCCAATTATCAAGTTGAATTTCAGTTTTATACTTACTTTTAATTTATGTGCAAATTTAGTTCAACCGAGATCTTCTCACGCGATAACCGTTATAAAAGAAGATTGTTCATCGCACCGCGACCATTAATTAACTCGCATTTGTGTTGTTCGCATCCTTCCTACTCATTACATATACGTTTCGCCAACTTCATTATACAAGTCTAATTGCTACTAACCTGAAATTTCATTTACATTAGCACGTGTCGTCCTGTTTGAATCACCTTCGCGTGCTTGACGTTATATCTCATTCATCTGTCTTGTTCTCACTTCTACACATCTGATATACTTCTTGTGATGGATACGCAATGTTTGAAATTGAAACTTTTGCGGACACAACATATATTACGAAGTAATTCCAAACCTTCTGTTTCAAAGATTAAAACTAATTTAACAAAAGTCAGGAAGAAATTAAGTTTTAACCCGTTATACTCTGCTAGAACTTCGCAAGTTAGCGATGACGATGGTGTTATTCACAACATTTTGCGTTCAATGTTACGTTTCCACAACTTCGAACTTGTTACACCTATCGACTGTGTTCAGCAGGTTTTCATATTTTACCCCCACCCTTCTTTATATAAGCGCGCTCACGACAATTCCTGTTTCATTCTCCTGTACACTCTTCAGCTAACATGAACTAACTTTTAATTTATGCGAAGTTTTAATTTAACCCCAGTTAATTTATGCGCAAATTTAGTTCAACTCCCAGTTGTTGAATTTCTGTTTTGAACTAACTAATAATTTATGCGAAGTTTTACTTCAACCCCGGTTAATTTATGCGCAAATTTAGTTCAACTCCCAATTGTTGAATTTCAGTTTTGAACCAACTTTTAATTTATGCGCAGTTTTAGTTCAACCGAGCGCCATCTCCACTCCCCCCATTGATTAATTCACCATCTGACATCTACAGTCACGCATATATTTCGACGCGTCATGTTTCATTCTTCATTCTCGTTCTATCCGCGGAACTTAACACTTCTATCTACCTTCTCTCTCTCTCTTGTTATGGCTGCGCAATGTTTCAACTGACTTTTATTTTCGTTCAACTATTAGAGTTTTTATTAACACCTTCGAATTACAATTTTGAACTTACTTTTAATTTATGCGAGGTTTTACTTCAACCCCGGTTAATTTATGCGCGAATTTAGTTCAACTCCCAATCGTTGAATTTCAGCTTTGAACCAACTTTTAATTTATGCGCAAATTTAGTTCAACACCCCGATTGTTGAATTTCAGTTTTACACTAACTTCTAGTTTCGTTCAACTATTAGAGTTTTTATTAACACCGTCGAATTTCAATTTTGAACTAACTTCTATTTTTATGCGCACTCTTCGCTCAACCGACCGCCGACGCTCTCGCCATCTCCAACCCGACATCTATTGTCCCCACTTCTGGCCCACCGGAAGCCACGTGCCGTGGCATGTGGCTTCCGGTGACGTCACTTCCGGGCCAGGAGTGGCTTTTCTACACTACTGGAGGCCATCTCTAGTCTGAATTAATTTATAAACTAAAATATTATTCATCACAAAATACAAGCATACAATATGGAAAGCAAATGTAGTACAGTACATTATACAAGGTATTTTTTTAGTTCAGCGGGTAGGGTGTTCCACTTTGGTTCAATGTTTTAGCTTTCTTCTTGCCTTGATATTACATTAATGCTCTCTAATATTATGACTTTGGGATTCGTTAGTGTCAAAATTAATATCGTTTTTAAATTATTATCCTCCCAACAAAGTTTCTCTGGCCTTAAGAATACTATTAATCACGTAAATAAATTGTCAAGTATTCATTAAAAATCATACATTATGAAGGTTATTATGAAATGAATTATGAAGGTGTTACAAGTAGTCATTAAAATCCATGAAAAAATAGGAAGGTTTTACTGTAGTGCTCCGTCACATATAGTTTAGATAAAAATAATTTTAGCAACATTTTTCGTGCCGGAATCCACGAACTCAAGGTCTTAGCATAAAATTGAATCAGGAAACAATATAGTTCACAATCATGGCTGTATAGTTCCCTTATAATCTCTATTAATATATATATATATATATATATATATATATATATATATATATATATATATATATATATTTATAGTTTAACAAATACAGAATACAGCATAGCACTAGAACAGGAGGAGCAAGCAAGAAACAATAACGGCGAGTTAGTTGTGAAGTGAAGTGAAGTGACAGCTTCGCCGCTCCTGAAGTTGCATCAACTTAAACTTAGGCTAACTTTCCTGGCTTTACTTATTGAATATTTTAACCTTAGTCAAGAAAGTTTCATTTCATTTTCAAGAGCCAAAGTTTAATGAGCAAGATTATGGCAAACAAAATAGAACTTGTACGTGTGTAACAAAAATAAATAAATCTACAGTAACATTTACTTAAAAATAATATTTCTCTGACACTTTTTGTACAATCTTATCATTAGCTATTTTATTCTCTTCCAAATAGCGATAAATTAAATACCCTCTTGAGAACTAATTAATATGTTTCATTTTAGTTTCTGTGTTTAAGATGATAAGCTTTTCCTTAGCACAAAGGTTGTGGTGACTTAAAACTTCGTGGAGGAGATGAAGTCTCAAAGTTTTTCATAAAATATTCAACCAATACTCATCAAAGTTTAAATAGTTTAATGTTAGAACTTTGTCAAGTGTTAGGACCCTAACCCTTGTCTCCCCTGTCCTTTTGTAAACTCTTTTACCGTTCTATCCACCATTCTCTCTCAGCCAATTCCCTTCCTTCAACCCTCACTCCCTCCTCACTTTAACACTTCTCATTATTATCCTATTCTCTCTTTCAACCAATATTCCTCCTGCCTCCTCTACCCCCTCTTCCCCTTTCCTCCAGCCCCTCCTTACCCATAAACTCCTCCTCCAGGTCGAGGAGTTGCTGCCGCCAGCGCGTGTTGTCGAACTCGCTCTGCATCCCTCCATACTCCGCTGGAAGGATGTTCTGATCTACGTACGAATGGAGGGAAGTCAGATCTTTGCCGTGTAAGTATATCTGAAACGTAGACAAATTTTGCTTCAGGCATAAAGTTATCAAGCAGTTTCTAAATATGACAACCTAAGTTGGTTTCTAAAGCACTATACTTTATTAAGGGGGTGTTCTACGTGAAGACCAATCAAGAAAACATATGTTTACGCGTTATAAAATAGCTCGTTAACCACATGGAGCGCACACCACACAGAAAATGTTAAGGTATAATTTAAAAGATAATGAAATTCTATACGGTAAGTTAGAAGTGCGTTTTACAATAAATTTTAGTTTTAAAAATGTACCTCCGTAAATACCTTAAAATCCATTGTACCTTAAAATCAACAATTCCACAGTTGTTTCAAAAAGAACAAAAATTTCAATAGACCGTAGCTTAGTTCCTGAACAATTCATAAATGATAAATACTCAATGTTCACCAGAAAATTATCTTGATGCCGCGGTCCATCCCCTCGAAAACGTCTGCAAGGTCGTACCATCCGTGCGCCCATGTTTAACCATAGGAAAGCCTCATTTCATCGTTACAAGGTTTTATTACGAGCTAGAGCTATCCTCCCCCTTCCCCCCAACTTAAATAAATAAATCCTTAGATTGTGAAAAAGTTGGTTCATTTTCTGGGTCTCATGTTAACCGGATTTTCCCGTTGAAATATATCGCCTTTTTAGCATTTTAGATATAGTATAATGTAGTGTTTAAAGATTGTACAGATTAAGTTTTGAATATTTGACGTTTTTATTTACATTATGAATATTATGATGATAAAAAACATGTTGGTATTTTAATGTTGAGTCATTAATCTCAAGGAATCAAATAGTAAAAGTTTTCGCCACTAGGACCAAAAATGGCTGTTTTTATGCGCAATCGTGTTTAAATAACGAGGCGTTTAAATAATCGATTTTTAAAAACGATTAAGCACCAAAAAGACACTTTTGCTCCGAATGATGAACAATGGTTTTTATCATAATGCAGAATTACACTTTTAATCGTTAAAATTATCAACTATAAAGTGGTATTTTTGAGGTTATATTTACAAAGTAATTAATATACAGTGTTCACATTTCTGTTATTGACAAACAATGCTTTTTTAACGTTTGAATTACACTATTCTGCATAGAAAACTAAATAACACTTAGCAAACAGCTGATTTTTCTGTCCTAGGACGAAAAAGGAACGGTTTTGGTACTTTTGAGAGAACAAAAAAACAGGCTGATTTCGTGCAGAATGATAAAAACTTTCTTATTTTAACTTCTTACTCTTCTAAATAGCTAAATTCTACCCTATAAACGACAGCAGTGTTCCTCTGTATAAATTCCAGACAAACGAATACAAACATAGTGTTCCGTTTAACTTTAAAGCTTTTAATTAAATCTGTTTTCCTATTGAAATATTTTACTGTTAAACCCAAATGGCCAAATATGATAAAAAATAATGATATCATAGCCAAAAACACAAAGTGTTGAGGGGTTGCCAAATCCTAAAAAGATATGATATCAAAATATGTTTTAAGTCAATGGCTTTGGTTTTAGAATAGCTACTCGACAAATTGATTCGATCTTTTAATGCTTGGTAAACATTCAATTAAACAATATTAGTAGAGGGAAAAAGCCACTTCTAAACCGGAAGTGACGTCAGCTGCCAGGGCAGCTGCAGGGGTCAGATGGTGTCAGCTGCCAGGGCAGCTGCAGGGTGCAGATGGCGAGAGCATATGCCCTCAATGTGAAGTAGAATTGGGCATGAATTAAAAGTTAGTTTAAAAGTGAAATTCAACTGTGTTAACTAAACTCTAACAGTTGAACAAAAATTAAGAGTTAGTTGAAAACTGAAATTTAACAGGTATAACTGGGGGCTTGGAAAGTATGTCAAGGCCATCCAGAGTAAGTTTTAAAAAAGCCTACCCAACTACCACCAGAAATAGTTCAAATTTAAACTAGTTGGTGATAGTGGGATAATTCATTTGTGCCATGGGAGAGGTGTTTATCGTTTGAAAGTTGGCGATGGAATGAGAAGCGCCGCCTAGGGAGAGGGCTTATAAAATGGCAACCTTCCCCCACCACCCCTTCCCCCACTCCTTTAGACCAATAACCGGTCGCCGACTCTATGTGGTTAAACTGAACTAGACATGGCGGCCGCCATGGATAATTCTAACCTCAAATCCTAGCTTAGCTGAAGAGAATAGAGGATAATGAAGTAGGAATTGCGGTGAGCGCATTTATATAAGGAATGGTGGGAGTAAAATAGGAAAACCTGTTGAACACAGTCGATAGGAGTAATAAGTTCAAAGTTGTGGAAGCATAACATAGAACGTAAAATGTCGTGAATAACACTATCGTCAACGTTAACCTGCGAAGTTGTAGAAGAATATAACGGGTTAAAACTGTATTTCTTCCTAACTCTATTTAAATTAGTTTTATACTTTGAAATTGAAGATTTAGAAGTACTTCGTAATATATGTTGTGTTCGCAAAAGTTTTAACCTTAAACATTGTGCAACCATTATAGCTAATGTGTTACATTCAGAAGTTAAAAGAAGACTGAGGTATAAAATGAAGTGTAAAGGATATTGAAACAGAACAATATAGTAGTAATATTTGAGGTTAGAATTAACTAGACTCATTTAATGAAGTGGCTAGGAAGCCACATGCTGATGAATGCTAAATTGCATGTTAGAAGTAACGAAGTAGTCATAAAGTAAAACTAAGGAGAGGTGATCACTGCGAGGATGCAAGGTAATGAATGTTTGTGACGCGATAAACTATCCGCTTTTATAGAGGCAGTAATAACCATAGCCAAATGCTGTCAGATGCCGACCAACTACCTGGTTTTATAGCGGCAATTACTCCGGGCAGCTGCCGGACAGATGGTAAAAGAAGTAGGGGGTTTTGGGGACAATGACCGGAAAGGTCAATGACCCCCCCCTCTCCTCCCCCCCTCTCCTCCCCCCCGAAAAAATGGAGCCCCCCCCTTCCCCCACTCCTCTGGGTCAATGGCCGGTCACCACCTTTCCCTACTCCTTCTAGGCCAATGACCGGTCACCACCGGTTGCTGACTCTATGAGGTGAAACCAGACTAAACATGGCAGCTGCCATGGATAATTCTAACCTCAAACCTGCTGCGCATGCAACAAGTACTTTGGATCGGAAGAATGACTATGCTATTGCGCATGCGCCTAGTCCTGTATTACTCACTTTAGCGCTACTACACATGGATAATTCTAACCTCAAACCTTGGTTTTGCGTTGCAGTGCATATGCCGCTCCCCACTCCTTCACCTTCCTTTTACACTGCTGCGAACTGGACTGGATTGAACACTGTACTGGAGTGAAACAACTTCCCCCACTACTCGAGAATCCGAGGAGCGATACGAGCCTGATCTTAGCGTCAGTCGTCAACAAACTTTCATAGCGAAAGGTTGTTGGCGACTCAGCAAGAGGTTTCAAATATATAGTAGGCCTATATATATTTGAACTTCTTCTACTATGTTGCGTTTTTTAATGCAATGTGGTATGTGTGTGTGTGTGTGTGTGTGTGTGTGTTTAGTTTTAAGTTGTATTTAAGAAATAATTTGCGCATTGCGATGTTAGTTATAAGTTGGGTTTAGCATTAAGGTGTATTAATTTTAAGAGGTGTTTAGCATTAAGGTGTATTAATTTTAAGAGGTGTTTAGCATTAAGGTGTATTAATTTTAAGAGGTGTTTAGCATTAAGGTGTATTAATTTTAAGAATAATGATGGTATTTGGTTGTGTTGAATTATTTGGTTTTTTAATAATGATGTGTTGTTAGTTTTAAGTGTTGGTACTACTAATTAATGTTGTTTTGCCTTACAGCTAGATGTTAGGGGGTAGATTAATTGTAAATTCAGAAGTTCCATTGAACTTCACTTAGAAGGGGTGGGACATCCGCAAATTGTAGGTAAGCGGACTAGGTTTTTGCATTTTGTTTAGGAATATAATGGGTGGGATTAGCTTGGGTGGGTGTTAGAGTTGCGTTTCTGCATTAGCTGTTCCAGTTTCCCTTTAAATTAATGGTTACGGTAGACCCGGACAGGACCGTTACGGTAGACCCGGACGGTCCAGGGACCTCCCTCGCAGAACGTAACTAGTGGGTTGGGAGTGGGAACCGTTAGGCAAACAGGGTGGTGGGAACAGTATTACTGTTCCCATCACCTTGGATCATTATAAATCTTGAATGACCTTGACCCACTTTCGGAAAGGTCAATGACCCCCCCCCCCCGCCGAAAAAATGGAGCACTCCCTTCCGGCGACCCCCCCCCCCGGCGAACCCCCCCCCCCGGCGAACCCCCCCTCCTTTCCCCCACTCCTACACCCCCACTCCTTCCCTTCCGGGTGAATGACCGGTCATGACCTGAAAAATTAAAATGGCTATAACTTGATAACGGATTGACGGATTTGAACAAGCGATACATCATTGAAAAGGTCTATGTAAAACAAACATTTTGGTAAAAGAAGAATGTGGTTATCTTATTTTAGTCAAAGGTTATGCGAATTATTTGAAATAAATACCTTCTCTTTCCCCTTTTCTCCCACCTCCCAGGTTAATAATCAGTCTTGGCCAGCTGCTACCCCTCTCATTTGCATATTGTTATAAAAGACGCACCGACTGCGGCTAACATTTCATTCTGATTCCAGACGTTACGCTGCGAACTTGGAGCCACAACCATGTCATCTCTGCCAACTACAACTTCTACTTCAACTTCTACTTCTACTTCAACTTCTACTACGGCTGTTACTGCACCTAAGAAAACTCTTCGTCTGAAAAATCCTCCTGACTGGTACAAGAAGCAACTTGGATCCCAACCTTCAACTTCTGGCACTATTCTTCCGCCTACCAAGACTTCTAAACTTCGAAGCATTTTTTCACCGCCTTCGCCTTCTACTTCGCTTTCAAACGACTCCACACCGCCATCAACCATCATGCCGCCTCCACAGAAGCCAGCTCCCCGTCCTAATACCCCTTCATTTGAAACTTTGCTTCATCGTCTTAGTACACCTGTCATTCCACTGTCACCATTGCCTCCTACCCCACCACTTACTATGCCTGAAGACCACACCTATCATAAAACTAAATCCACTAAGCCTACTCCCAAACCTGCTCCTAAGCCTGCTCCTTCAGAGCAATTTCAATTATTACAAGAAGAGCGTCGTAGGGCATTTAGCCGTCCCACTACTTGCCCTGAAGTGCTCACCAGGGGAATTAAGAAAGGATCAGCTTGTGGGAGGAAATGTGTTAAAAACGAAAGTTTTTGCCGTGTACATGTCGTGAAACATCTTTCTGGACCACAACTGACAGAAACCCCCACCGTTGAAGACGATCCTGAAATAATATCCGTCAGAGGAGAGAGGCTTAAGAAAGGTTTGAAATATTTTTTTCTAAGTGTTGTTGACCACCAACACATTTTGGCAAAATGTAACGGCTTAAAATATAAAATTAGAGTTTGTGAGAATTTGTGTAAAGAGAAAAGATTTAACAATTTAGATTCTCAAGACTTTCTCCTCAGGGATAAAAAGGATCGTATTACAAGGTGGGGGCGTAAACAGTAAATTCACTTAGTTTTTTTTAAATTGTTGCTTAAAAAAATAATGGGGGAGAAACACAATGCGTTATAGCGTTGTGTTTCTCCCCCATTATTTTTTAACACTCTAAGTCTCGTGACCTACTAACCTACTTCCATCCAAGTAGTAAGAAAAGTACTTCCCCCCACTCCTTTGGGTCGATGACTGGTCACGGTCAGCTCCTACCCCTCATTTGCATACTATTATAAAAGTGGAGCGAGCGTTGGTCACCCCTTCATTTTTCTTCTACACGCCGCTCTTGTCGTTTCGTCTCTGCTGTTTACAATATTTCTTGCTTCAAAATGCCTCCTCATCTGAATGAAAATTTCAATTTTTCCGAAATTTCTGATGTTTTTGAACAATCTGAAGACACTTTAAGTAACGACAGTGAAAGTGAAGATGATGAGGACGATGATGATTATACTGTTGAACTTAGTGAAGAACGTAAAGTCATAGCAATTGATCCACAATTTCCATTTGATACAATAGAAAAGTTTATGGCTGAAGCTAATAAATGGTTGGACTCAGGATGTTATGTACGAATTGACTCTTTTATATTGTATGGTGATAGTCATTCTTTCCTTGTCACACCAAATGACAGAGACCGCATGTTGCAGTGGGCACAATCTATGATGGAGTGCTATGAACAAGGTGTGGACACTGGTGGCTATTTTCTTGCACAACTAGTGTAATAACAAAATTACCCTTCCCCCACCCTACACCCTATCCCTTTCAAATCCTATAAAGAAGGGGGAAAGGAGTGGGGATTATAAAATGGTGGGGGAATGTGTATAAATGCAGGTTGTTTGAAGAGACTTTTATTATTGTGGCTTTAGCAGAAACAGCATGGAGTTTAAATCTTCAGCAAAAATAAGGAATAACATAATAAAGAGAGAAATTCGCAAGAAAGAAAAGATCGAACTTATAAAATTACAACTTATAATACCTTCTATTGAAATTGGATGTAGCAAAATAAAGACTTTGGTGAAAACTAACGAATATTTGTTACAATTGCTAAAAACAATCGAAGAATTGAAAAGCAAGAATGGACATTCTACATAGTAATATTTGAACATTTTAATATAAATAAGTAAACCAAAAAAAAAAATAGATGTAAAATAGAAAGCGAGGAATAGATCACTTTGTGGTAATGGACTAACATGCCACTTAGTGCTCTATTCCTCATTCTCGCGTTAAATTGGATTACCTTGACCTATTTGTAAGACTGTTAGAATTTGGTTAACACTGTTGAATTTCAGTTTTGAACTAACGTTTATTTTTGTTGAACTGTTAGTTTTTTTTAACACTGTCGAATTTTAGTTTTGAACTAACTTTTAATTTATGCGAATTATTAGTTCAACTCTAGTTAATTTATATGCAAATTTAGTTCAACCAAGTGCCTGTGCTCTAGCCATTTCCACCCTAACATTTGTTCTTTCAACATCTGTCCCATAACATCTGTCCTAACAGATGTTTGGAGGGCAGGTGTTTGGTTTTAAAAGTAACTAAAATTAGTTGGGTGGGGGAAAGTTCGTTAAAGCTTGAATATAAAGAAGTATATACTAAAACTCGAATGGGAATAAAGAACACGAATGAACAATTAGTTTGTAGAAGGTTAATATTTTTATTCAAAACGTTTGATTTCCTTGGATAGTGAAGAAGATGAAATAGTGGTGGGGAACCGTTATAAAAGGAGGAACGCGAGAGCCCATTTCATTTCTTGGCGAAATTTCGAAGAGTAAACATCTCAACATGTATCGTTGCGATAAATGTTTGGAATCGTTTCACGATGAAATTCTATTAGACTGTCATAAAGAACTAATTCACAACAACCCAGAATAAAAACAAGAACAACAAGAACAAGAACAAGAACAAGAACAAGAACAAGAACATGAACAAGAACAAGAACAAGAACAAGAACAACAAGAAGAACAAGAAGAACAAGATGAAATAACAGCAACATCTTCAACTACTTTACCGAATCTACAAGTATTTGCATTACCCGGTAAAGTAGTAATGCATCATAAGATTCAAAATGAAAACTTGAAGCTAGAAGAATTTATTAGAGAAGCAAAACCAATTGTAAGTAAAACTTTAAAAGAAGAATTGAAAAGATTAAACTTTCTTAAATTTGGTTTACTACTAGAAGCTATGTTTATAAATGTACAAGAAGAATTATCACCAAGAGGATTCATAACAAAAAACCGAACCATTATGGAAAGTTCAAACATTGATTCAATAATAGAGAATTGTATAGAAGAAATATTAACAAAAATTCAGGAACACGAAGGAAGAGGATCCGGATGGAGTCTTACAAGTATTGAAGTATTAGATATAAGAGTTCACAAACATGGATATGGACTAATGGGATCTAGTTACATTCCTTTACCAAAAAGAATTTAAAATACAAAATCTTGTGTTAATGTTAAAAATGAAGAAAATGAATGTTTTCGTTATGCAATGACAGCTAAATTTGTACCACCACTTCATGTGAATAGACCTAACCAAGAATATGAAAATCAAAGATTTAGATACAATTTTCAAGGAATCACTTATCCTGTATCACTGAAAGATATATCAAAATTTGAGAAGAAAAATCCCGGTACGTCTATCAATGTTTTTGCATTAGATAGTTCAAACAAAGTGTATCCTTTACGTATTGCAAAAGAAGAGCTACCAGATCATACGGATTTACTACTACTAACGCGAGGAGATGTGTCTCACTATGTGTACATACAGCAATTTGATCGTCTTGTTAATAAGCAGCTTTCTAAAGATCGACACAGGAAGTTAATTTGCAAGAGATGTTTCAATTTTAAATGAGATGGGCTACACTCAAGAGAATGGTTACAAGAGCACAAAAGATTATGTAACAATAATTATGAAGCAAAGATTATTTTACCTTCGGAAAGCAGAGCATTTGTTACATTTGAAAAGGTTCATCATCAGTACCGTATTCCTCTAGTTGTGTATGCGGACTTTGAATCAACACTTGTTCCTGTTGAAGATGAAAATTGTGAAGCTAGAAAAAGTGTCAAGTATCAAATGCACAAACCAAACAGTTTTTGTTTAATGGTTAAATCAACATTATCAGAAGAACATTTAAACAGATATGGATTAACTTCAGAACCTCTAGTATATCGTGGTGAAAATGTAGAAAAAATATTTCTTGATCACTTATATTCAATAGCTGGAAATGCACAAAGATTATATACAAATATTGTACCAATGAAACCGATGGAGGAAGAAGAAGAAATTCAACATGAAAATGCAACTCGATGTTTCTTATGCAAAAATGATTTTACTATTGAGAATTATAAAGTTAAAGATCACGATCACCTCACAGGTTATTACAGGGGTGCTGCTTGTAATAAATGCAACTTGAGCTATCGTTTACCACTATTTATTCCTGTGGTTCTGCATAACCTCAGTGGGTACGATGCTCATTTTATAATACCCGAATTAGGAAGAGACGATGGTGAAATTGATGTATTAGCTGAAACTTCAGAGAAGTTCATCAGTTTTTCCAAAAAAGTTGGAAACATGAAACTAAGATTCTTTGACTCCTACAGATTTATGCCGTCGAGTTTATCCAAACTTTCAGAAAATTTAAGGAAACAAGATTTCATCGAAACAAAGAAGATTGTAAATAACGACAAACTGGATTTGGTACTTCGGAAAGGTGTGTTTCCATATGATTACATAGACAGTTTAGAAAGATTTAATGAAACATCACTTCCGGCTAAAGAAGAACTCAAAAGTAAACTTTATGACATGGACATATCTCAAGAGGACTATGATCATGCATGTAAAGTATGGAACGAATTAGGATTTAGAACATTGGGAGAATATTCAGATTTTTATGTTAAATTGGATGTAACTTTACTATGTGATATAATGGAAGAATTTAGAAATACATGTTTTGCAGCATATGGATTGGACCCTCTTCATTCGTACACTTCACCTGGATTAGCATGGCAGGCCATGTTGAAAGAAACAAATTGTAAAATACAACTTCTTACTGATATAGATATGGTTATGATGTTAGAGTCAGGAGTTCGAGGGGGATTGACGCAAAGCGTTACACGACATTTCAAGGCGAACAACAAGTATCTGCCCGATTATGATGCATCAAAACCAACAACATTCCTGGGTTATTTTGATGCAAATAACTTATACGGATGGGCAATGTCGAATCCCCTTCCATATGATAATTTTAAATGGATAGATCCAGAATCGATTGGAAACATAATGGATATACCGAAGCATGGTGAAACTGGTTACATTTTTGATGTCAATTTTGAATATCCTGAACATCTTCATGATCAACATTATGATTTACCACTTCTTCCGAAGACTGAAATTTCCCCTACTGGAAGATGGCCAAAATTAATGATGACATTAACCGACAAGTCTCGATATGTTGGACACTACTGGATGATACAACAAGCTTTAGACTTAGGATTGAGAATTACAAAAATTAATCGAGTACTACAATTTTCTCAATCTTGTTGGTTAAAACCTTACATCGACAACAACACAAGAAGAAGAGCCACTGCTACATCAAGTTTTCAAAAAGATTTTTTCAAATTAATGAATAACGCAATATTTGGCAAGACTTTGGAAAACAAAAGGAAACATAAGGATATCAAATTGGTAACTGATCCAGTAAAATTACAGAAATTGGTGCAACAACCAAACTTTGGTTCATCTGTAATTATTAATGAAAATCTAGTTGTTATTTCCATGAACAAGAAGTCAGTTAAAATGGATCGTCCTTTGTATCTTGGAATGTCAATCTTGGATATTTCAAAAACACATATGTATGAGTTTCATTATAAGAAGATGGTTAACTATTATGGAAGAGAGAACATTGGTATTGCATATATGGATACGGATGCACTAATTTACTGGATTAAAACAAATGACATGTATGAAGATCTACGCACCTTTATATATAAAGATGATTTCGACTTTTCCGATTATCCTAAGGATCATCCAAATTACGACTATGACAGAAACAAGAAAGTATTGGGAAAATTTAAAGATGAAACGAATGGTGTGCCAATGATGGAAATTGTAGCATTAATGTCCAAACTGTATTCGTTTCAACTGTACATAAATGAGAGGAACGAACATCAAGTCACGAAGAAGGCCAAAGGAATAAAAACTTCTTTTCTTAAGAAGAACGTACAGTTTGAACATTATAAAAGATGTTTGTTTGAAAATGTTGAAACAACTGCAACGTTCAACACTATTAGAAGTTATAATCATCAACTATTTAGTGTCAAACAAACAAAGTGGGCATTAAGCTACAAAGATGACAAGCGCCATATTTTAGAAGATAAAATTAATACTTTACCATTCGGCCACTACTCTCTAAACCCTATCGACCAGTAAACCTATTCTTCGTCCTCTACCTTCTTCCTTTTTCCTTTCCGTAAAGAAGAGGGGACATGGCAAGCCCAATGCCATGTTCCCTCTTTTTTACACTAATATGAAATGGCCTTGACCTATATTCAAACTATATAAATGAGAATAAACTATTCTATGGATCAGTATTTTTACATGCGGTGTACAAGCAACATCTGAAGATGGAAAGTGTGAAGGACAAGATTGTAAATGAACTACATAAACCAGCAAGAAGAAGATTTCCAAGAAGAAGTACAATCATTAAAGGAATGAATGATCTTTATCAAGCTGATCTCATTGAAATGATACCGCACAGTAAATTAAACAAAGGATTTAAATATATTTTAACAATTATAGACTGTTTTACTAAAATAGCTGACGCTTTACCATTGAAGGATAAGACTGGTAAAAGTGTTACAAAAGCTATGGAAACCACAATACAAAGAAATAAATTTAAAATTAAACATCTACAGACCGATGATGGAAAAGAATATTTTAATAAAGACTTTAGAGCTTTGATGAAGAAATATCAAATAAATCATTATTCTACAAATTCTGAAGTTAAAGCTTCAATAATTGAAAGATTCAATAGAACATTGAAAGGTGCGATGTATAAACAATTTTCAAAACGAGGATCATACGTGTGGTATGACATATTACCACAACTTATAAAACAGTATAACAACAAATATCATCGTACTATTGGAATGAAACCTATCCAGGTAAACAGTGCTAATGCGAAAATTGTATTACAACGCATTAAAAATAATACAACACCGAAATTGGAAAAATTGCAACCAAAGAAGTTCAAGGCCAACGATAAAAGTCGTATAAGCAAATACAAAGGTGTATTTAGTAAAAGATATCTACCAAATTGGACTAATGAAGTATTTACAATTTATAAAGTGCAACCAACTATACCTGAAACCTATTTATTAAAGGATAACAAGGGTGAATTACTTCAAGGTGGATTCTATGGACACGAATTGTTGAAATCAACAGTTGGTGATGTATATCTTGTCGAGAAGATTTTACAAAGGAAAAAGGATATGGTTAAAGTCCGGTGGTTATGGTTTGATAAAAGTGAAGACTCTTGGATTCCTTCAAAAGACTTAGTATAGTTGTTTAATAGCTCATTGTGTGTTTAACATTTATACAAGATGGAGATTGTACAACAAAAAGACCGATTTAATATCAATAACATTGATGAATTGACAGTTGACAATGATAAGTTAAATCATGGAAAACATGGTGAATTACTACCAAATACGATAAGATGTCTAATAACTGGTCCTTCAAATTGTGGAAAAACTAATGTTGTTTTTAACCTTATAACTAATCCTAAAGGATTGCGTTTTAATAATATATACATTTTTTCAAAATCATTGCAACAACCAAAATATCAATTATTGGATAAAGTACTTGCAAGTGTACCTGAAGTGAATTTTTACAAGTTTAATGCCAGTGAAACAATTATGCAACCAAATGAAGCAAAACCATTTTCTATTTTTATATTTGACGATGTTTCTTGTGAAAATCATGACACAATAAGGAATTATTTTGCTATGGGAAGACATCATAATATTGATAGCATTTATATTGGTCAAACATACAGTAAAATTCCAAAACAACTTATAAGAGCCAATGCAAATATGTTGATCATCTTCAAGCAAGATGAAACTAATTTAAAGCATATATATAATGATCATGTAAATGCGGATATGCCATTTGAAAAATTTAAAGAGATGTGTGGCAAAGCATGGAATGAGAAATATAGCTTTCTCGTTATTATGAAGGAAGAAGATATTAAAAATGGTAGATATCGTATAGGGTTGGATAAATTTGTATTTATGCGTTGAACTACCGATGCTACATCTAGTTACACGTTGAACTTCACAGTGTAAACATGGTGAATCAAGAAAAACTATTGAAAGAAATAAAATCACTCAGTGATTCTATTAGGATGAAGAATCGTGCATTGAGGATGGGTTTAAGTGAAAGAGAAGAATTTCTAGAGACTACATTTAAACCTATTACGGAACCTTTAAAACAGATATCAGAAACTATTGGTAAACCTCGTTATGAAGGAGATGTTTTACTACCAGTTTCTAAACAAGAAGTACAAGCATTAAAAAAGAAGAAGATGATGATTCATATACAAGTGCTAGTGAGCAAGAAGAAACAAAAGAAGAAGAAGAACCAATTGTTGAAAAGGAAGAAGAACAGCCAATACCTGAAGCTGAACAATCTATTCCAAATTTAACTCAATTGAGTAGCGATATATTACAACATGGACCGCTTGGAAGAAAATATATAATGAAAATGCTACATGACATGAAATCAAACCCGAATTTGAGTAGATCACACGTATACGGAGCAAGAATTGATGGGAATGAATTGAAGATTGGCGATTCAAAGCTTGAAATAACACAAGACGATTACATCATTATTGGTGAGCATAGATATAAAGGAACAAAAGGATTATATGAATTATTTTTTAAAAACATACCACTAAGATATTCATCCAAAGATTTAAGAGTTTTTAAGGAGATTCTACAAAATACTAACGCTCATAAAAGAAACTACTTAAAGGATGGAATGATTAATCGTTCACGTGCAACAAAATATAACATCGTTATAAAAAAGTTGTTTCCTCCACGAAAATTGCCAACATTACGTACTGCACCAGCGGTGAGACAACCACTGAAAAGAAAATCTTTATCACTTATGGATTTATCACTTCTTGAACAACATGGTAAAAAGAGTAAAGGAGATACTTCAACATCTGGTAAAGGATTGATGAAAAATCTATACAATAAAAATGTGATTTACTACAACGACATTAATAAATTGGTTGATAGAATGAGACTATTGCATGAAGCCATGGAAGCTGGTCATACAGGTTTAAATAATTAATGGGTAGCTCTGATTGACGAACTCAGGAATCGCGGCATAATTGTATAATTGTCCGCGGATATATAAGAGTTGCAGGTGTATAATGTGTCAGTTCTAACATGAGCGTCGACAAGTTCGGACGATACTCCGCGTTAGGAGTGCAAGTTGGAGAAAACAGAAAAAGAAGTGGATTACCACAAACACCCGAAGGTGACTATAACATAAATAATAAACGTTTAAAGTTTGTTAGAGATCCAGAAGAAGATGGAGATGCAACAAATTTAAAAACAGTGAAGGAGGAAACATCTACAAGTTTAAAACTTGACAACAACCAACTGTATGATGCAAAATCTCACAGGGTTATTAATGTTGCAAAACCAGTCAACAATGGAGATGTTGTTAATAAAGGCTATTTGCTATCTGCGATGGATTACGCTTTACTGTTGCAAAAGACTAAAAGTGGAAAAATGTACAATGCTTTAAATTATAAAATAACTAATGTGGCAGATCCAACTGATGATACAGATACAATCAATAAGCGTTATTTGCACTCTGTAATACCAGAAAAGAAAAAGGATGGATTTTCTTTTTATAAATATACTATAAACGATATTGGATATCCTAAAGAAGAAAGTGATGGTGTTAATATAAAATATATTAAAGATAATTGTATTTTATATAATGATGCTGTTATTGATTGTCATGGAAAAGTGTTGTCCAATCTGAAAGATGGTTCAACTCCATCGGATGCTGCTACCGTGAGACAAATGAATGAAAGCTTGAAGAAAGGAACATCCGCTTTTGTTAAACAAAATCAGGTAGTGTCAAAGAAAGGTGATGAGTTTATGCAAGGAAGTGAAAAGTTTACCTTACTACAACTAAAAAATGACAAGTGGGATGGAAAAAATAAAAGATTGTCAAATATAAGTTTAGGCACGGAAGAACATGATGCTGTTATTTTAACACAAGTGCCACAACTATCAGCTACTGGTGTTAACTTTATATGTGGAGGTAGACGATTAACCCATGTAAAATCTGGTAAAGATGATGATGATTGTGTTGTTGTGAAACAAACTATAGTTTTAGATAAAATAAATAACTTATATGATGGAAAAAATAGAAGAATATCTAACATATCAGCAGGAATAGCTCAGAATGATGTTGCTACTATTAATCAAGTTATAGCAACCTCTAATAACGATCCATCTGTGTATACATGTAATGGTAAACGTATCACAAATCTTGATAATCCAACAAATTACAAAGATGCTACTAATGTAGAGTATGTAATGAATCTTGTAGGTAATGTAGTTATTGATATGCATAATCGTTTAATAAAAACATCGATGAAACACAACAAAATCGAAGATTCTCAGAGAAACCAATGGATTAAAGATGAAATCATTGATAGATACTAGTAAAACCTATGAATATTTAAGTATGGAATATACAAAAAAGGATTCATTATCATAAAGTATTTCATAGAGTGAAGACGTTGGTTACATAAAACAGCATAATGAAGACCATATCGCTCAGTCGTCGTCAAGACAGCGGCAAGAGAGGACGTGGTTTAACATCAGCTGCATTATCCCTGCTCAGACGGATTATAATTGGTACTGTTGTGAATCGAGCGATAGACGCTTTACCACACGAATTACATCTGCCCGGAGGTTATCAATATTGTGGACCTGGAACTAAGTTGGCAAAACGTTTAGCAAGAGGAGATCCTGGAATTAATAAATTAGATCAAGCTTGCAAAGAACACGATATAGCATATTCAAAGTATAAAGATTCAACAAATAGATCAATAGCAGATAAAATTCTAGCGGAAAAAGCTTGGCAAAGAGTAAAATCAAGTGACGCAAGTATTGCAGAAAAAGCATCGGCTTGGGCAGTAACTACAGCCATGAAGACGAAAGCAAAGTTAGGTGGTGGAAAACGTCGCAGAGGAAGACCTGCAAAGAGAGACACTCCCAAAAGAGGTGGAAACATTAAAAAAGGACGTCGTAGAACTCATAAAGCAAGTGTAAAGAAGACTTCTGTTTGGCAAATGGTAAAAAACGGAGCAGGTTTATACCTAAGACCATACCGTGTGTACTAAATAAGAAGAATCAATTGATAATTCCAAATAAAGCCTTAACAAATCATCAGTTAAATGATTATGTAAAATGTTTGAAAATACCATTCTTTCGAGGAGTTTTTATGAAAGATGCATTACCAACTAAAATATGGAAAAATGAAACTGGAATAGTAAATTTGGATTCCACCTATGGTCCAGGTACTCATTGGGTATGCTATAAAAAGCTCGGACAAACCGTTTACTACTTTGACAGTTTTGGCAATCTACCACCGCCAAAAGAACTTCAACATTATTTTCGAAACTCAAAAAACATTTTTTACAATTACAAAAGAGAACAACCTAACAATACTGAAATATGTGGGCATTTATGTTTGGAGTTTCTAGCGAAAAGTGTCAGTCAGCTTTAAGATGTCATCGTATACAGTGTCATTGAGTGGAAATTCATCCACATTGAAAAGTACGCTGTTCCCAGCATTGCGTCTATCCAAGGAACGATTATGGGAAGCGGCATTACTTGATTTGACTACCTACAACTCAATTCCCAATGTTACGGAAGGGAAGAACAATTTACTACATTATTATGAAACTAAGGATGCTGCAGGAAAATACTCAGAATTGAAAATAATTACATTTCCTACTGGAGCTTATGAAATTGATGATATAAACCAATTATTACAGAAACAACTCGGAGAAGACAATATCACCGTTAAAAGAAACAATAATACTTTAAAAGCAGAAATAACTTCAAAATATTATATTGATGTCAGCTTGGAACAGTCGATTGGCAGTTTACTTGGATTTACAGATACAAAAAAGAAAATCTTAACTCCTGGAACTACTCATTCAGGTGATTCAACTGTAACAATATTGAAAGTAAATAGTATCGATGTCACATGCAACATTATACACGGATCGTATAGAGATGGAGTTAATCAACATATTTTACATACGTTTTATCCAACAGTGGCTCCCGGTTTTAAAATTGTTGAGAAGCCACAAAACTTGATATACCTACCGTTAAACACCAGTTTCATTTCAGACATCGTACTGAACATATTGGATCAAGACGGTCATAGTGTTGACTTTAGAGGAGAAACAATTACTATACGGATACACATCAGAGCAGCAACATAAGTCAACATGGGATTATCATTTAAACCGCAACGGAAGAGTCGGGAGCTCAGTAGCTCCTCGACATTGGAAGAGTTAACATCGGACAACATTCGTTTTCTACAGAAGATTGGATTGAAACTTAACAGCGATGGATATCCTGGATATATCTCAAGGACCAACATTCGACGAAACACTATGGGAGAAGGAATATCACACGCACAACCCTTACACTTCATCAAAATTAAACAATAACGATGAAATAAGGATCCCCATTCAACAACAAGATATTTACACTTTACCGTGTGAAAGTTACTTGTACATCGAAGGACGGGTATTAAAATTGGATGGAAAAACTGCTTCAACAGTTCCTTTTATAAATAACCCGATGGCATATCTTTTTGATGAAATAAGATATGAAATATCAGGGGTGACGGTTGATTCAACAAAAAAGGTTTGTTTAACAACGACATTGAAAGGATTAACATCATTAACACCTCATGAGAAGAATTCAATAGTCACCGCCGGATGGGTTGCCCCCGATAAAGACACTATAACACCAGCTTCCAACGGTCACTTTGATTTTCATGTACCTTTACGATTGCTTTTGGGATTCGCTGAAGATTACAAACGGGTAATAATAAATGTCAAACAAGAATTAGAATTACTCAGATCTTCAACTAATAAGGACTTGATACTTGCAGACCCTGCAACTACGGAAGATAAACTGGAATGGCAACTACAGTTGGATAAAGTTGTTTGGAGAGTACCTCATGTAAGATTGGCCGATGAACATAGAATCCTATTATTGAGAAAGTTGAAATCTGACCGTGATATTGTAATGCCATTCCGAAGTTGGGAATTTCATGAATACCCTACACTACCTCAGACAGAACGACAAACATGGACCGTCAAGACATCAACTTACTTGGAACGAGCAAGGTACATAATACTCGGTTTTCAAACTAAGCGAAAAGATGTTATCACTGCAAATGCTGGTCAATTTGATCACTGTAAAATAAAGAATTGTAAAGTTTTCCTAAACTCTCAATTCTTTCCCTATGACAATTTGAATGTCATGTTCAGCAAAAAACGTTTTTCCATTTTATACGATATGTATGCAAGATTTCAATCGTCATATTATGGAAAAACTAATACACCACTATTATCACCTGACCAGTATTATTCCAAGGCTCCAATAATTGTAATCGATTGTTCAAAACAAAATGAATCGGTAAAATCATCAAGTGTGGATATAAAAATTGAAATGGAATTTGAAGAACAAGTAGCGGATGGAACTTCGGCATACTGTCTAATTCTACATGATAAAATAGTTACTTACACACCGCTGACCGGAATTGTGAAGAATGTACTTTAAGAAGAATTGTACAACGACTGCAAATTTTTGAGGTTAGAATTTCATTTGTGAAAGACAAGTTGAAAACAAACAATTATGTAATTGTATAAATTTCAAGGATTTTATGAAAAATATAAAAGCGAGAAAATAATTAGTGGAAACTTCATTCTATCTTCAACCGTCGTATGGGAAACATCATTCGCAAGATGAATTCTACTAACGGAGAAGAAAATACACCTCTAATGGATGATAATAGTTCAGATATAGAAAAACAAGTTGAACGAGAAATGGACGAGTTCCTAAAGTTTAACAAACATAAGAAGAGAGAAGAAGAAGAAGCTGAAAAAGAAGTAAAAAGGAAGAAGGTTGAAGTTAACATTACAACCAATATTTTAACAGAAGTATTTCTTCGGATTATCTACCCAATTTCTTCATGCATGACAAAAAGTATATCAGTTGGAATTTTAAAATCAATGGATTATTCACCAATTGTTATTTTAAATCATGGAAACAAAATGGTTACTTTCAGTGAAACTACTTGGGAATCTCTCATGAAACATTTACATCTTTTGGAGTGCTATTTAAGTAACAACACATTTGGAAGAAGAACAAGATTAAGTTTATTGGAATCAAATATTGAAGTTGATATAGTAAAACATCGTGGAGGACAAATTGTTCGCTTCAGAGATTTAACTACCCACAATGTTAAATTATATTTTACTAAAGAAGAATTTTACACTTTAAGTTGTACTACCGATATTTAATATCGATGAAGTGGCACAAGAAGTGAAAGAAGAAGAACAATCCTGTCTGTTATAAACGTCGGCTCATTCAATTTTTAAGTCAGTTGTTAATAAGACTTCATCATGAATAAACGGGTTTCGTTTTCTAATGCACCACACATAATGGAAGTGAAAAGAGGTATAATTGAATTTCAAGCTTTCCGAGGAAATGATGGTAATTTTATTATTAAAGAATTAGTAATCTTGGACATGAACACATCAGTAGTTTATCATTATTTGTTCAAACCTCCAGTACCATTTAATAGACTAACAACTAAAGCGAAAGTTACAAACAAATGGTTGAACAAACATTATCACAACTTAAGATGGGATGAAGGTTTCATTAATTATAACATGATGCCGCACATTATGAATCATTATTGCAAAGAGTTTAAAATTATCTACACAAGGGGATTGGAAAAAGCAAATTGGATACAATCATTTACAAGCAACGAAGTGATTAATGCAATAATTGATAAAGATTTCCAATGCTACTTCAACGAACTTTGTATTTCATCAAAAAGTTTTAAACATCGAAGGTCGCAGTGCGCTTTAAAGAATGCCTACCGCTTAAACAATTTCCTTCAACAAAGTGGTGGGTGTAGTGTCAGTAGTGGGGGTAGTGTCGATTATAAAAGCGAGAGCGCTACCATGACACAGCATGAGTATTACTCTAACCTCCGAAGAGACAACATCTCCGACGGACATTCTTATTAACAATAAGATTAACAACAACATCAAGATGGCATCACAGAACTTACTTCAAAGTTTAGTTGATCAGTTCAACGCTCATTCTAAATCATCAATTCTACCTACAAAGAAATGTTCTGAACTAAAAGAAGAAAAACATTACATCATTCATACGATCAAGAAAATGGAAACTTCAGTAGGTGATGCTATTAATTGCACATTGAGCGAGGCTCCATATACAGTTGGTGATGAACCAAAATTTCAGATCTTCCTACCAAGACGCTTTGTACAACTTCTTCAAAATGAAGATCTTCGTGTAGTTCAACCCGGCGCACTCTATTTGGTTTCGCACGGACCAAGTGGAAACAACTCAACTGAACTAACTATTCATGTAACACCTACTACTGATTAGTTTGTACATAACATTGTAACTATTTGTTTGTAATTGTTTTTCAATAAATATGATATAAAGAAAAAACAAAAAAATTAAAAGAAGCAACATATTGTGATGTCTTTGTACATTACAATATGTTGCTTTTTTTTTAAATTCCACGGGATGACCTTGACCCACTTTTGTGTGATTATAAAAACGAAAATCTACTTGTAAAATTCATCAGTCTACGACTACCTTTCCTACCGTACACATCTCGCTCACTCTTTCGCTTAGTATAAAAACTAAAAGATGTCTCTCAAAGTCAAGTGTGCATCTTATGATACTAACACCATTACAACTTTTGAACAACTCGAAGATTTAACCAACGAAATGCGAGTTTTACTTACCGGTGGTTATCACTTAACTGTTGATGTTAGTGCTACTAATACAAGGATGTTCACTAAAACAAAATATTGCGATGATGAAATATTTATTTCTACACAACCTACAACTTCTTCATTGCCAACTGGTCAACATAACATCAAGTTCCAAAAGTATTACCAATGTTGAATAACTTTTGACAGACAAAACTACAACTAAAGAATCACGTGATCAATGTGAGTTAATAAAAAGGATGTAATACTTGTATAAATAATCATTCGCTTCTCAGCTCTCACCACGACAAGACCTATTTAAGAAAATGTTGTACAGAATGATGATTCAACTTGATGGAAAAATCTATGGAAAAGATTACAACACTGTTGAACAAATGACTAAAGATATAGATGTATTAGCTAAAGAAGGATACCAAGCTAAATTAATTTTAAAATTTCCTGAAGTACATCCACTATCAATAGAAGAACTAGTTGCTATGGCTAAAGCTGAGAAAAATAAAAAGTCTGAAGATAACCAAGAGAAACAAACTTCCTAAATTTTAATAATCCTTACACTTGTAAGGTATAATTTTTTAAAACTCCATTTGGATGACCTTGAAATTACCCCCACCACTTTTCACAGTACATAAAACTCGCTATTCAACACTATACACTCTTATTCTTTTACTGGACTCCGCAGCGTCAACATGGAAGAGCAAAAATACAAGTACAAACCTCGTTACTGTTGTGAACAACAATGTACAGATTTAGGGCCAATGATGGTGGATGGGTTAGCTTGTACTAAATGTGAATTCTTCGGATCTTGTTACTGCAAATGCAAAACAAAACAACTACCACCACCGGAATTGCGAACTTTGAAAATTTACAAATCGAGATATTTTCATACATGTTGTCCTCAAAGATGTTTCAAATTTCACCCTCTCGATCTTGCTCATTGTCAACACACCAAGGTTCATACAGATGATTTTTGTACATGCATGATAAAAAGATGTAAATACAGTTCAGATTGGTATTCCGATCCTGTAGAACCATCAAATGTGTAATTTCAGTTTTATATTCTTTTTTAAAACTTCAATTGGATGACCTTGAGATTTCCCCCACTACTGGTTGTAATTTTTATATAATATTATATTCAACTTTAAATCATTTCACTTCCAACACTCAAACTAACAACATGGAAGCAAAATTTATCAAGTTTGAACATATAATAACTGAGAGGGAGGAGATGGAAGAATTGTTTCAAAACTTACTTTCTATCATGGACAAATATCCTATGAGTTGGTTCAGAATTGTGGTACAATATTTAAATCCTGGTGAGTTATTTTCTTCATCGTCATCATCACAGAGTGAGGAAGACGAAACAACTAATTCAGTTAAAATAATTGAATTAAAAGACAAAGAAGAAGAACTTAACTCTTTATTTGATCATAAGCTCAAGGTCGCCATTATATAAGCCCCCCTCCCTAGGTGACGCTTCTCATTCAATCCCCAACTCTCAAACAATGAACAACTCTCCGTTGGCTTGAATGAATTCTAGTTTTGAAGTAAACTCTAAAGAAGAGTTACAAGACATTTTTAATATTTTACAAGAACTTGTAGATAATGTTACAACCATCAAAATTAATTTGGAAATAACATACGATTGTCCTGTTTGTGATAAGGTTGAAAGTTCGGACGAAGACAATTTACTAAATCTATCTCCTGCACCATCTGACACTACTGATGGTAATAATGAAGAGCAACTTCTTTCCCCCACCACTTCTTTATAATTCATATTTCCCTCCACCACTTCTTTATTTAACTAACGTTTCTCGCTTTCACTTCTCATTCCGTCTTCAACTTTTGAACTATCAACATCACTAAAATTTCAAACACTAACAAAATCATGATGGATATGATGGATGAAGTTCCCTTCGTAACTAGAATGGAAGAGGATAAATTGAAATTGGAAATTAAACGATTAGAAATAGAACGGGAAAACCAACTCGAAATGTTACATTTGTTCAAGCTTTTCAAATACATCATCTGGGGACTCTGCATTTACCTTCTCATCGTCGTCGGTGTTTACATTTACAACTCTATAGTTCATCACAAAAGTTCAACTTGTTTAAACTCTGCTGTTGCACATTGATTGTATGTTCACTAATAAAATTCAAAAGTTACTTCAACCTATCCTGCTATCACCAACTAGTTCAACTTTGAACTATTTTTGGTGGTAGTTGGGTAGGCTTTTTTAAAACTTACTCTGGATGACCTTGACATACTTTCCAGATCCCAGTTATACATTTGAATTTCAGTTTTAAATTAACTTTTAGTTTTGTTCAACTATTAGGGTTTTAGCTGAACTAAGGTTTGAGGTTAGAATCATCCATGGCGGCCGCCATGTCTAGTTCAGTTTAACCACATAGAGTCGGCGACCGGTTATTGGTCTAAAGGAGTGGGGGAAGGGGTGGTGGGGGACGGTTGCCATTTTATAAGCCCTCTCCCTAGGCGGCGCTTCTCATTCCATCGCCAACTTTCAAACGATAAACACCTCTCCCATGGCACAAATGAATTATCCCACTATCACCAACTAGTTTAAATTTGAACTATTTATGGTGGTAGTTGGGTAGGCTTTTTTAAAACTTACTCTGGATGGCCTTGACATACTTTCCAAGCCCCCAGTTATACCTGTTAAATTTCAGTTTTCAACTAACTCTTAATTTTTGTTCAACTGTTAGAGTTTAGTTAACACAGTTGAATTTCACTTTTAAACTAACTTTTAATTCATGCCCAATTCTACTTCACATTGAGGGCATATGCTCTCGCCATCTGCACCCTGCAGCTGCCCTGGCAGCTGACACCATCTGACCCCTGCAGCTGCCCTGGCAGCTGACGTCACTTCCGGTTTAGAAGTGGCTTTTTCCCTCTACTAATATTGTTTTATTTTGTTACCGTACTTGGCCAGCAGATGTATTAGCAAAGTTAGGCCAATTTACTAATGGGGATATATTACGATGAATGAAGAAGTTTTGAATACATACAGTTCAATAAAAAATAAAATAAAATACCATACATCTGCTGTCCAAGTACGGTTTCTAAATAAAACAATAATGTTTTACAGAATGTTTACCCAGCATTAAAAGATGGAATCAATTTGTCGAGTAGCTATTCTAAAACCAAAGTCATTGCCTTGGAACATATTTTGATATCATATCTTTTTAGGACTTGGCAACCCCTCAACACTTTGTGTTTTTGGCTATGTTTAATTAACGTTTCATGTAGTACAGATATAATCCTTAAATCTTCCTTACTCTTTAAATTAAAGTACAACATTGTTGATAATGATCTATGAGTTGTCACATAAAATTATCACATCCAATAAACTCCAAGTTCGCAGCGTAACGTCTGGAATCAGAATGAAATGTTAGCCGCAGTCGGTGCGTCTTTTATAACAAAATGCAAATGAGAGGGGTAGCAGCTGGCCAAGACTGATTATTAACCTGGGAGGTGGGAGAAAAGGGGAAAGAGAAGGTATTTATTTCAAATAATTCGCATAACCTTTGACTAAAATAAGATAACCACATTCTTCTTTTACCAAAATGTTTGTTTTACATAGACCTTTTCAATGATGTATCGCTTGTTCAAATCCGTCAATCCGTTATCAAGTTATAGCCATTTTAATTTTTCAGGTCATGACCGGTCATTCACCCGGAAGGGAAGGAGTGGGGGTGTAGGAGTGGGGGAAAGGAGGGGGGGTTCGCCGGGGGGGGGTTCGCCGGGGGGGGGTCGCCGGAGGGGAGTGCTCCATTTTTTCGGCGGGGGGGGGGGGTCATTGACCTTTCCGAAAGTGGGTCAAGGTCATTCAAGATTTATAATGATCCAAGGTGATGGGAACAGTAATACTGTTCCCACCACCCTGTTTGCCTAACGGTTCCCACTCCCAACCCACTAGTTACGTTCTGCGAGGGAGGTCCCTGGACCGTCCGGGTCTACCGTAACCATTAATTTAAAGGGAAACTGGAACAGCTAATGCAGAAACGCAACTCTAACACCCACCCAAGCTAATCCCACCCATTATATTCCTAAACAAAATGCAAAAACCTAGTCCGCTTACCTACAATTTGCGGATGTCCCACCCCTTCTAAGTGAAGTTCAATGGAACTTCTGAATTTACAATTAATCTACCCCCTAACATCTAGCTGTAAGGCAAAACAACATTAATTAGTAGTACCAACACTTAAAACTAACAACACATCATTATTAAAAAACCAAATAATTCAACACAACCAAATACCATCATTATTCTTAAAATTAATACACCTTAATGCTAAACACCTCTTAAAATTAATACACCTTAATGCTAAACACCTCTTAAAATTAATACACCTTAATGCTAAACCCAACTTATAACTAACATCGCAATGCGCAAATTATTTCTTAAATACAACTTAAAACTAAACACACACACACACACACACACACATACCACATTGCATTAAAAAACGCAACATAGTAGAAGAAGTTCAAATATATATAGGCCTACTATATATTTGAAACCTCTTGCTGAGTCGCCAACAACCTTTCGCTATGAAAGTTTGTTGACGACTGACGCTAAGATCAGGCTCGTATCGCTCCTCGGATTCTCGAGTAGTGGGGGAAGTTGTTTCACTCCAGTACAGTGTTCAATCCAGTCCAGTTCGCAGCAGTGTAAAAGGAAGGTGAAGGAGTGGGGAGCGGCATATGCACTGCAACGCAAAACCAAGGTTTGAGGTTAGAATTATCCATGTGTAGTAGCGCTAAAGTGAGTAATACAGGACTAGGCGCATGCGCAATAGCATAGTCATTCTTCCGATCCAAAGTACTTGTTGCATGCGCAGCAGGTTTGAGGTTAGAATTATCCATGGCAGCTGCCATGTTTAGTCTGGTTTCACCACATAGAGTCAGCAACCGGTGGTGACCGGTCATTGGCCTAGAAGGAGTAGGGAAAGGTGGTGACCGGCCATTGACCCAGAGGAGTGGGGGAAGGGGGGGGGCTCCATTTTTTCGGGGGGGGGAGGAGAGGGGGGGGTCATTGACCTTTCCGGTCATTGTCCCCAAAACCCCCTACTTCTTTTACCATCTGTCCGGCAGCTGCCCGGAGTAATTGCCGCTATAAAACCAGGTAGTTGGTCGGCATCTGACAGCATTTGGCTATGGTTATTACTGCCTCTATAAAAGCGGATAGTTTATCGCGTCACAAACATTCATTACCTTGCATCCTCGCAGTGATCACCTCTCCTTAGTTTTACTTTATGACTACTTCGTTACTTCTAACATGCAATTTAGCATTCATCAGCATGTGGCTTCCTAGCCACTTCATTAAATGAGTCTAGTTAATTCTAACCTCAAATATTACTACTATATTGTTCTGTTTCAATATCCTTTACACTTCATTTTATACCTCAGTCTTCTTTTAACTTCTGAATGTAACACATTAGCTATAATGGTTGCACAATGTTTAAGGTTAAAACTTTTGCGAACACAACATATATTACGAAGTACTTCTAAATCTTCAATTTCAAAGTATAAAACTAATTTAAATAGAGTTAGGAAGAAATACAGTTTTACCCGTTATATTCTTCTACAACTTCGCAGGTTAACGTTGACGATAGTGTTATTCACGACATTTTAGTTCTATGTTATGCTTCCACAACTTTGAACTTATTACTCCTATCGACTGTGTTCAACAGGTTTTCCTATTTTACTCCCACCATTCCTTATATAAATGCGCTCACCGCAATTCCTACTTCATTATCCTCTATTCTCTTCAGCTAAGCTAGGATTTGAGGTTAGAATTATCCATGGCGGCCGCCATGTCTAGTTCAGTTTAACCACATAGAGTCGGCGACCGGTTATTGGTCTAAAGGAGTGGGGGAAGGGGTGGTGGGGGAAGGTTGCCATTTTATAAGCCCTCTCCCTAGGCGGCGCTTCTCATTCCATCGCCAACTTTCAAACGATAAACACCTCTCCCATGGCACAAATGAATTATCCCACTATCACCAACTAGTTTAAATTTGAACTATTTCTGGTGGTAGTTGGGTAGGTTTTTTTAAAACTTACTCTGGATGGCCTTGACATACTTTCCAAGCCCCCAGTAGTAGTGGGGTTTTGCCGGTTCTGGCGCAGGTCAAGGCCAAGCGGTTCGAACCGGCAGTTGTGGTTGACAGTGATGGGTGTGTTTTGTAAGTGGGTCAAGGCCATCCGGAGGGAGTTTTAAAAAAGTGGGAGCAGCAGGGGCTCAGTCGGGGCGGGGACTCGGGACGGGTCGGATCGGAGCGGGAGCGGGCGGGCCGAGGGAGGGGTTGTTTTTTATTTTTTCGTTTATTTATTTTAATCGAACCCTATCAGTGATCGTAGAATAGCCTCCACGTCGTTTGCAGCAGTAGTGGTCACCGCATCGCTCTGTACCGGGCGGGAGCCGGCGTTCGTTGTAGGCGTGGCGGAACCGTCTGTCGGACGTGCAGTAGTATTCGTAGTGGAAGTCACGTCAGGGGACTGCACCGGTGAACCCTGTTGTGTGTCCATGCTTGCAAGAGAGAGTGAGAGAAAGAGAGACGAGAGGTCTTAGGTGTTTACCGTGTGAGGCGATAGAGCGCAATGAGACACGAGTCGGAGGATGTCCGATAATATAGACCCGGTAAGACGGTGAAGAAGAAGAATTGGACGGGGCCGTCAATAGGCGTGACAAGAGGGAAATGTTGGTACTTCACCATTTCAGTCAAGACTGTCTGTAGAATAGTATCAATAGTGCAAGCGTTGTCAAGTTGAGGTGGTGCAAAATACAACGGGTGAAACCTGAACCGTTTTTTAAGTCTAGCCACCGTACTACGCGGTTTTGAAACTGCAGGTGTAGAATGCTGTTGTAAAATATGTTTTGTGCGCAAAAGTTTCAGCTGTAAAGTGTGGGAAGCCATGATTTTACATGTGAACCGCTTGAGAGTAAGCCGGCAAATGGTCAGCGGCCGCGATTGTGTCTGAATATATAGAAACTAATTAGCATATAAAGCGGAAACACATTTTAAAGTAATAAGCGTTAGTTATAAAAGCGTCAGAGACCTACGGATAGTACCTCACCCGACCGATGCCGCCACCGAAATGGCACGCGCGCGGCGGCAACCCCCCTTTTTATGCGATCGATGAGTCACGTGCGACGCCCCTCCAACCCCCTCCAACCCCCTCCCCGAGAAAACCGCATAAAAGAGCGAGGTTTGCGGGAGCTCGGTTATTTGTCAGTCGGCCGCGGCTACGGTCACAAGAGTCGGAGGAAGAGACGGATAGTTTAAGAAAAGTATCGGTAATAGCGGAAGTTAATTAATTAATTATTCAGTTGTAGGATTGCGAGTATCGGCCTGTGGATAAGCAAGTGGGGCCGCAACTGTGATTGAACAGGTAACTACCGTATTATAGCAATAATTGTAATATTAGACGGTAGTAAAGTGTATAAGGTGCAGGTGTGCAAGAAATGCTCCGTGCACGATGAAGTAGGATTGCATTAGCCATGTGTACGGCTTAATCTTATGGTGTAGTGATAACTATAATAGTAGCCGATTGTAAAGTGTATAACCTGCAGGTGAGCAAGAAATGTCTCTTGTACTGTAGCAATAATTATAATAGTAGACGGTTAGCAAGTGTATTATCTGCAGGCGTGCAAGAAATGTCTCGTGTAATGTAGCAATAAGTATAATAGTAGACGGGTGTAAGGTGTATTACCTGCAGGTGTGCAGGAAACATCGCGTGCACCATTGCACAGGTAAATCCTGTAGTGTAGCACTAACTATATTAATATGACCGAGAAGTAGCGGTTAGAGTTTAAGTGTCGCTAAAGTAAGAGAGTAATTTGCATAGTAAGGAGGAAACAGGTGTGTAAGAATGGAACCTGCAATTAATCAGTGTGAGTTGCCTGCACGCGATGTTAATTAGCATATTTAGTTAAAACAAAAATGGAAAATAGACGCGAAAATAAAAGTGTGATTTATAAAATGATTGTTGTAGTGTTAAGAAATAGTGTAAAAAAATTAAAATGTTAAGTGTTAAAAATAAATCATATGTTATAGTACTATGTGCTATAAACTCACGGATTTGTTGTTTACCGCTGGGGTGCCAGCCCTCTATATGGGCGGCGCGCGAGCTTTCCTTCGTTTATATGCACGCGGATGGTTACTCATGCATGACCCCCCCCCCCCTTCCGGACCGGAACCGGAACCCCCCCCCCCCTCTGACGTCACAACGTCTTAGGTGTAGCGTGTAAGAAGTACCGACCAGGCCAAGGATTATGTGTGCATTTGCAAACAATAGTCTATTGTATGTTAAAAACAAGTTGCGTGTACCGGAGGTTTACTTCCGTTGCAACTATAATTAAGCGTCGGAAGAGGGTGGATAACAATCGACGATAATTATGCTGTTACGCGATGGGGAAAGCTGCGGATGTAATTTGATGCTATCAAATGCAAATAGAGAGGTACAAGGCTCCTACTTGTCAGCGGATGTAATTTGATGTTATCTAATGCAAATTGAGAGATACAAGGCTCCACCTGCGTTTTGCCCGACCCACATGTAACAAAGCACATCCGTTTGGAATTTTCCATTGACGTTGCTGGAAGGTTCCATACCCCCCTTAAACCCCTACCGCCGCCCCCACCACTCTGCGAACCAAGAACCACCCCGACGACTATTGCCGCCGCAGTTGGGCTCGGAACTCCGGACGCGGCAGTCCGACCCAACTCAGAGGGCAGCTCAAATGTATAAGCGGCCGATATATATTTGAGTTACTCTTGTTGTTAGGCTATTACTATTTAATATTTGTTGTGTCTGTGTGTGTGTGTGTGTGTGTGTGTGTGTGTGTCTATGGTTTTTATGCAAAGCGTTATTTGGTTTTAGTCTTAAGATGTGTTAGTTGTAAGGTTTAACTTGCGCATTGCGATGTTAGCATTAAGGTGTGTTATGGTATTATTTATGTTTAAGAAATGTGTTTTTTTAATTTTAAGTATTGGGTTATGGTGTGTGTGTGTGTGTGTGTGTGTGTGTGTGTGTGTGTCCATGTCTGTGTTCATCTGTGTACTAATAATTTTTTATATTCCACAGCTAGCTGTTAGGATGGGTAGATTAAATTAAAATGTAAATGTAAATTAAAGAAGTTCGATTGAACTTCATTAAATATGGGTGGGACATGCGCGTTGTGCCTTAGGCAGCGCATATTTTTATTGTTTTTGATTTTTGTTTTTGATTTTGGTCAGGCAAAAATATGATTGGGTGGGTTTAGATTAAGGGTGGGAGGTTAGAGTTGCGTCTTGCATTACCTGTTCCAGAGTCCCTATTGTAAAATTGGAATGGTCAAGTCCAGTGCCCAGGCCCGAGGCTGGCCGCCCGTATCACAGACTACCAAACTGGATCGCCACGTGCGTGCGGGCCAAAAATCGGGATCCCTAGCAAGACGTAACTTTTTGGGTTGGGATTGGGAGTGTTTGAGGAACACAGGGTGGTGGAGACGGTCCTGGCCGCCTCCATCACCTTGGATCATTATTATTTTTTGGTGACCTTGACCTCAATTCACTCATGCATAACCCCCCCCCCTCGAACCGGAACCGGAACCCCCCCCCCCCGAGGTCACTTTCACTTGTTGCGTGCGCTGTGTCACTATTTATGCGAGGCCGACTAACGGGTCTGTTTATTCTGATTCCAGCCGCCAACGCTGCCGCATCAGAGCCATGTCGACTACTACCACCACTACTTCTACAACTACAAGTACCACTACTACGTCTGCACCTATTGCACCGCCTGTACCGACGAAGAGACTTCGCCTGAAGAATGTGCCGGACCACATGTTGCAGCGGATGGACACACCGCCTTCCTCGTCCAGAACTCCTGCTCCGGCAAACATTCTTCTGCAAGCGATGACTGTTCTTGGGAGCATCTTCTCACCACCTCCGTCACCAACGAACGCGGGGCAGCCTCCAGAAGACCGGTCTGCCGCAATGGGCCCACCGCAGAAGGAGGTGCCTGCAATGCCGCCACCGCAGAAGGAGGTAACGGATGTCCCAAGAACTGCTGAGCCTCTTCGTCCGGATACACCTTTACTACTCAATTCTATTCACTCTTATATTTCCTTGCCACCATTAATCACGCCTATTCCTGAATCTACTCCTTCTCGTCCTATCATTCCTGTTTTAGAGCGAAAAAAGAAGCTTTTCAAAATTGCTCCTTCAGAGCGTTATCAATTATTAATGAAAGAGCGACGCAGGGCATTTAAAAATCCGCGTAAATGTCCTGAAGTGCTCTGTAAGGGTCTTAAAAAAGGATCAGTTTGTGGTAAGAAATGTGTTTTAAACGAAAAGTATTGCCGTTTACATGTCGTGAAACACATTTCTGCGCCACAACTGACTGTGGTCTCCCACAAGTCTTACCCTCCCACCAGGTTGAAGAGATTGAAGGAAGGTTTGAGGTACTTTTTTGTAAGTAGAACGGATAAGAGCAATAGAATTGTAATAGGGTGTAACGGCTATAAGTGGGTAATAAAGCTCTCCGTACCTCTAAGAACCAAAAAAGCGATCAATACACTTGATGCGAAAGACTTTCTCTTCAAAGGTGAGGATGGTTGGACTAGGTGGGGGCGAAGTAATTATTAGAAAATCTTAGCTTTTTTTCCAAATTCCAAATTGTTGGCAAAAAATAATGGGAGAGAAACCAGCGCTATAATAAGTGCGCTGCGTTTCTCTCCCATTATTTTTTGGCCGCTCTAAGTCCCGTGACCTACTTTCATATGACCTTGACATTGACCCCCCCCCCCCGCCTTCCGGACCGGAACCGGAACCCCCCCCCCCTTCCCCCACTGATTTTTCATTGACTTGCCTATATAAGAGTGTGGCGGTTTGTGTTGGAGCCATTGCTTGCTAATAATAGTTAGAGCGAACATGTCTCCCCGAGATGTTCCAATATTTTATAATAAATGTACAAAGATTGGAGAAGTATTGGAGGTGGACGAAGAAAACAACGAAGAAAACAATGAAGAAATTGAAGTGCCCTTGTTAAGTGAAAATGTTGTTACAAGAATATTTTTGGATATTAATTCTCCAATGGATATTATAGGAAGGTTTGTAATTGAAGCTATGACATGGATAGAAAACGGAAGATAAGTGAACATAGCATCTCCAATTTTAGTTGATGATAGACCCACCTTTGGTGTATATTGGCGTAACATTGATCTGTTATGGCTATGGGCGGAGGCATATGTGGAGTATTTGCAATTAGAAGAAAATATAGGGTTTAATCATTACTTTTCGGCTTTGGTTTTAAACTACTAATTTTTAACATCCCACTAAAAAATCATATCCCCCCCCCAAATTTTTACTGTACTGGCGAACGTTATAAAAGCAGCTATCACATGTGTTTGCTCATTATTTGTCTTGTTGCTATACGTTAAACATGTATAAGAGACTGGATTCGTTTTTTGCTGAGCACACAGAAGTTTGGCCGCTATTGTATAGGTTATTTTTGAAAATTGAACAAAACATAATGAGGGATATGGGCATGGGGGTTAGTGTGTTTGTGTACCGTCATGATGCGTACAAAGTATTGTGTGCATGTCGAGTAAGGATTGAAGTTTTAGAAATACTGTTTCCATGGATGCTGCACGTACGTAATCTTGTAGAAGGCATGAAGATAGAGGTGGAAGTGGTTGCAATGCAATACAAGCTGTCTGCGGAAGAGTAATTAGAGCAAGGCAAGTTACAAATTTTTATAATTGACTTTACCCCCCCCCCCTTCCAGTCTCCTATATAAGCGAGGGTTCCACATAATCCTGTTCATTTTTCGTGTAACTGTTACTGGAGCCACATGTTCTTTTTTTTAAACCATGTCTCCGAGAGATACCACTTTTATTTACATCACTGAAATTGTTATAGATCGTGAGATGGCAGAAGATGAAGAAGTAGAGCAAGAGGTAAATATTACGTTTGGACAGTTTTTGGAAGAAATAGTTGGAGAATTTTTAAATTTAAATGAACAAATGAACAATGATATTGGACCCGCTTCAAATTCAAATGTATCCTTTATGCACCAACCGGAAGAATTAACAGAATCTGAAGGTGAAGAAGAACAGCAGTCACAACTCTGGAATGCCGCTGCCCATGTTATTGATACTCCGCAACATGAGGAAACAAATTTGGAATAAAAATGGTGGGGGGAAAGATGAGGTAGTAGGCTATTTAAACGGTAGTCTGGCATGAGTAAAAATCATTTGAAAATGGATGAGCGAGCGAGAATGTACAAAGTGTTTTGTGAAGAGTGTGATAGAGTGTGGGTACCACCGGTGAACTCCTTCACATATTATTTTCCAATTCTGGACATAGATGATTGTAAGAAAATCCCAGACATTGGTTATAAGTTTGAAAAGGCTGGAATTCTAATTAGTGTTCATGAAAAATTTCATAATGAATATTCAAGGAAATTAGCATTTGATTTCATGTTGGCAAATGAAGATCTTAAATCTTGTGACTATCCTTATTTTCTTTATAACCATCTTGTTACAAATGGTGCTAGCGTGACCGTTGAAATATGTATTCGTCATTTTTGGGACAACCGGTAAAGTGGTGGGGGAAAGGGGATAAATGTGATGTTGGACTGAATTTAGTTTTATTTTTACAATAGCAGCCGACTACGATGCAACGTCCAATTTTGTATCATACGCTTACCTCTGATGCAGAAGAGGAGACCAGAAGGAGAAGAAGTGAACAATCAAGACACACCCAGGCTAATATCAACATGGAATATTACAGACTTCAATTTCAAATTCCCGGAATGCGACTTGGAGAAAACCGAGTGAAAACTGTCCACGTAGCCGGTAGTTACATTAAATATCTAAAACTACTATTGGAAGAAAAAAAATCAAAAATTAAACAATTGGAAAATGAAAACAATAAAATGAAGAAAGAACTGTTACGTTTGAAAAATGTGTGTAGTAACAAAGGTGTGGTTAAAGAAGGCGAAGAAGAAGGAAATGAAATTATAGGATTTTAAGTTAAAAAAAAAACATAAAATGTTAAAAAAAAACAATAAAATTAAAAATGTAAAAAAAGTAGAGGTAGAATAGAGAGCGGGGAATAGATCACTTTGTGGCAATGGAATAACATGTCACTTAGTGCTCTATTCCCCGTTCTCGCGTTAATATTGTTTGACCTTGACCTAGAAAGTAGTGGTGGGGATAAGTTATTTAAGCGGGCGGTAGGCAGTAAAACAGTTTAGTACGAATGTTACTCTCATCTACAACACGATGGAGAGTCTTTTTGTTATTTGTTTGAGAAAAATAATTTGTGATGACTTTTTATTTCATCACATAATAAGATCAGGAGAATGTCTTATTCCCAATACGGTTAGAAATGCAATACACGAGTATCGAAGAGAACATTATGGATTCGGCATTATTGTTGCTTATAAATTTGCAGATGGGACCCAGCTTTGTCCAGATTGTGCACGAGTGGCTATAGATGATTGGGACGAATTTGAACTTGAAGGAGGGTACGTTGACCATCGTGTTAAAGCACCACTAATAAGACTTGAAGCTATGCGGGAAAGATGCACAATCTGTGCACAGGTCTTATGTAAATTTATTAGGTGTAGAACATACTAGAGTAACGGTATGGAGGGGAGGTCTAACGAAAAGTGGGGGAAAAAGTAGTGGGGGAAAAATAGTGGGGGAAAAAGTAGTGGGGGTATTGGTTATAAATGTTGTTTGGTAAAGGTTGATTTCATTACTGTCACAGAATAACTCGAGTAAAGATGTCTTTTAACATGGAAATAAAAACTTTTAAGATTCTCGATGAAGAATGGACATTTGTTGCAAACTTTATAAGATCAAAAGAAGATGATGGAAGTTTGATGAAAGTGTTTTGCTACATATTAGAAGGGAAAGATGAACAGGTGGTGAAAGATTATTTATCAAACAGGCAAATATCGTCATCCAGCTCACAATTTATAAAATTTCTAAAAGACAATAATGTGAATGCAAAAGTGGAAGTTTGGTTTTTTGTTTAAACAACATGGTGGGGGAAAATTGAAATGGTGGGGGGAATTGTGTTTAAAAGAGGGTTAAAACACAGTAGGAGTTTCATTTATTTGCTAAAACTCTTAAGAAGAACATTGCAAGAAAAATGGCTGAACCAGTAGAAGATTCAACTCCATCAACAAGTAAAGTTTTACATTTCTCAAGTAAAGGAAAACGAATAACACATCCGGAATTGAGTGCTTTAGGTAAGGAACGGTGCAGGAAAGAAAAAATGGCGTTCTATCAATTGCAACTTATAGTGCCTTCATTGACTGTTGGCAATACCAGGATACAAACATTGATCGGTGCAAAGAAATATATTTTGGAACTGTTGGACAAAATTGAAGTGTTAGAAAACAAACTGAAGACAAATAAAACTACTGGTGTATGGAATCCGCCTAGTGAAATTCCTGTTTTAAAGATGGAACCTAATGAACTTCCTGATACTTATGCGTGGAATGCATTTAATGAACCTGATGAAGACTCTCCTATAAAGTATGAAGCTCCTGCTGTGTAAATAATGACGGGTAAAAAAAAATAAAAATATTAAAAAAAAATAAAACAGAAAAATACAAAAAAAATTAGATGTAGAATAGAGAGCGGGGAATAGATCACTCTGTGGTAATGGAATAACATGCCACTTAGTGCTCTATTCCCCGTTCTCGCGTTAAGTTTATTTGACCTTGACCTATAAAAACATGGTGGGGGAAAGCGTTTTGGTGGGGGAAAGTGGATAAAAGAGGTTCGACGCGTTGTTGTAGTCATTTCGCTCATAATATTCTTGTTTCTCACATCTCGCAGTAGAACCAGAATCATGGCAAGTGGAGACAATGTTTTGGACCTTAGTACAACAAAAAAGGATCAACAACATTTGAAAGTCCAGAAAAGTCATTTTAAAGAGTCAGCTCAGGCAAGAGAGGCGAGAATAAGACAAAAATACTACAAACTGCAAAGGCTAATACCAGGAGTGCGATTGGGAGAAGTTAGGACTAGAACTATCGATATGGCCGCCGACTACATCAATCAACTACTTGTCGAGTTGGCCATAAAGAATGAAAGAATACAGCAGTTGGAATATGAACGCAAAAGAATTCTACTACAAGAAGATGAAGAACCTATGAACTGTGTGATGAAAGACAGTGAATAAAGAAGAAGTGGAAGAAGCTACAAAATTATTTAAAATTTTATGTGTTAGTAAAAACAATTGGACTTAATATAAACAGTAATAAGGTTAAAAAACAATAAAAAATTGACATTTAATAATTGGTTACTAATTGGACTTACATTAGAGAGTGGGGAATAGATCACTTTGTGGTAATGGACTAACATGCCACTTAGTGCTCTATTCCCCCTTCTCGCTTTAGGTGTGTTGACCTTGACCTATTAAAATAGTAGTATATAAGTAGCTACACAAGAGGGCCTCCTTTATTCATTCGGAATGGCTCCCGTGGATAACACTGACTATCCTAGGAAACCTATTTTTGAAATATTATATAAAATTCAACAAGAAGATCTCGGCATGGAAGATTCGGATGACGACAACTCAGAAGCGGAAAGTGTTGACAGTATGGAAGAAGAATTAACAAGTGAGGCGCATGAAGATGTACAAATAGACTTGACAGAGAATAAATACCCACCACCACCATTGGAATTTGAAGATGTCCATCATGAAACTCCAACATCTAGTCACAATCCTGATGTAGAATCAATACGTCAAAGATTGGTTTTCTGCGCAAGACAATTATTCCCATCAGATAGCGAAGAAGAAGAAGAAGATTAAAATTGGTGGGGGTAAGACAGCATAAAAAGGCGGTATGAAGAGGCCGCATTTCATTTACCTGTTAAATTTCAAAGGATAAACATCGCTAAAATGCATCGTTGTGAGATATGTTTAGAGACTTACGAAGATGAAATATTGTTAGACATTCATAAGGAGTTGTATCACAACAGAAATGAAAACATATCTTCAGAAGAAGTAACAGCAGGACCATCTAATACACTACCAAGTTTAAGTATTCACGCATTACCCGGTAGAGTGGTGATGCATCACAAAATTCAAAACGAAAATCTGGAGTTAGAGCAATTTATTATAGAAGCTAAACCAATTGTGATCAAGATTTTAAAAGAAGAACTAAAACGATTAAACTTTATTAAATTTGGTTTGATTCTAGACGCCATGTTTATCAATGTAGAAGAAGAAATGTCACCAAGAGGATTTATAACAAAAAATCGAACCATCATGGGTAATTCGGATATTGATTCAATAATAGAAGATTGTCTTGAAGAGATTTTGACTAAAATTCAAGAACACGAAGGAAGAGGATCAGGTTGGAGTCTAATTAGCGTAGTAGGTATGGACATAAGAGTTCACAAGCACGGTTATGGGCTGATGGGCAGCAGTTTCATCGCACTTCCGAAAAGGATCAAAGATACAAAATCATGTGTAAATGTTCAAAATCAAGATATGGAATGTTTTCGATATGCTATGACCTCAAAATTTGTATTACACGATGCGCAAAGAGCTGGCGAAGAATATGAGGACTACAGATATAGATATAATTTTCAAGGTATGTCTTACCCGGTAGGGTTGAAGGATATTTCAAAATTTGAAAAACAAAATCCCGGAATATCAGTTAACGTATTTGGTTTGGACAGTTCCAATAAAGTTTTTCCTTTAAAAGTGGTGAAGAACGAGCTTGCAGATCATACGGACTTGTTGTTACTTACAAAGGATGAAGTGTCACACTATGTATGGATAAAATCATTTGAAAGACTTGTCAACAAGCAGCTATCAAAAAATGAACACAAAAAAGTAATTTGTAAAAGATGTTTTTGTTTTAAAGAAGAAAGAAATGGAGGACGACATTGGTTACAAGAACATAAACAACTGTGTAATGAACACTTTGAAGCAAAGATTATCTTACCACCATTAAATAAATCATACTTACAGTTTGAAAAGGTGTTCCATCAGTATCGCATTCCTATAGTGGTATATGCTGATTTTGAATCAACACTTGTCCCTATTGAAGATGAAAACGTTGAAGCAAGGAAGAGTATAAAATATCAAATGCATAAGCCTAACAGTTTTTGTTTATTGGTTAAATCCACATTGGCTGAAGAACATTTAAATGGGTACGGATTGACGTCAAGACCTGTGGTGTACCGTGGTGAAGATGTTGCTGCGACATTTCTTAATCATCTATATGAAATAGCTAGGAATGTAGAAAATTTGTATAGCGATATTGTGCCAATAATACCTATGGATGAAGAAGAAGAAATTCAACATGAAAATGCCACCCATTGTTTTTTATGTAAAAATGAGTTTACTTTGAATAACTACAAAGTTAAGGATCATGATCATCTTACAGGATATTATAGGGGTGCAGCGTGTAATGGATGCAACATCAATTACAAGATTCCTAGAAATATACCTGTAATACTGCATAACCTTAGCGGTTATGATGGTCATTTTATAATACCAGAATTGGGGAGAGATGACGGTGCGATTGATGTTATCGCGGAAACAACTGAGAAGTTTATAAGTTTTAGTAAGAAGATTGGAAATATAAAATTACGATTTTTAGATTCGTACCGGTTTATGCCGTGCAGTTTATCAAGACTTTCAGATAACCTCAGGAAAGAAGATTTAATAGAAACAAGAAAGATTGTGAATAACGATAAATTGGATCTAGTTCTTCGCAAAGGTGTTTTCCCTTACGATTATATCGACAGTTTGGAAAGATTTGAAGAAACCTCACTTCCACCTAGAGAAGCTTTTAAGAGTAAATTATACGAAGAGGACATCAGTGAGGAAGATTATCAACACGCTTGTAAGGTATGGAATGAACTAGGGATGAGAACTTTGGGAGAATATTCGGATTTCTACGTTAAATTGGATGTGACACTATTATGTGACATAATGGAAGAATTTAGGAATACCTGTTTAAAAGCATACGGATTAGACCCTCTTCATTCGTACACAGCTCCCGGATTGGCATGGCAGGCCATGTTAAAAGAAACAAACTGTAAACTTCAACTACTAACCGATATAGATATGGTGTTGATGATAGAGTCTGGTATCCGAGGAGGATTAACACAAAGTGTAACCAGATATGAAAAAGCCAACAATAAATACCTCCCCAACTATGACGCGTCACAACCAAGTACATTTATAGGTTATTTTGACACAAATAACCTATACGGATGGGCTATGTCAAAACCCCTTCCATATGATAATTTTAAATGGGTTGATCCAAATTCGATCGATAACATCGCCGATATCCCTAAACACGGAGATACTGGTTACATCTTTGACGTTGATTTTGAGTACCCGGAACATCTTCACGACCACCATTATGACTTGCCGCTATTAGCAAAAACAGAAATATCTCCTACTGGTAGATGGCCGAAATTAATGATGACACTCACCAACAAGACGAGGTATGTAGCGCATTATTGGACAGTACAACAAGCGTTAGAGATGGGATTGAAAATTACCAGAATTAATAGGGTGCTACAATTTTCTCAATCCTGTTGGTTGAAATCCTATATTGATAACAACACTAGAAGAAGAACAGCGGCAACGTCCAATTTTCAAAAGGATTTCTTTAAATTGATGAATAATGCAATATTCGGTAAAACATTAGAAAACAAGAGGAATCACAAAGATTTAAGATTGGTTAATGACGCAACAAAACTACAAAAGTTGGTGCAAAAACCAAACTTTGCATCTTCAATAATTATTAATGAAAACCTTGTTGCCGTTTCTATGAACAAAATTTCAATTAAGATGGATCGCCCTGTTTATGTCGGAATGTCTATTTTAGATATATCAAAAACTCATATGTACGATTTTCATTATAATAAAATGGTAAAACATTATGGAAGAGAGAACATTGGAATTGCATACATGGACACCGACGCATTCATCTATTGGATTATAACCAATGATATGTATGAAGATCTACGCACTTTTGTTTATAAAGATGATTTTGATTTTTCTGATTATCCGCAACAGCACCCTAACTACGACAACGGGATAAACAAGAAAGTCTTAGGAAAATTCAAAGATGAGACCAATGGTGCGCCTATGGAAGAGATTGTGGCTTTGATGTCCAAGCTTTATTCATTTCAACTATACATAAGTGAGAAAGAAGAACATCAAGTTGTAAAGAAGGCAAAAGGCATTAAAACATCATATCTAAAGAAGAATGTACAATTTGAACATTTTAAAAGATGTCTGTTTGAAAATATAGAAACCACAGCAACTTTTAATACAATAAGAAGCTTCAACCATCAAGTTTACAGTGTTAAACAAACCAAATGGGCACTAAGCTACAAGGATGACAAGAGGCATATCCAGCAAGACAATATACACACTCTTCCTTTTGGACATTATTCATTAACTCCTATCGACCAATAAAACCTGTTCTTCGTCCTTTCACCTACTTCCTTTTTTCCTTTCCGTAAAAAAGAGGGGAGCATGGCAAGCCCAATGCCATGCCCCCTCTTTTTTACACAGCTATTATTTGGCCTTGACCCATATTTGTTAATGATATAAAAGATGACAAACCAGTCTGAGGATTAGTATTTTTTAAACCGGCGTGGAAACAACATCTAAGAATGGAAGGATTAAAGTATAAGATTGTACATGAACTTCATAAACCGGCAAGAAGGAAGTTTCCAAGAAGGAATACAGTTATAAAAGGAATGAACGATCTATACCAAGCCGATCTCATAGAGATGATACCACATAGTAAATTGAATAAAGGGTTTAAATATATATTAGCTATTATAGACTGTTTTAGCAAGCTCGCTGACGCTTTACCGCTTAAGGACAAGAGTGGGAAAAGTATTACAAAAGCTATGGAAACGGCTATTAAAAGAAATAAACTTGTCATCAAACATTTACAAACTGATGATGGAAAAGAATATTTCAATAAGGAATTTGCGGCATTAATGAAAAAATATAACATAAATCATTATTCTACAAATTCGGAAGTCAAAGCTTCGATAATAGAACGATTCAATAGAACATTAAAAGGAGCGATGTATAAAACATTTTCCAAACGAGGATCGTACGTGTGGTACGATATATTACCGCAGCTTATAAAAGAGTACAATAACAAGTATCATCGCACTATTGGTATGAAACCTATCCAAGTAAATAGCGGCAATGCTAAGCTTGTTTTAGAGCGTATTAAAAAAAATACTGCTCCCAAAATTGAAAAATTAAAACCTAAAAAGTTTAAAGTAAACGATAAGGTGCGTATAAGTAAATACAAAGGAGTTTTCAGTAAGAGATATCTACCAAACTGGACTAACGAAGTATTTACAATCTACAAGGTGCAGCCGACAATACCAGAAACGTACATTTTAAAGGACAACAAAGGTGAACTACTTCAAGGCGGATTCTATGGGCATGAACTATTGAAATCAACAGTTGGTGACGTATATCTTGTCGAAAAGGTTTTACAAAGAAAAAAGGATAAAGTTAAAGTCCGTTGGTTGGGATTTGACAAGAGTGAAGATTCTTGGATTCCTACAAAAGACTTGGTATAATACTTTAATAATTCATTATGTGTTGAACCTTTAAACAAGATGGATATTGTACAGCAAAAGGAACGATTTAATATTAATAACATAGATGAATTGACAGTGGATAGTGACAAGTTAAACCGTGGTAAACATGGGGAATTACTACCAAACTCCATAAGATGTTTGATAACCGGTCCTTCAAATTGTGGAAAAACAAATGTTGATTTCAACCTTATAACTAATCCAAAAGGACTACGTTTTAATAATATATACATTTTTTCAAAATCTTCATACAACCTTTTTTTCAAAAAAGGTTACAAAATTTTTTCATACAACCTAAATACCAGTTGTTGGATAAAGTGTTAGCAAGTGTACCAGAAGTAAATTTCTACAAGTTTAATGCCAGTGAAACAATTATGCAGCCAAATGAAGCTAAACCATTTTCTGTATTTATATTTGACGATGTATCATGTGAAAATCACGATACAATCAGAAGTTATTTTGCAATGGGGAGACATCATAATATTGACAGTATTTACATTGGTCAAACCTATAGTAAAATTCCAAAACAACTTATAAGAGATAATGCTAATTTGTTGATAGTATTCAAGCAAGATGAAACAAATTTGAAACATATATATAACGATCATGTGAATGCGGATATGACATTTGATAAATTTAAAGAGATGTGCGGCAAAGCGTGGGCTGAAAAGTGTGGCTTTCTCGTCATTATGAAAGATGAAGCTATAAAAGATGGAAGATATCGAATAGGGTTGGACAAATTTGTATTAATCCATTAATTGAATGGCAGTACGTCTAGTAATGAATCAGACTTCATAGTGTAAACATGGTGAATCAAGAAAAACTATTGAAAGAAATAAAATCACTCAGTGATTCTATTAGGATGAAGAATCGCGCATTAAGGATGGGTTTAAGTGAAAGAGAAGAATTCCTAGAGACTACATTTAAACCTATTACGGAACCTTTAAAACAGATATCAAAAACCATTGGTAAACCTCGTTATGAAGGAGATGTTTTACTACCAGTTTCTAAACAGGAAGTAGAAACGTTAAAAAAAGACGATGATGATTCATATACAAGTGCTAGTGAGTTTTCGCAAGAAGAAACAAAAGAAGAAGAAGAACCAATTGTTGAAAAAGAAGAAGAACAACCGATACCTGAAGCAGAACAATCGATTCCCAATCTAACTCAATTGAGTAGCGATATATTACAGCATGGACCTCTTGGAAGGAAATACATAATGAAAATGCTACATGACATGAAAGCAAATCCGAATTTAGGTAAATCACACATATACGGAGCAAGGATTGATGGGAATGAATTAAAAATAGGTGATTCAAAACTTGAAATAACTGAAGACGATCACATCATTATTGGTGAGCATAAATATAAAGGAACAAAAGGGTTATATGAATTAATTTTTAAAAACATACCACTAAGATATTCAATCAAAGATTTAAATGTTTTTAAAGAAATTCTACAAAATACCAACGCTCATAAAAGGAATTACTCAAAGGATGCAATGATTAATCGTTCACGTGCAACGAAATATAACATCGTTATTAAAAAGCTGTTTCCTCCTCGAAAACTGCCAACATTACGTACCGCACCGGCGGTGAAACAACCGCTAAAAAGAAAATCTTTATCACTTATGGATTTATCACTTCTTGAACAACATGGGAAAAAGAGTAAAGGAGATACTTCAACATCTGGTAAAGGACTGATGAAAAATCTGTACAATACAAATGTGATTTACTACAAAGACATCAATAAATTGGTTGACAGAATGAGACTACTACATGAAGCCATGGAAGCCGGTCATACGGGATTAAATAATGAATGGGTGGCTCTGGTTGATGAACTTAGGAATCGCGGCATAGTCGTATAATTGCCCGCGGATATAAAAGAGTTGCAAGCGTATAATGTATCAGTTCTAACATGAGTGTCGACAAGTTCGGACGGTACTCCGCGTTAGGGGTGCAAGTCGGAGAAGACAGAAAAAGAGGCAGTTTACCACAAACTCCTGAAGGTGACTATAACATAAGTAATAAACGTTTAAAACTAGTTAAAGATCCAGAAGAAGATACTGATGGAGCGAATTTAAAAACAGTTAAAGAAGCTACTTCTACATCATTGAAATTAGACAAGAATACTTACGATATCAAATCACATAGAATAATTAATGTTGGTAAACCAACTGATAGTTCTGATGCAATTAATAAAGAGTATTTATCATCTGAACTTTCAAATACTTTACAATTGCAGTGGGGTAATAATTTAAAGGATGGACAGTCATATGATGCTGGGAATCATAGAATAACAAACGTGGCAAATCCAAAAAATGATAAAGATTCAGTTAATAAAGAATATTTATATTCTATAATACCGGAAAAGACTCAACGCGGATTTTCTTTTTATAAATTTATTATAAATGACATTGGGTACCCAAAGGAAGACGGGGATGCTGTAAACCTGAAATACATCAAGGACAACTGTATTTTACAATATGGTGATGAAATCGATTGTCATGGAAAAGTGTTGTCAAATGTAAAGTTTGGTTCTAAACCGAAAGACGGTGTTACTATGGAACAATTATCTAAAGAAATCAAAAGGGGAACATCGAATTTTGTAAAACATGAAGATTCCGTGTTAAAGCGAGGAGATACATTTATACATGGAAATGAAAAGTTTGATTTAATGCAAGGAAGTAATGATAAATGGGATGCGGGAGGTAAAAGAATAACAAATGGAAGATTTGGTGAAAAAAGTTCGGATGTACCTTTAATGGTGCAAACATTAATTGCGGGCGGTCCTTTATTAGGTACATATGAAGGTCATAATAGAAGAATAAAAAATATTATACCTGGTTATGAAGAAAATGATTGTGTTACAGTGAAACAAACAATAACTTGGAATGAACGCAATGGAACCAAATTTGATGCTAAAATGAAGAAAATAATTAATGTTTCACCAGGTGAAGATTTCAACGATGCTGCTACTATTGGACAAGTTATAACAACATCAAAAAGTGATTCAACCGCTTACACGTGTAATGATAAACGTATTATGCAGTTACATGATCCTCAACATCCAAAAGATGCTGTAACTTTAGATTGTTTAATAAGATTAGTAGGCAATTTAATTATTGATACCCACAATCATATAGCTAGTACAACGAGTCATGTGGTGATTCAACCCGATGAACGAGAAGCTTGGATTAAAAATAGAATCATAAATCAGTATATAATTAATTTGAATAATTAAGTATTTAAATATAAAAATTGTGCACGAGTTATTCATTCATTCATGTAAAGCAACTCGTAGAGTAAACACGCCGGTTGTATAAGACGACACAATGAAGACCGCACCGCTCAGTCGTCGTCAAGACAGCGTCAAGAAAGGACGTGGTATAACATCAGCTGCGTTATCCCTGCTCAAACGGATTCCTGTTGGTGCTGTTCTAAATCGAGCGATAGACGCTCTACCATACGAATTCCATCTGCCCGGGGGTTATCAATATTGCGGACCCGGAACTAAGTTGGCAAAACGTTTAGCAAGAGGAGATCCTGGTATTAATAAATTGGATCAGGCCTGCAAAGAACACGATATAGCGTATTCCAAGTTTGCAGATTCGACAAATAGGTCGATAGCGGATAGAGTGCTAGCTGAAAAAGCTTGGCAAAGAGTGAAATCAAGTGACGCAAGTATTGCGGAAAAAGCGGCCGCTTGGGCAGTTACTACAGCCATGAAGGGGAAAACAAAATTCGGTGGTGGAAAACGTCGTAGAGGACGACCTGCAAAGAGAAGAGCTCCCAAAAGAGGTGGAAACATTAGAAAAAGACGTCGTAGGACTCGTAAAGCAAAGGCGAAGAAAACTTCCGTTTGGTCGATGGTAAAAAACGGAGCAGGCCTATACCTAAGACCGTAACGTGTGTACTAAATAAGAACAATCAATTGATAATTCCGAATAAAGCCTTAACAAATTATCAATTATCAAATTATGTGAAATGTTTAAGAATACCATTTTTTAGAGGAGTTTTTATGAAAGATGCATTACCAAATAAAATATGGAAAAATGAAACTGGAATAGTAAATTTGGATTCCACTCATGGTCCAGGAACACATTGGGTATGCTATAAAAAACTCGGACAGAACGTTTACTACTTTGACAGTTTTGGCAATCTACCACCGCCGAAAGAACTTCAATATTATTTTCGGAACTCCAAAAATATATTTTACAATTACAAAAGAGAACAACCCAACAATACAGAAATATGCGGACATTTATGTTTGGAGTTTTTAGCGAAAAGCGTCAGTCAACTTTGAGATGTCATCGTATACAGTGTCACTGAGTGGAAATTCATCCACACTGAAAAGCACTCTTTTCCCGGCACTACGTTTATCCAAGGATAGACTGTGGGAAGCTGCACTATTGGATTTTACTACGTACAATTCAATTCCCAACGTCACGGAGGGAAAAAACAATTTACTACATTATTACGAGAGTAAAGACGAAAAAGGAAATTATTCACAATTGAAGGTAATCACTTTATCTACTGGATCGTATGAAATAGACGATATAAACCAAGTATTACAGAAGCAGCTAGGAGAAGAAAATATCAGTATAAAAGGAAATAACAATACTTTAAAAGCGGAAATCACTTCAAAGTATTATATAGATTTCAGTTTGGAACAGTCGATCGCCAGTTTACTCGGGTTTTCAAACAAGAAAAGAAAAGTCTTAGATCCTGGAACCACTCATACAGGCGATACCACAGTGACAATATTGAAGGTGAACAGTATTGATATAACATGCAATATTATACACGGATCGTATAGAGATGGAGTGAACCAACATATTTTGCATACATTTTATCCAACAGTGGCTCCCGGTTTTAAAATAGTTGAGAAACCACAAAACCTGATATACCTGCCATTGAACACCAGTTTCATTTCGGACATCGTACTGAACATATCGGATCAGGACGGTAACAGTGTTGACTTTAGAGGAGAAACCATTACAATACGGTTACACATAAGAGCGGTGTCATAAGTTCAACATGGGATTGACATTTAAACCGCAACAGAAGAGGCGAGACCTCAGTAGCTCTTCAACATTGGACGAGTTAACACCGGACAACATTCGTTTCCTGCAAAAGATCGGACTAAGACTTACCAACGATGGATATCCTGGATATATCTCAAGGACCGACGTTCGACGAAACACTATGGGAGAAGGAATATCACACGCACAACCCTTACACTTCGTCAAAATTAAACAATAACGATGAAATAAGGATCCCCATTCAACAACAGGACATTTACACGTTACCGTGTGAAAGTTACTTGTACATCGAAGGACGGGTATTAAAATTGGATGGAAAGACCGGTTCAACGGTTCCATTTATAAATAACCCGATGGCATATCTTTTTGATGAAATAAGATATGAAATATCAGGAGTGACGGTTGATTCAACAAAAAAGGTCGGTCTAACAACGACACTGAAAGGATTAACATCATTAACACCGCAGGAGAAAAATTCAATAGTCACCGCCGGATGGGTTGCTCCCGATAAAGACACTATAACACCGGATTCCAACGGTCATTTTGACTTTCATGTCCCTTTACGTTTGCTTTTGGGATTCGCTGAAGATTACAGACGAATAATAATAAATGTCAAACAAGAATTGGTATTACTCAGATCTTCAACTAACAAGGACTTGATACTTGCAGACCCTGGAACTACGGAAGCCAAACTGGAATGGCAACTACAGTTGGATAAAGTCGTGTGGAGAGTACCGCATGTCAGATTAGCCGATGAACACAGAATCGTATTGTTGAGAAAGTTGAAATCTGACCGTGATATCGTCATGCCGTTTAGAAGTTGGGAATTCCATGAATATCCTACACTACCTCAAACAGAGCGTCAAACATGGACTGTGAAGACGTCCACTTATTTAGAACGGGCACGGTACATAATACTCGGTTTCCAGACTAAACGAAAAGATGTTATAACTTCGCACGCCGGTCAATTTGACCATTGCAAGATAAAAAATTGCAAAGTTTTTCTAAACTCTCAATTCTTTCCTTATGACAATTTAAATGTAATGTTCAGCAAAAAACGTTATTCCATTTTATACGATATGTATGCGAGGTTTCAATCGTCATATTACGGAAAGACAAATACACCGCTATTATCACCGGATCAGTTTTATTCAAAAGCTCCGATAATCGTTATCGATTGTTCAAAACAAAATGAATCCGTAAAGTCGTCAAGTGTGGATATAAAAATTGAAATGGAGTTTGAAGAAGCAGTACCGGATGGAACTTCGGCATACTGTCTGATTTTACATGACAAGATAGTGACGTACACTCCATTAACGGGAATCGTTAAAAATGTGTTGTAAAAAACTGTTTTGAGGTTGATGCGAATGTTATAAAAGGGGGAAAAAAAGAATGAAAATCTCATTATATTTCCGACCGTCGTATGGGAAGCATCGTTCGCAAGATGAGCTCGCCTACTGCAAATACTAACGAAGAAGAAACTACGCCTCTCATGGCTGACAATAGTTTGGATATAGAAAAACAAGTTGAACAAGAAATGGATGAGTTCCTCAAGTTTAAACACAAGAAAAAAGAAGAGGAAGTTGAAAAAGGAGTAAAAAGAAGAAAGATCGACGACACCATTTCCACCAATATTTTGGCAGAAGTATTTCTCAGGATCTACTATCCCATCTCTTCGTGTATGACGAAGAGCGTATCCGCCGGAGTTATAAAATCATTGGATTATTCACCAACTGTTATTTTAAATCATGGATCCAAAATGGTGGCCTTCACTGAAATTTCCTGGGAATCGTTTAGGAAACATCTACATCTTTTGGAATGTTATTTGAGTAACAACACATTTGGAAGAAGGACAAAATTAAGTCTGCTGGAATCGAATATCGAAATCGATATAGTGAAACATCGAGGTGGACAAATCGTTCGCTTTCGAGATTTAACCAAGCACGAGATGAAGGTACACCTGACAAAAGATGAATTCTACAGTCTAAGTTGTGCTACCGGTCCTATAACGAGATATCTAAAACAGCTGATATTTTCAAGCGCGATCATAAAAGAGTATTTGACCGATACATTGGATAGACAGCCGTATGTTCCGATTCTATACGGTCCTGTAGATACGTCCATCTTCAATAGAATACCTCACGAAGTTGATATGTGGAGACAGTTGCACAACTATCAAACTAACTTTAATATAGATGAACAAGCCCAAGAGATGAATGAAGAAGACTCGTGCAACAATTAGTAAACTAACAACCTCCAGTATAAAAGGATGTCCACCACGGTTTTACAAACAGTCGTTTACCCGACCTTCGTCATGAATAAACGAGTTTCCTTTTCCAACCAATCGGAAGTAATGGAGGTAAGACGAGGTATAATTGAATTTCAAGCGTTCCGCGGTAACGACGGAAGTTTTATTATAAAAGAGTTAGTAGTTTTAGATATGGATACATCTGTGGTTTATCACTATTTATTCCAACCGCCTCTACCGTTCAACAGATTAACCACCAAAGCGAAAGTGACAAACAAATGGTTGATAAAACACTTTCACAACTTGAGATGGGACGAAGGTTTTATACACTACAGTATGATGCCGCACATTATGAATCATTATTGTAAGGAATTTAAAATTATCTACACAAAAGGATTGGAGAAAGCCAGTTGGATACAGGCGTTTACAAACCATGAAGTGTTAAATGTTCAGGTGGACAGGGATTTCCAGTGTCACTTTGCAAACATTTGTATTTCATCGAAGAACTTTAAACATCGGCAATCCCAATGCGCTTTAAAGAACGCTTATCGCTTGAACGCGTATCTCCAACAGAGCGGTGGGGGATGGGGAGGATATAAAAGCGAGGAGACGGGCATGACCCAGCATGAGTATTACTCTAGCCTCCGAGCAGTCAACACCTCGCACGCAGATTCGCAAGAGTAAGAATATTATCAACAGAAAAGAAGAAGTAAAGATGGCATCGCAGACGTTTTTACAATCACTTGTTGATCAGTTTAACAAACATTCCAAGTCTACCATCCTACCCACCAAGAGATGTTCAGAATTGAAAGAAGAAAAGCACTACATCATCCACACCATCAAGAAGATGGAAACAACTGTCGGAGACGCCATCAACTGTACGCTGAGTGAAGCGCCCTACTCGCCCGGTGATGAACCGAAATTTCAAATCTTTCTTCCCAAACGCTTCGTCCAACTTCTGCAGAACGAAGATCTACGCCTCATCCACCCCGGCGCTCTCTACTTGGCATCCCACGGTCCAAGCGGAAGCAATTCTACAGAGCTCACACTTCACGTCATGCCCACTGCCAACAGTTAATTTGTAATTTCCTATTGTTCTTGTACACCTTTGTCAAATATTTCTGAATAAATGACAATAAGAAAAAAAAAATAAAAAAAATATATAAAGCAACATATCGGTATGTGTTTGTACACATATCGGTATGTTGCTTTATATAAAAAACAATTTCGGGTGGCCTTGACCTAGTTTCAAAAACTATATAAATGGAGCAATGTCCGTGGGAATTCCCTCAGTCTACAACTACCTTCATGCTGTACACATCTCCGTTGCTTGTGCAATCGTCGGTGATAGCAAGATGTCTCTCAAGATCAAGTGTGCATCATACGATACCTCCACTATTACAACTTTTGAACAGCTCGACAATTTCACTAATGAATTGCGAGTTCTTCTTGCCGGTGGTTATCACTTGAATGTCGACACTTATGTCACAAACAAGAGGATGTTTTCCAAACAAAACTTCTGCGATGATGAAGTGTTCTTTCCCACACAGACGGGGACAACATCCACTCCGTCTACTCAAACTAATGTGAAGTTCCACAAATACTACTAAATGTCAAAGCAAAATAATAACAACAACTCGTCGCTATAAAATGAGTGTTCAACTCAAACAAAATCATCATTTGCTTTCCAACAGTCGCAGCGGTAACAACTACTGGTACCATGTTATACCGAATGATGATTGAATTCAATGGAAAGATCTACGGAAAGGACTATAGAACCGTAGAAGAGATGAGCTCCGATCTCAATGTATTGACTAGAGAAGGGTTCCAACCAAAACTGATCCTGAAGTTTCCAGAGGTGCATCCGCTATCCACTGAAGAACTCATCGCTATGGCTAGAGCAAACAAGCAAGAACACAAACAGAATATTAAGAAAGAACCTGAAGAAGAAGAAAAGGACAAACCTGCATCATAAATATAAAATAACCATCTTACATTTGTAAGATGTTCTTTTTTAAAACTTCATTTGGATGACCTTGAGATTACCCCCTACCACTTTTCTTAATCCATAAAACACGCTATCCTACACTATACAACTTCATTTCTCGCCTAGACTTAGAAGCGGCAACATGGAAGAGAAGAAAAACAAGGACGCGCCGCGCTACTGTTGTGAACAGAAATGCACCGATTTAGGGAGGTGGATGGTAGACGGATTAGCCTGTACAAAGTGCGAATTCTTCGGATCCTGTTACTGCAAATGCAAGACAAAGCAAATACCGCCACCGGAATTGCGAACCTTCAAGATTTTTAAATCACGATACTTCCACACTTGCTGTCCCCAGAGGTGTATCAAATTCCATCCGGAAAAACTTGTCAATTGTCGAGAGTGCAATGCATATTATAAGGACGACTTTTGTACATGCATCATAAGTGCATGCAAGTACAGATCAGATTGGTCTTCTGATCCTGTTGAAGCTTCAGATGTATAGCTGTAGTCACTGACTGCAGCCCTTTTTTAAAACTCCATTTGATTGACCTTGAGATTACCCCCCACCACTCTTTTTTACAACATATATTCTACGGATCATTCGATACGCTTCTCATTCTTATTTCATTACTCGCACTGACAACAACATGGATGATAAATTCATTTCCTTTCAACATTTAATTACCGACAGAGAAGAGATGGAAGAACTATTCCAAAACTTACTCACACTCATTGATAACTATCCTTTAAGATGGATCAACATCACAGTGCAATACGTCAATCCTACCAAAATATTTTCATCCTCATCATCTTCTTCCGGCACCTCCATGTCTTCATCGTCACAAAGTGCAGAGGAAGAGGAACAGACAAATAATGGTGTTAAAATTGTTGAATTAAACGACGAGGAACAAGAAATGCAGGCTCTGGTTAAATATAAATTTAATATTTAATTTACAAACAAAGTATTACTATTTTCTACATTGTGTTACAGCTAGCGCTTATCTTCGTACGGCTCCCACAACCTATCCCGACGGCGTTTCGCGGCGAACTGCGATGACCGAAGTTCCCTCGTTCCCCACTCAGGCTTCGCCCCACCACTGGCCTCCCCCCACTCTTTTCTTCCCCCACCACGGTACCCCTACCGAGTATAGGCGGCCGCCTCACCGCCGCTCGCCATTTGTTCGCCAACTCCCGAACGATGAGCGGCTTTCCTTTAGCGACAAGTACAAATACATTTACCGTAAAGTCGCAACAAGACTTGCGGGATATTTTTGAAACTTTGAATGACGTAGTCAACGCTCCACACAACACCATCACCATGACTATGGAGATCTCCTACAATTGTCCACAATGCGAGGAGATGGAGAGCGAGGACATCGAACCTGCAAACAGCACTCCTCCACCTTCCGAGGCTGCAGCGTCCGACACGGCTGACAATGACGTTTAATCGCAAACAACTGTTTTTTTCTTCTTCTTCTTCTTCACCCCCCACCACTCTACAATAAATATGCACTGCGCTCGTCTTCGCTTCTCATTTCATCGCCAACTTTCCGACCGTCAACACCGCTCCCGTTTTTGCCCCACCACGAAAGAAAAAAAAAACACGCACACAAAGATGATGGACGACGTTTCGCTCAAATCACGATTGGAAGAGGACAGACTCAGACTGGAGATCAACAGGCTGCCATTGGAAGCGGCAAACCAACGAGGGATGGTCCGCCTGCTGCAACTGTTCAAATGCGTACTGTGCATGTTGTGCGTCTACCTCCTTTTCGCCATCACCTTCGGCGTCTACCACTGCCTCACCGGTGCACGACGCTCCAACGCCTCTCTGCACAACAACAACGACACGATTTTAATTTAAATTCATTAAAAATAAATAAACGAAAAAATAAAAAAAAACAACCCCTCCCTCGGCCCGCCCGCTCCCGCTCCGATCCGACCCGTCCCGAGTCCCCGCCCCGACTGAGCCCCTGCGGCTCCCACTTTTTAAAAACTCCCTCCGGATGGCCTTGACCCACTTACAAAACACACCCATCACTGTCAACCACACCTGCCGGTTCGAACCGCTTGGCCTTGACCTGCGCCAGAACCGGCAAAACCCCACTACTTTTGAAATATGAAATTAGTGGTATAGGAATAAAAATCCAAGGCGGCCGGTACTGCAGAATTTTAAGGTACTTTTGGATTGCTGATTTCTCCATTTACTACATACTACAAATGTAAAAATAAAAAATTAGCGAGTTTTACAAATTTTAGTTTTTATAATATGCAGTACAACGTTTTTTTATTTATTTATAATATACAACGTTATCAAGCAATAAAGAGAAAATGTGTTTGAATACTGCATAAAACCCCCATCTGTTTATCTATCATTCAGTTTGTTATTATAACAATTATCAATTTGTTGGTGAAGGTACGAAAGGGGTTGGGTGGATAGATTTGATCTCAGTATAAAATCCATCCAAATGCGGATTTGACCTAAATATAAAGGAGTCAGGAGTTCTCTGGAAGGCTGTCTTTCATTAGGTTAGTTGACGCATTGTATAATTTCACGAAGGACATACAGGGTGCGGCAAAAAACCGACCTATTTTCTTGTATGCACCATTCAGCGACAGGACGTCTGAGGGTGGTGGGGGTGGGCTTATTTTAAAGCAAATTTTATGCCATTTCAGTAGTCATTGAGTAGTGGTCGCCTAACCTAGGCTACATGTTTACATTATAAGCATGTCAAATAACACGATTTCGTTATCGGGGCGTATTTTGTGCTTCTCGTCAGTAAACATTAACATTTATTTATCAGCATTTAAACCAATCATTTGTTTGTCGAAAGTTTTTTGCTTTGCATGGTCAATGGGCTTTAATTACTGAATAATAACCAATTAATTGGTATGGATGGGGATTAAGATCGAACCACAAAATTTGTCAAACCTAATGGTCAGTCATGTTCAAGGCATTTCGCTGGCCTACCGGTTGGCGTCTTGGACTCTGATTCAAGATGTCACCGGTTCGATTCCCGGGGTGTCCACAACAATGTAATGGGTTTGGAATACGATTCCTTAATAGCATTTAGTGTACATAGTTCAATTATATTAAGAAAATTCTTCTGGCGTAGACACGAGCAAATCACTAGCTTGTTTTCTAACGGGCCGACGAGGACTGTTTTCCACACAGCAGCAAGGACTCCATCCATGTTCTCTGGCAACCGCGCTGACCTTGGACGGCCTGTTGGCTTCGTTTTCAACTCAAAACAAGTTGGAAATATTAAGTTAGTAACGCACTGCATAATTGTGCTAGGATTCGGAATTCTAAATGTTGACCTGATTGAAAGAATGCACGAAACTGCCGCTGATTGAACCACCAATATTGAAATACGTCTTGATAAGGAACTAGCGTTGGTCAAGTGACCGCTACTCCATAACTACTAAAATGGCATAAAATTTGAGTTCCAACAAGCCTACCCCCACCTTTCTCAGATGTTCTGTCGCTGAGCGGTGCGCGAAAGAAAATAGGTCGGTTTTTTTGCAGCACCCTGTATTTAATTCTTTTGATTGTTCGAGTTTCTATAACTCGTCTAAATATAAAATGTTTTTTATCAATTTTTCAAATAACTGATTAATTTGGGCAGTTGATAAGTAAGAAAGTAAGAAAAGTTTTAAGGTCACAATCCATAAGAGTATTGCATTTAATCTTAAACTATATAAACCAAATAACCTGAGGTCAAATAATAAATACTGTAGTTAATTATTTTAAAACTTTAATATTTTTATATTTTTTATTAATAAATTATATTAAATTGAGGCTTACAACTTTTTACTTTTTTTAGTATTATTTCCTACTTATCCAAAACATAATAATAATAACAGATTTGTGTGAAGTTAGTTAAAAGGAAAAAAAACTTAGGCCTAGCTATGTATTTTTAGTTAAGTTTTCAAATAAAAACTTTAAGATATTCATGCATAGTTTTATTATTTACTAAAGCATGGCATTTTAAATAACTTTCAAAGTTTCAAGTTAGTTGAAAATCAAAGGAGTATATGGACTTTTGGACAAAGATTATTCATCACATTAAAAGTGTCTGAGAGAACTAAAACGCTTGGTTAATTTAGTTAAATTTGGTTAAATGAAGTCAGCTGACGACTGAAAACATCAAAAGCCAAAAATTTTTCTCTGAGTCAAAAATTAATTTTTTAATATTGTAAGTACTCTATTTAAACATAATTCGGAAAAGTTTGTTAATATTAATAATTCCAAATCATTATCAAATACTGTTTAGCATTAATTATTCATTAGTTTAGTGAATAATAGGTTTTTATAGTGGGTTAACCTCAAACAACATAAACATAACTTACAAATAACTGTAGATAATGGACTTCAAAATCAAAACACCTTTTCAAATACAAATAAAAGATGGAAAGCAGTTTATTATGTTTGACAATAAAGAGTATTTCAAAGCCATAACACTTAGAAATGGAAATATTTGCTGGCATTGTGTTTCTATAAACTGCAAAGCATGTATTAAGACAAACCAGGATGTAAGCAATATAATGTTTCTTGAACCAACTCACAATGAATCCTGTCTTAAATCATGTACAGCAAAAAGTATACATACATCTGCTTTGTCAAATCTAAAAAAATGTCCAATACGAAAAACAGCATTACAATCCACAAATTCTGAAAACGATAAGCTAAAACTCAAACCAACTTTGAAATCAACATCTTGTCAGACTGATACTACAGAAATATATTGTGTGAAAACATTGCTTAAAAGAATAGAAGAATTAACATGTCAAAAATCTAGATTGATGGCTAAACTTGAAGAGCTATCATTGGATTTGGAAAGAGTTGAATTTCAACTACATACAGCACGAAAAGAATTGGAAACAACTCATACAGTAAAACCAACGGAGATTCCATTGAAGGATATGGACTTACCTAGACATGACATAAAAGAGAGTGAGAATGATTACTACACAAAAAATGAAAAAGGATTTTGAGAACATGCCTGAAAACAAAAATATAAATAATGACACGATGGAGAGTGACTATTTAGTTCCTGTTTTCAACAGATTTTCTCTGTTGAATGCTTTTTGCCCAGAAAGGAATTTGCCCTCAAGCAATACAATAAATGACAGTGATGTGAGAATGACAAATACTAAGGAAGGAACACCGTTTATATACAACCAATCAGACAAAAAACCTAAAGTTTCACATACAAAAGCCAAGTTAAACCCAAAACTTAAAGTGATATCGGACAGTCACGGTAGAAATTTAGGAGAAATTCTAAATAAAAATCTCAATCATACGATTGTTCAGACTATAGTTTATCCTGGAGCAAAAATCCGTGATATAGTAACAAGAATTGACAACGAGATAAAGGACTTTAGTAAAAATGATACAGTGATCCTTATAGGCGGCACAAACAATATATCTCATGGAAACTCTAACAATAACATTCTGGAAGACATGAAAAATACTTTGTCAAAAACTACAAAAACTAATGTTGTTGTATGCGGAATCCTCAAACGATTTGATAAACCTTATTTGAATAAAAAAATAATGGAAATAAATCACAAATTGGATGAAATAACAAAATCTTTTTCAAATTGTAAATTTATCTCTTTGTCGTCATTTGAAAGAAACTTATATACGAAGCACGGTCTCCATTTAAACAAGTTTGGCAAAAGAAAATTGGCTTCTTTAATAATAGATGGAATTTCAAAGAAGGATAAGATTACGAATAATACATCCATCTATGAAGGAAATAATAATCTGATTCAAAATTTTCCCAACATATATTCACTGAAAGAATTTCCATGTTTAGAACAGAAAATTCAACCTGGGTTCACAAGATCAAGTATGCAACAAAATAATGTACAAGAATGGAAGAGAAGAGAAGAAATGGTTGATTTCCAATGGAAAAATAATTTCACTAACCAAAATAAAGGATGTCTGGACAAAAACCAACAAAAACAAAAAATTGTAGCAATGACTGAAGAAACGCATAGTGTGCAAGCATCTACAAGTTGTAAAATTGGTTGTAATAATAATTTTTTAGTTTAAGGCCACTTAACACATCCATAGATTTAACAAATGGGTTTCCAAATTACGTAAGTACGTCAAATAAATCAAAAGAATTTAAAACCAACAATACAGAGCACATTATACCAAATCAAACAGACAATAATAAAGGCAATATTAGAATATTGCACCAAAATTCACAGGTAGCCACCAATAAAATTAATGAGTTAGAAATTATTTGTAATGAACTCTCACCAGACATATTATTAATTTCTAAACAAGGTTTTAATGATAAAACCATTGAATATTTTAAAATTGATAATTATGAACGTGCTGCTTCGTATCAACGTAAAAACTACAAATGGGGTGGTGTTGCAATATTTGTTAAAAAAAGACTAAAATATTCTAATTATAACATAAATTTTCAGTTGATAAAAACTTTGAGGTTAGCGGTATAAGTATTTTTGATCAAAACAATTCCAAGTTATTGGTAATTGGCTTATATAGATCACCCTCAGGTCACATAGAAGATTTCTTTCTAAAACTAGAAATTCTTCTAAAAAATTTGGTTTTAAAAAAATTAAAGTACATTATAATTGGTGATTTTAATATTGATGTGCTCGATATAGATCACCATACAACAAAAAAATTTAAGGAATTACTAAATACATTCAATCTGAAGTGGTCCATCAACGAACCTACTAGGGTGACAGCCACTAGTCAAAGTGCTATTGATAACGTCATAAGTAACATTTCAAATCTTAATATTTCAGTAATTGTTACGGCGATGGCTGATCATGATGCACAATTAGTTTCAGTTAAAAATTATGTCCCTAGTTACAATTCGCCAAACCTTGCTTTTAGAAGACTGTATAATAAAACCAATATGGAAAAATTACAACAAAGTTTGTCAAAGGAAAATTGGAATATCTTAAATCAATTTGAAACCGTAGAAGACATGTATGAGTTCTTTCGGTTCCGACTACTAAATAATTTAGATATAAACTGTCCATTCAAACAAATTAATTTAAATACGAAACAAAAATATAAATGGATCACTAGAGGAATCCTAGTATCCAGGAAAAAAATAAAAATATATTACAAATATGCAAAAAATTGCAAAAATGAAAGTTTTCAAATATTTTTTCAAAATTATAAACGTATCTACAGAAGAGTTATAAAAGCCGCAAAAACGTATGAAATTAATAAAAAAATTGCTTCTTCCAAAAACATATCCAAAACCGCTTGGAAAATTATAAATAATAATAGAGAAAAAGCCTCCCCTAAACCAATCCATATAAAAATTGGCAACAATATTATTGAAGATCCTTTAATTGTTGCAAATACATTGAACACGTTTTTCTCAACTGTATCAAATTCAAATTTAAAAAATTATAATACTTGTAACTATGTTAATGACAAGTCTCCATCATCATCAATGCTTTTAACACCTGTTAGTTTACATGAAATTGAATATACAATAAAAAATCTGAATTCAAAAAAGACCTGTGATGCTGATGGCATTTCTATGTGGCTTATCAAGCAATGTGCTTATGAATTACTTGAACCTTTATTAACATTAATTAACTTTTCTTTTGCAAGTGGATATTTTCCAAATTCTCTGAAATGTGCTAAAATTATACCTATTTTTAAAAAAGACGATCCAACATTACCTACTAATTACAGACCTATCTCAATTTTACCAACAATTAGTAAAATTTTTGAAAAAATATTTTATGATAGATTAGTTATTTATTTAGATAAACACAATATACTGTCTAAACATCAGTTTGGGTTTAGACAAGGTAAATCGACAATGGACGCAATCAACATTTTAATTGAATCAATTGTTAAAGGCTTAGAAGAGCACTGTACACCAGTAGGAATCTTTCTTGATTTGTCTAAAGCATTCGATTGTGTCGATCATCAATTAATACTTAATAAATTATACAATTATGGAATTCGGGGAATACCTCATAAGTGGATTCAATCTTACTTAAATAACAGATGCCATCAAGTAGAAATTTCAAACAAAATGTCTGATAAATTGAAAATTACATGTGGAGTTCCTCAAGGTTCAATACTTGGCCCTTTGTTATTCCTAATTTATATTAACAATTGTCAGTGCTCTATCCAATTTTCAAAAATAATTCAATATGCAGATGATACTACTCTCTGCATTAATGACAAATCAAAAAATGAAATGGAAGTATGCGCTTATAAAGATCTAAACTCTTGCGTTCAATATTTTTCAGAACAAAATTTAAAGATTAACTGTCAAAAGACAAACTACATCAAATTTAATTGCCGTCAAGTTGAGAGATATGAAAACTCACCGATAATTATGATAGACGAATCAGTCCTTGAGGAAGTTTCAACAATTAAATTTCTTGGTTTACATTTAGACTCTAGACTAAGTTGGACTTTCCAAATTGACAATACTTGCGCCAAAGTTTCTTCTAACATTTACCTCCTAAGACAATTATCAAAATTTTGCACTGAAAAAATATTAAAAATGGCGTATTACGGCCTTATTTACCCTCACATAAAATATGGAATCATGTTTTGGGGTCAGTGCGCTGAAAAAAGAATTTCAAAGATTATTTGTGCTACAGAAAAAAGCAATAAGAATTATATAGGAAAATTAGACCATCGTGAATCGTGTCGAAACTCTTTCAGGGAATTTGGAATATTAACACTCCCTTGTATGTACATTTTAGACACAATAATGTTCTCAAAATTCAACTGTGAACAAACGCGAGGGGTTGAAATTCATTCTTATGACACAAAAAACAAATTAAATTTTAGACCTCAACAACACAGACTAAATTTGTCCTCTACTCTTCCATCACAGGCAGGAATATCATTGTATAATAAATTACCAAACTATATCAAAATTAAAACCAGTAGGAAAAAATTTAAATCTAATTTGAAAAACTTTTTATTGAATAGTGCATTCTATAGTTTTAGTGAGTTTATGGACCACCAACACTGACCTGAGGACAAAATTGAACCCTAAAAATTAATTATAATATTATGTAATAATTAAGTCTAGACCTATTCTAAAAAAATTGTAAAATTGATTTGAGTTATTTCAATGGATGTGTTAGCCTCATATGTTAATATAATCTGCATTTAATAACCTTTTTTCAAATTTTTGTAAGTTAACATTGATACACAACTTTGTAGTTGTTTAAATCAATAAAATATTTATTATTATTATTATTATTATTAATTTTCCTATGTGCTGCATACAAAAGGTTTGCTGTTATTACTGGTTTACAGGTTTGATGTTATTTAAATAAACATGTACAGTTTGCCATTTTAAATCATGTCTGAATGTCTGAGGAATAATGATGTATATTTATGTGTTATTAGTCATACCGTATCAGACTGGCTTTTCAAATCATATTTTGTAGTTCCATATTATGTCTTTCTTACTTATAAAAAAAAAAATTGTAATAGGCCTATGCATAACGTTAGGTTTTTTGTTTTATTGCCAAGTCCATACGATTTTTTTATAATTTTAACGTATCCATTCATTTCAGGCAATACAGTTAATAGGAATTAGTGTTTTTTAAGTGATGCAATTGGAAGGAGATTAAAATTAGACAAATTGTTGAGTAAATCAAGATGTTTAGGTGATAGGGTACTTAAATAGTCTATTGGGGTGATCAAAGAATTTTAACTGATCCTTATATTGTTTGTTTGACAAACAATAATTTGACTGGACTTTTGACATTTTTTATTTGGCAATTATGAATTTATTTCGAAATTAGAATCATGTCTTCAATTAGTTACAATTTTAATAAACGAAGAGAGGACTTCATAGTAACAAGAATTTTGGAAATTCATTTTGGGAATGGGACCCAGCACTAATCGAAACACTAGTGGATTGTTCGGCGGTGTAACATTCGACATTCGACGGCATTGTTGTAGTTTACAGCGGCAAGACATCGATGCGATTGCTGATGCCAACATTGGTAACGATCAATGTTGGGCAGAACGTTAAGCAAGAAACCCATCAACCCCTTATTGCTTTCGATTGGATTCTAACCTGCCCCCCCCCCCCCCCCTTGCCCGGCGTAGCCACCACCCCTGGGACTGTGTATTTCCCCGGTACTTACGCTGCAACACGGCCAATTTGAAGCGCTACATTACTGCCACGATTTCCACACCGGGGGTTGTATTTCCAAAATCATGAAATATTTCTGTACTTGAAACTCTTAAAGAAAAGGGATAGGAAAGTGAAAAATTTTCAACATTTGTAAAAAATACTACGGTGGCACTTTTTTTATCTTTTTTAAAGTTTAAATCATCAGCAGTAATGAATTAAACTTTAAATTTAAAAAACAACATTTACATATTTTAAAACGTAAAGTTTAAAATTTAAATTTGCCAAAGAGGAAAATATCTGTCAATGGGGATATAGTATGATTGAAAATTACAAACTCGCTTGGTTAAAATTGGTTGAAATATTTCATTATCATTAATAACAAGTAACTATGACATTCCAAAAAACTAATTTTACGTCATCAAAAAATCAATACCTCTTTTCTCCCTTCTTAGAATTTTAGGGAAGGTGGACTAATTTAACTGATTAATCAAACAAAACGTTATACCTTTCCAACCAGACACGTAAATTTGTTTCTAGTAGAATATGCTATTTTTGAATGCAAGAGATGAGATGGGAGTAGTTTTTAATAATTAAACGTAGACTTCAACCTTAGACGGCTATAAATACAATACAATAATGACAAATAATTTTCCTTTATAAAAAAAAAAAAAAAAAAAAAAAAAAAACATTAAACAAAATTTTAGTAAGTAAATTACCCTTCTCCCATCCATAAAACTTCCTCACGTATCCCAATGCAGAAAAAATATGTTAATTTAACCTGTATAGTTTCTTTTTTACACCTTCCAGTTCGACAAGTTCATCCAATCCTCATTACAACAACCATCCCTCTGAACACTTACATGCTAAACGGCACTAAACGCGTACGCATAAATGTTCCAAAGTTAAGACCGAATGCGGATTCGATATTTCAAAGTCGAGCGGCATTAGTAAGGTCGGGTAACAAGATTAAACAACAGAGTATAATGTAAATGTACGGACGAAGTGTGAGGTGAATTAGTCGGGACGAGAAGCTGGTGGTTAGCGCTCTCGTTTTAATTAGGGAATCACGTCTGAAGGGAATCTAATTAGGTGAGTTTGTAGAGGGTGAAGCCTCCCCCTCAACCCTCCTCCGTCCCTATACCGACAGAGAGCGCCCCTAGTTGTAGAGGAATGTCGCTTCTCTATTATGTATTCATTAGAGAATCAAGACAGCCATGTAAGGTGCACGAGGATTGAAATGTTTGATACAGTACATTGTAATATAATTGAGTTTTTTTCCCAGAATTTACTACATGGATATTTTTTATGTAGATTTTGTTTAATTGAGTCTATATTTATAGCATGAATTTTAAAAGTTAGGAGAGTTAAAGAAAAAATAATTTTAATTCCTCATGTAACAGTCCAATTTTATTTACTTTAACTCGAATATAGAAGCAGCTGTTGAAAGGTACTTTGAAGCTGTGTAAGCGTCATATGATTAAAATATATTATATAAGGCGCTTATTAATACGATGCGTGACGTACGATTTTTATAAATCCAATGAATAGCAATAAAAGCATATTAATAGTAACTGGAATAAATAAAATTAAAATTACATAAAATTTCAGTTGATCTGGACCCAAGAAGTTTAAAAACATTTCATGACTGAAACATCTGTTCTTCTGCGTTTTTTTTTTTTTTTTTTTTTTTTTTTTTTTTTTTTTAGTGGTTGTTTTTACAACAGCTGCCTAATGATTTAATCAATTATTTTTCCTCCATAAGATTAACATTGGAACTTTGAAAGCCTGTGGGGCATAGCCCTGGAGTCCGATGTCAATTAGAATGGGATTCTGCTCATCTACAGGACCATACCTTTTTAACGGTATGCGCGAATTTCTCCTAAGAGCTGAGAAAAAAGGAGGAACGAAACATGCTTCCTGTTAATATATAGATAATTATATTGTGTGCGAATTGTGATTTTTTTTTTAGAACAGAATGAATAGGATTACTGCGAAGCTCAAATTTGTTTTTAAGAGTTATTTTGTTTGAATGAGATTGATGATGGCTAAAAAAGGAAGGCGTTCAAGTATTTGAATATATACATTTCACAAACAAACTGTAATTAAAATTCCGAAAAAGATTTTAAAAGAACTATCACTGAGTGCACTAAAGGACTCCATCAAAATTTTAAGAAATCATCTCTATGCCATCTAAGGATATTAATTTCTAAATTTTATGTAACCTACTCTTCTATTTTTCATTTGTATTGGAGTAACACAATAAATCACACGTAAAGTATACATATAAAGCATAATATTTTTTATTGTTTCTTATTAGCATCATTTCTACAAAGCTCGGTTTATAAACACTTTTTCATGGTCTTAGGAAGAAAACGTTATTCTCTAATGTTCAAATCAACGAATTTAGGGAAATAAATAAAAAACAACAAGTTTATAGCCTAAATTTTAAACTTCATAGTAGTTTACAATACCTTTCCGTCTTCAATCCATATGATTTGTCTAGATTACTAGTTTCCGGACTGGTATGCGCCATTATCAAATCTGTTGTCAACAGTTAAAAGTTAAAAACACCGTCATTTATCGTCAATTAAAAAAAAGTACACATAACACGGATTTAAACCGCGATCACACGTGTGGCCGGCCAAAGACAAGTCCAGACTGATTTAAAGAAATTTTAATTTAAATAAATTTCAAAGAATTTGTATTCCTTAACATTGTTTTAAACTCAACGGTTATTGAGCTACAAGAAGTTGGAGTTCATTTTTAGTTAGGCCTACATATAAGAAGAGCATATGGTTCAAAATTTAGTTGGCTACATCTACGAAACTATTTCCTAAAATAAAAAGTACTCTATAAAAAAATGTCTTTAAATGATGTTTTAAGAACATATCACAAAAAAAAAAAATTACCCATTGATAAATAACACAAAAACATAAAACATTTTGAAATGTAGATTTAAACACATTGGAAATAAGTTCATTTATGGGCAAATGTTAACTTTTGTTTGTTAAATGTCTTTAACATAATTTTAAGATCTTTTTATTCTAGAGTATTTTTTATTTCAGGAAATGGTCTAGTAGATATAGACAATTTAAGTTTCCCCCATGTTATTATTCTTATGCGACTAAAAATGAACTTAAATTGCCTGTAGCTCCCTAACCGTTAAGAAAAATGTCAAAGAACCAAGTCTTAAAATTGATTATATACAATCCAAAAGTGATATACAAATTAGGGTTTCATATTTAAAATATTTGAGTTGACCGCAATACTGGAAAAATGGTGGACTTTAAAAAAAAATGTAATCATCATAAAATGCAGAATCAAAAGTCCACTGGGGTTACCATAACTTTTTTCAATATTACTTACTGTTCTCAAGTAAAAAGCTGGCACACATCAATCATTCGGTATGGAACTGAGCCTACTAATTTTAACAATAACCTCTGTTACATGAGGTCCTATATTGCAACAGGATCGTACACGTTTCCTTAATCAATTCCCATATAATTTACTAGAGACGTTTTCTTATCAAAAGCGGACAAAGATATAAATCAACCTAGACCACATTATAGTACAAAATACAATTATTATAACTGATCCCCATAATGCAGGGTGGTCGCCCCACACCCCATCGGCGACACGGCAAGGCGCCCCGGGTCCAATTACGTCACAGGATTTGCTCCTACCCCGCAGGATAAATCGGGCCTAACATCGCTCTAATTTGAATGCCGCAGGAGTATCGCGATTTTAATAATTCATAAGCGGAAGGCGCAAAAATACCCGCTTACAAATCGGCGGGGAGCTTTGAATCTGTTGATAACTCGGGAGACGTGATTGATTGGAGAGATTCGGGAGCTCGCAGCTGACTAATGACAACCATTTCCGAAATAAAACAATAACTTTAATATTATTCCGATCGTACTTTCGCGTCCCGATCAAATTGAATCCGATCGAAAAGAATCGCCATTCCGCCAGAGTAATGGTTTTTAATCTGTTTTTCATCCGGCAATAAAAAAAACTCGATCGGAATTGATTGAGTTTTGCAGAGCGGCGCTTCGCAATCCAGCTTACTTGTAATAAAATTGAATTAAGATTCCAGAGATTGAGTTGGAATCGCTTCATATGTAAAATAACTGGATGATGCAAACTGGAACGCCGTTTTATTACTTTTATACGTATTCTCCAATTCTATGTTTTACTGATACAACTCGTATATTACTTTTAAGTTTATTTTGAACGAAAGACTGGAGATATGCTTTAGAAATAAAAAACTAATAAATAGTTAGCGATAGACAAATAGTTAATAAATAAATTTGTGGCTGTTATATATTTTGTATTTATGTGCATTTTAAGCAGCGTTTGAAATTACTGTATTTCAATTTATAATTTATAAATTGAACGTATGAATTTATTGTGAATAAAACTTTTAGACTTAAATATTACTATTACTAATAGTTACCTAATAAGATACGGTATTGATATGTTGAATAAAAATATTATTCTGTGAACTTTACAACTATAGAGCAGAAATTGGGTAGATAATTATCTATATGTCTTTGGTGGTTCGATAAAATTGAACAGTTGTTTATTACAGTTATTTTATTTTATAAAACACTTCGGCAACTATAATGAATAGGAATGTGGGATACCTGTGGGGATATTGATAAGAAATGGTGATAAAATTGATTAATATTTTGACATTCTTACAATTAATTTAGTTGAACTATAATTTTATGCTAGGCTTTAATTTTTTTTCATATTGCTGTAGTAACTTTGGCAGTAAGATAAAAAATCTCAGGGCGATTCTGTTAAATAATTTTAGTCATTGTAGTCTGGTAGACAGGTGAGACGATTGCACGTTTTATGATAGATATATAAAATTCGGAACCTAAATATGACATGCAACATGTTAGATGGTAGGTCATTTTGGATTTTCCCAATACGGTAGTTTGAATTTCAAATGTTTTATTTACATAATCCATAAATTCTATGCTTAGAAAAAGATCTCGGGTATACACTCAGGTATAGGGTACTCTAAAAAAAATAATTTAATACAAAGCTCTAGAAAGGTTTCAAACTTAAATATACAAGGAGCTAAAAGTTAGTTATATTTATGCTGTGTTAATGAAAGAAATATTTGGAAATATTTTTGATGGCAACCTCCAGCCATTTTCATTTTTGGGTCGTCTAGATTGTGTCAATGGTTTTAAAAGAGTAGAAAAATGTTAATTTAATGAAATATGTTTTTATCCAATTAAGAATTATCCGTTAATTAGGATTTGACTCTTTAAAACTATGGTACAAGTACACATTGTAACATTTTCTGTGTCATAGATTGCACTACTTTTATTTCTGCACAACACTTGCGAATAAATGTAGAACGTGAAATGATTGTCTAACTTGGTTGATTATGCTTAAAAATAATTATAAGAAGAGGTCAAAAGTCAGTCAATATTTTTAGACTCTAAAATCCTGTATTATGTTTTAAATGTACAGTTAATGTAATGAAATTTCCACCTAAGTGTTTCGGCCAAAAATGTGATAACAGTTGTTTACATGCTGCTTAATATAGAAAAGTAGCAACATTTGGCCTGTTTTAAAAATAGTTCTTGATGATTGGTCGTAAACCTAAACTTACATATAACTGCATACAGTGTTAAAAATCGTGTCTATTAAAGTTTTCTTCTAAAATGTAGTTAGAAAAATTCTTGGTGTTGGAGTTAAATAAAAAACTCTAAGAAAGTGCCAAATTGCAATATTGTTTGCAATTTTCTTGAAAATTCCAAGGAATGTTCGGTTCTGTTTCGGTACCTCCAAAAAATAATAAATTATTTAAGCACAAAACCACCCACTTAAAATCTTTTGAGAAAGTTGAGAATGAGAAAGTGCAGATTTCATTGACTAATATATTAGGTAGGTATGATGTACGCAGAGGCGATTGAGCTGAACGAACAGCTAGTTTTGGAGTCGAGTGATTCGCACCTTGAGAATTAGAAAACGAGCTAATTCTTCAGGTTACTGAGTGGAGCAACCATATTATTAGTTATTCAAAGAATAATAGTGTAGAAACAAACCTGTGCAACTCCTAATTCAATAAAACTACCGTAGTATTTTTTGCTGGAACTCAAAGATTAGATTTGAAATTTTATTTTGACAAGGCTATGTTTGGTCTGAAACTTGAACGGGTTAGAATCACTGAAACTGCGAACCGTATATTAAAGGACTATGTACCACAAAACAATTAAAGTTATTTTATTTAGACATATCTCAAAGTAGCTCAGCCATCAGATTGTAGATTTTCAAAAGTCGTTTTTAGTCAGATACACACAATAAATTTTAGACAAGTGAGCTGTATGAGCGGCTTTATGTTGCCAGACCGAAGAATTGATCACTTTTCTCTATGAGCACTAACTGTTTTGGTCTGTCGGAGAGCAAAGATTCCAAGGCGCCTGTTGCGTTGTCTGACACTTTCATCTGAAACAAGTTTATGAGATTTTTATCTTACGAAGGTACATAAGGTACATTTAGGGTCTCATGACACAAGAAACGAAACAGGGTGAGTGATCGAAGTTTTTAAATCTCCTGTATTTTTGCAGGGAAACGAACGGTGCTCATATAGAGTAGGCTATAATCATTGTGGATTTCATTGATGTAAATTATGATTTACTGTAAATGTTATCAACTGACGCTCATATTCAGTAATCATAGCAAATTAGGATCTTTTTGTGGATTAAAATTACAACTTGTTTATAAAATAAATTGTTTTCTGCCATTTTCTTGTCTTTATGACTCGGCTAATGAATGATCTTTGTTTTAGTACCATTCATTTTTAATATAGCTCTGTATATTTTAGCTTATCAAAATGAGACCTAAAAAAAGTTTCTCCTTACAGTACTTTAACCAACTCGATTTTAACTGTCATTATCGTGTTTAACCTCTTTAACACCCTTTCCAACACATCATCACTCAACCTAATCCAATCGCAACCCCATCGCGGTAGAACTGCATTCTCATTGTACGTTTATAAATCTATCCCTGCTAAGTGATGAGACGCCTGCACAGTTCGATAAACATCCGTTATGTCAGTTGTTTGCACCCTTAATCCGATACTGTGATACTTTCATACCGTTTAAACGCGCGGCTAACCTTGTTACGCTGACGCATGGCACATTACGTTGATTCTATTACCCCGAAATCATCCCCTATTGTGCGCGGGGAGGGGTTGCACCCCCACCACCCCCAGGGCCATTTACTAACAGTGTCTTCGCCAGCACTTTTATAGCCGCATAAAGTCGGCTCTTGTAATTCTTAACCCTTCTGTCTGATACAAACTGCATTGGTTTATTGAGATTTGTGAAGCTGGGGGTAAAAGAAATTTTTATGTCTTTTTTCGAGTTTTATTAGATTATACATTTAGGAACGTAAATACTCTTTTACTCAGCAGAATTGAAAGTTGATCCAAACTCGAGTCAAATCTTTCTATAAATTATTAAAATGGTCTGTGAATAGAGGAGAGTCGTCTGCAAATGAAATTGTTGTGATTCTTTAAAAATAATTACTTTTTGAATGGATGTTTTGGAAAATTAGTTTTATATTGATTTAAATTGTGCAACGTAATATAAAGTTATAACAAATGAATTGATTTAAATTTTCACAAATTTTCGGTTAAACTCTGTATGGTATAGTCATAAAAATATTTAAAATCACAAAATAATAATATAAATTGACGATAATGTGCAGTTAGTTATAATAAATGTTTGTAAGAGGGGAACAAATTTACATATATTTAAAGTAGATAAAATAAGAACTGTGCGTTAATAATAACCAACTACTTTAGTAAGCAACAGAAAAAATGAGGTTTCAAAATAACAAACCATCTATAGATTACATATTTAAATTAGTAACAACCTATTCTTTTAAAAGACGTGTAATTTCAACATGTAAATAGTTCAGACAAATGTTTTTTATCTCTAACATTTGAAGACCTAAGAGAAACAAAATTCTTCATATCCATTCATAAGGCTTCTGAAATTCATAGTAAAGGCGTCAGTTTAAGATTTCTTAAATTAGAAATTAGCTTTAGCTTACAATAAACTGATCTATATACGACGGTTGTTTTCGCCATGTGGATGTGAATACCCCGGCATCACTGCTGTATCCAGTACCGGGGTCCGGTACATTATCAGGGCCGACATGAGGTGCTTATGGCCGCTGATAAGCTTGATTTATCCTCGGACAGTCACACAGTCAATATTTGGTGCCCCCCCTCCCCCCCCCCCCCCCCGCCTCAATTAGCTGGGGCACACCTGTCAACAGGGGGCATTAATATAGCTGACGCTGACAGCACCGTGAGCTCTCCATCCCTGACTGGTCAGGAGTCACTCCATTCGAGACGAGAAATCTTGGCGTTTACTATTTTATTTCATTTTTTGTATGCATATAATTTTATTGTAATTCCTGTTATAATTTCTTATTTTTCTATCTTATTTCTGTTTCTTAGGATAAATATTGATGAGAATTCATATTTAGGAATGTATTTTTTATTGATTATCAATTAAAACCACACTATGGACCAAATTATGGATTTCTTTCATAACCAGCTCTCCATCTTAGCTTGAGACGAATGAGCTTACTTAATATTCAGACAACTGTATCTGCAGATAAAATTTTTTAAATACTGAAAAAGAAACATTACCCCACTGATTTTAAAACGGTAGTGTAACATATAATGTTTAACCAATTATTTTATTGAGAAATAGTAAAGCATGGCTAATTTAGTTGGCTTTTGAGTATAAAAAAATCATAGTTACACTAAGTTTAAACTTATTGAGTCCCAATTATGTGCTGTAATTTTTGCCATTTATAATTAGCCTACATACGAAAGTCAAATTATAATGATATTCTCGCTAAAACATGTTTAACCAAGTGCGAGCTTAAAATCTAATAAACTCCATATATTCTTAATTATTTTAAAATTTACAATAATCATAAACTTGATGTACTACAAAGATTTCTCACGACGAAGCTTATAGCCAGTTTTAAGTTGACTTCATTTCTTAAGACTATATAGTTTCCATCTCATTTGTACAGTAAAAAACTAAAGAATTAAAAAGTCTTAAATTATAGACTACGCATTGCTTTTAGAAATAATTTTAGTGTTGAAGTTAATTTTATTCAATGCTTGATAGTTTGCAAGTTTTAAGCTCACGCCTCTCACAAGTTAATTACTCCTTATTTATTAGATCAGAAAAAGGATTTTGGATTATTTATTATCTAGGATAAATTATTTTAGCTGTGATACGACAATTTATGTTATTTATTACAATCACTGACTATAGTATGGGGCAATAGAACAGGCGGGTGAATGCAAGCTAAATAAATAAATTTAGAATGTAATTAAGAACAAAATGGCTGACTTTTTAAATGAATGAACCTTGACACGCATATTCTATTGCCCTAAACATTAATATTGTATTGTTTGGATATTGACTTGTCAATGCATGTATTGTGAATGATAAAATTTATTACAGTATTAGTCATATAATTAAGGATTTAATACTTCTTCATATCTCAAGTTGTCTTGTTTAAAAGTAATTAGATGAAATATACAAGTATAAGAGGTTGAAAGACCGTTTTGAAGTTTTGTATTGTACTGTTTTCGGATTTATGTATTATTATGTTCGATTTTTTAAAGCCCTCGTCTGCTTGAAAACGAAATTTTATTTCATATTACCAAACATCATGAAACTTCTCCTACTAATCAGCAATGACAAAGAAAAAAAATGTTATGAACGCAACTGTGTAGGCCATGTAGTTTAACATACAATCAAATTTAATTATTCGATAGACACTACTACCAAGAAAATCGACTTCAATTTCCATTCACTGGAGTTAACACAAATTAATGGTTTTACATGGTTCCGTGACGGTAGAATGTAAACACCAGTTGGGGCGGAGGAGAGTGGGGCTATTCACACCAGAGATCTGGACCGTATCAGAGGTGTTAATAGCAGATGGGTGCCAATAGGCTTGCCTCATAATCCTCCTGATCGCAGTCAGGGCAGGATCCCCGGAGCACAACGGTCGCAGGAGAATGCGGCTACAGGCCTGGTGTTCGGCGGTGTTTATAGGAGCTAGGAGCGGACTGTGAAAGAAAGTGTAAATAACATACTTTGAGGCCTCATGTGCCTACTGTAAACTGACTTTGTGTTGATGACATAGGCAATTATGTAAGGCTACCGAATAAATTTGTTTCATTGCTGTCGATAATTTGGATATAGGCTACAAGTTCGTTGATATTAGGTCACTGACTGCCAAGCAAATTACTCATGAAAATATCATCCAAAACTAAAGGATGACTTTAAGGTTCAGTGTTATCAGACACTGCATTTTACCCCATCCTTTCTAGCATTTTTTCTATAAGAATGGGCTTGATTCAATTAAAAATATTTACCTAAGGTAGAAAACTCTTTGGTAACCAAGAGCACATTTTGATGTTATAGGATTAGGCTTGCCATAGTTATACAGGGTCAAACACACCTAGGGTATATAAAAGAACGCCCCTTTCCTCTCCCCCCCCCCCCCCCCGCCCTCAATAAAAAAATCAGTAATAAAATTTGGTTAATTTTGGATTCAATTGTGGAATATGATAATTGTATAACATAAATTAAATGTAAACTGTGTACAAAAATAACCATTAAAATTTTCGTATTGATCAAGGATTATTTAAATAACACTCTAATGTATTATTTATATATTTACCCGCCTTTGTTATTCTGACAAGCGCTTGAATAAGATAGACTGTCATCTAAAAAAATTTCTTTCCTACATTAAATATAGGCAACAACGCAAAAAATAACAACAACAAAATCTAACAAAAAAAAACAACAACATCAACAACAACGTCACTTAAACAAGAGTGTTTCTTTAGACTGAATGTAGGATTACTGTAACTGTAATTTAAAATATATTACAGTATTTAATAAAATATCATAAAAAATTACAGCATTAAAATAAAAAATAAAAACGTCAATTTTGCAATAGGGCTTAGATATATAGAGTGAAGTTAATTTCTAAAAATATTACACAAATTGCAAAATTGTATATATAATATTTTTCTTATGTTTTACTAAATCCTGGACAAAAACAAAAACCGACCGGGACATGGGACAACAGCATAAAACCGGGACTGTCGAATATTAAAGTTGAACTTTTTCCCTTTTCGTTTTGCTAAAAAATCTTATCGTTGCTGAATCTGACAAGAAGTATCAAAATAGACCATTTGATGGCTTTGATGGCAAAATACTTACTCAAAACTCATAATTACATTGCAATTTTATCTTACAGTGTAATTGAAAGAAGACCCCTCAGTTTTGGGCACCCCAGAGGTGAACGCACGAAATTCACATTATAGTCTTTATCCCTTTTCAACACGAACACTCTAGAAGTCATTTTTAGTTAAATGTAAATATTGTTAAAGCTCCCTCTACAACAAAGAATCCCAAACTCGTTTGACAATCCCCTAGTGGTGTTTACCTTTAATCTCGCATACCGGACCTGCCGGGAGGTTGACTTCTGGAGGCGGTGTTTGCGTCGGGTGTTATTCTAGGCGGTGTCAGGTAGAACCGGGCCATTCTCTGACATAAAGGCGAGTTTCCGGTCCCAGTCCATTCATTCATGGACCGTAATGACACCCTGCCGGGACTGTGCCAGCCTGCGTGGCGTCTTCCACTCTATCCTCGCTCTCTCTCACTCCAGTGTTCGGGCTACGTTTCACGGTGTTGGGGAAAATACCTACTGTATGTTCCTGGCAGATCTTCCTATAGAAAAAAAAGAAAATTTAGAACCAACCAGTCTTTTTTAACTTACATATACAGGGTAATACTTGGGAGATGGATGGTTTTTAATGAAAAGGATGGTTTATGGTTATAGACACAGCTCTTAATGATCTCCATAGAAAAATTCACACTCTGATAAGTTGGAAGAACTGGGAAGCCAATGAATATTGCCAAAACCTAAGATAAAATTCATCCAGGTAATATGTAAACTTTTAATCATTCATTCTGCAGCTCCCAAAGCAAGAAATTTGGAATAGTTAAAGAATGCAATGTAAGCTCAAGAATGAATTAACTAGTATTAGGCTTGCTGGTACGTAAAAGTAAAACATTTTATATTTAATGATTTTGTTTATTGTTTATTGTTTGATATTCGATCAAAACAATAAGAAGATTCAGGAATAGGAAGATTCGTGTAAGATTCGGGAAGAGCGCTATAGTCAAAAAAGTTCCACGTTTTCTTTTTTCTTTCCATATTGGACCAATAGTAAAGGAGAAATTTAAAATAAAATGTGGTATTGATTACTCAAAAAAATCAAATTTTGATAATAATTTGTTTCTGTCATAAACACACTTTCTAGTTGGTAAGTTTTTTTCTCTTATAAACAATCCGTAAAAAAGAATCCTGATCATCTAATGAAGTTTAGTATATACTGAGTTTAGAATCGGAGTTATGGGCTCAAAATATTTGCCTCGCTGAACTTGAGGTCTTAATACTAATACTATACTGTATTTGATAGTAGGGCCTACTCTAACTTTGAGTTTTTTTAAGTGTTTTGCTTTTTTCTTATAATAAACATCGTTAAACAAAACCATCCTGAAAACGGACTGCTGCAATGACACAGAAACAATTAAAAATACAACTGACTTATTTTTACTTTAAGAGCCTACATTAAAACCACGAACGCCTTATAAACTTAAATGTTGTTTCTAATTTATTCCCATAATGGTCCTATAGAGATTCATATTAACTCAGTCAAGAGTGTTCCGTCATGAGCTCAAAATAAGATTTAACACACTGCAAATTCAATTATTGTAAAATGTGTTCATACCATCAACCATATTCATGTAAAAATTATGAAGCCTAAATCCTAGTTTTTCTTGTTAATGTTTAATTTTCGAGTACCCTCTTTAATCTCCAAATCTCTACCCCTCCCCCCTCCTTTATCCGGATAATCTCATGTCATGTGTATTAAGACAATACACCAAAGCAATATCAGAATTAGAGAATAATAAATCCCCTGTTTGTGTTAACTCAATTTTGAAAATTGTAATATATTATTGAACTCGCCCCATAAACTAGGCTTGGTGTGAAGTAACGGAGCCACTTCGCACTGACGGCAACCCCGCACTCTTGGCACCGGCGACGCCATCTCCCGCATCGCCATATTGATGGATCGACTCAGTGAAACGGATTACGCGAACAAATCTCTGATATTGTTTACAGTTCACATTAAAGGCAATAAAGAGCGATATTTTTCACTGCGGATCATGAGCGCAGTAATGGGGCATCAGATGTGCTCCGGGCGCTGAAAAGTGGCGCGCATTTGTCAAATGTTTTGTTTGGTCGGTGCTGAAAATTTGTTTAAATCTCTTGAGTGATTGCGCATCGTCAACGCGATGGATATTGTTGTATCAGCTCCCCGCGCCGCGCCGCCATCTTTTCCAAATATCATTTCGCGATACAAATGTTCCATCGTGATCTGATCGATTCGCCATGCTCGCTGTTCGGTTTAAGGGTCGCTCATTACTTTGAATTACTTTTGGGCAATTTTTCTTAATGTTCTCTGTATACTTTTTCGGTAAAACCTGTAAGTTACACACATTTGTACATAGTAGGGAATTTACATAGTAGGGATATTGGATCTCATAGTAAATTCAAACTAAGGTTTCAGTGTCATTAGTAATTATATAATAAAATTGGTTGAATGTTGACATTAACGTAAGATATCTAAATAGTAATAAGAAATCTCTGCTAAAATATTATAACTAGGTAATGTAAATTGTTATATTCTTTATTATTATTTTATATTGACCATAGGCCAAATGAGGCTTCTATAGACATTAGTTATCCATACTCTATGCAACTTTACCTTCAAGAGTTTCTTTTTTCGGGTACAAAAAGAATTTGTGTCTTATAATTCCATTCAAACCCATAACCTTGCAGCTAAGTCCTTCAGAAGAAGCCGCGCGGCGAATTCCCAAAGCTTCGAATGCCTAACACTCAATGAACAAATAGGGCGGAAAGAGCAAAAGTCCGAGGCCTCCTCCCTGAGTGAGCCCGGAGCTGCGGGCATTCCGAGCTAATCGTGCGTACAACTGACTTCTGGGAAGGTGAATGGTGGCGGCCGGAAGCGCGGGTATTCTTCGCCGGGGACACCTGTGCTGTGTGTGAGCTCCATTCATGAAGTCGGGGCGGGTGGAAAGTTGAATGGGCGATAATCAAGACCCGGATCATCAATCTGGGCTTGGACACAGCTTCCTGCCGCGACTGCGACTGGCGACGAACGACGCGATCAACTCGGCGGGTGAAGATAATTGATAGAGTGGTTAATTACCTTAAATTTGACGTGAATTGACAATACGAATAGAAGAATGTTTTGAAAATAATTTACAAAGGGCATTCTATCTTCTTGAGTGTATGGAACTTGATACAAACGTTCGTATTGTTGTCATGGTTGATCCTTCATCGAATGATTCAATTTAAAGTCACATTGAAATATTTGAAAAAGACCACTATCTTTGGCAGGGGTTAGAGGTCTAAGTAGGGTAGCATTCATTTCAAAATGCTACTGTATGATTCCAAATTTTTTTCGGATTTTTTCGTATAAAAACAAGACCAGGCATATTTTGGCAAGAGGTGGACAGTGTAGCCAATACTTCTATGACATAAACAAAAAGGTAATATTATCTGGTAATATCTATATCGAATCCTCAGTAAGGAACCCCATGGCGGGGACTTATGGAGCAACATACTAGATATACGGGACCCATCTGAGCTCATACTTAAAGAACCTTTTGTAAAATAATATAAAAAAATTCCATCAAATTTTGTAGTTACAGAAAGTTGATTTTTCGTTATATTGTACAGTAGATCAAATTCAGTAGCTATTTTATCAAAAAAGAAATTTAAATATGATTGTATATTTAAAATATAATGATTTTTTAGAGAAAGAACATACATTTTCTTTGAAACAAATGGAGCAAAGAGCTCACTGTGGATAATCCCACCATGAAACAACAACCAGTTTAATCTTTCAGAACATCCCTTTATGACCCTTGTATAGCCTAATGTACTGTGAAAAATAGGTCTAGAAGTTCCAAGTTCTATGACGTACTTTCAAGAGAAGCTACTAAACTACAGTACTAATAAAATAATTGATTGATTCCAGTTGTTATGATATAGCGATAATGGGTTGATTACGTTGAATATATCAAGTTACAAAAAATAATGTCAATAAAATGGTGTGAATTGATTGACTCGTAAATTTTCGCAGTCATCAACGATGTTTCATTAGACACTAAATATACTTGACTGACGTTTGTAAGACAGTAGTTATTAAATCCTCTACTTTTAGGTAACATTTGTCTAGTTAGCAAATAAAAGCGTGGACTATGCCTGCTTGGACTGCAAGGTGACCCGCCGTCTGGGTCGTGACAAGCCGGCCGGCGCGGCGGCTGGGTTGAGTAATTGCGTGCAATCAACTGCGATTACGGGCGTCGGTGTTGTAACACAACTTGTCTCGAGTAGGTCTTGGGGTTTCGGGACCAGGACACATGCAATCGACCTAGTAACATTTGCAAGTGACTGGGACCCAGTAACATTGAAGTGCAAATTGGGTGTAACGATGTATAAAAGGACCTCGTATGCAGTTGTTAGGCATCAGTATGACTCGCTTCGTTGTGTTGTTCAACTTCAAAAGTGAACGCGAAGGTAGGGAGGCTTTAGAGCACATCAGGAAGAGGTATAAATGCGAGGAGAGTAGGAGCTTTGAGATCTTTGAAGCTGTGAATACGGCGGTCAGTCCAGGTAAGAAATCAAACTATTATTCAGAACATTTATGTTTTATTTATTCAAAGTTACACCTGGAAGATCGCCACGTTAGGCGACTTGCCAGTTACACCAGTACATTTTATTCTATAATTCCCAGACTTGAAGAGTTCAACTTCACCCGGTGTTAAATTTTGGCTGAATCTTTTCGGTAAGAAAATAATATGGGGTTGATTGTTAATCACAATATCCAGGATAACTGATGTCCCGTATTCGCGGTGCTGGTGAAATCTGGCAGAAGTAATTTCGTATCCTGCGGGGTCCGTAAGATCGGTGATATTCGCTCGAGGTGGACCTTTCGAGACTTCCAGGCTGTCCAACTTCGCACGAAATTCCGCCATCCTAAAAAAAAATACATGTTTGAAATAATAGTGAAAGATAGACCACGTTCATGGGTTATCCAAAGCTATGTGTAAGTAAAACAAATACTTTCTTAACCGTTATTCGATTATCCCATGATTCATATGTAGTGTGGAAGTGTTCCCTAAAAATATTCAATGTACTGTTAAAACTAAATCGTGTGACAGTGTGTACTGGTACGGGGTATTAGTTATTTAAAGCTTTAAAATTTCATGCGTGTCACGTAAGTAAAACAAATACTTTCTTAACCGTTGTAATATTCTATTATCCTATGACCCATATGTAATGTCCCTCAAAAATATTCAATGTATTGTTAAAACTAAATCGTGTGATAGTGTTACCACGTTTACGGTTTATTCTAAGCTTACAAATTTGCGTGTGTCACGTAAAACAACTTTTATTACTTTTTAACCGTTGACATATTAGATTATCCCATGACTCATATGTAGTGTGGAAGTGTCCCTTAAAAATATTCAATGTATTGTTAAAACTAAATCGTGTGATAGTGTTTACTGGTACGGGGTATTAGTTATTTAAAGCTTAAAATTCACGTCTGTCACGTAAAACAAATACTTCCTTAACCATTGCCACATTTGATTATCCCATGACGTAGTGTGGAAGTGTTCCCTAAAAATATTCAATGTACTGTTAAAACTAAATCGTGTGACAGTGTGTACTGGTACGGGGTATTAGTTATTTAAAGCTTTAAAATTTCATGCGTGTCACGTAAGTAAAACAAATACTTTCTTAACCGTTGTAATATTCTATTATCCTATGACCCATATGTAATGTCCCTCAAAAATATTCAATGTATTGTTAAAACTAAATCGTGTGATAGTGTTACCACGTTTACGGTTTATTCTAAGCTTACAAATTTGCGTGTGTCACGTAAAACAACTTTTATTACTTTTTAACCGTTGACATATTCGATTATCCCATGACTCATATGTAGTGTGGAAGTGTCCCTTAAAAATATTCAATGTATTGTTAAAACTAAATCGTGTGATAGTGTTTACTGGTACGGGGTATTAGTTATTTAAAGCTTAAAATTCACGTCTGTCACGTAAAACAAATACTTCCTTAACCATTGCCACATTTGATTATCCCATGACGTAGTGTGGAAGTGTTCCCTAAAAATATTCAATGTACTGTTAAAACTAAATCGTGTGACAGTGTGTACTGGTACGGGGTATTAGTTATTTAAAGCTTTAAAATTTCATGCGTGTCACGTAAGTAAAACAAATACTTTCTTAACCGCTGTAATATTCTATTATCCCATGACCCATATGTAGTGTCCCTCAAAAATATTCAATGTATTGTTAAAACTAAATTGTGTGATAGTGTTACCACGTTTTTGGTTTATTAGTTATTCTAAGTTTAAAATTCGCGTGTGTCACGTAAAACACTTTTTTATTATTTCTTTACCGATGTCGATTATCTTATGACTATTACGTAGTGTGGAAGTGTCCCTTAAAAATATTCAATGTACGTAGTAGTGAAACTAAAGTGTACACTATTATACTTTTTTGTTTGTCCGCTAACGTTTCCTGCAAGAACCGAACTTAAAAAGTCAAATTAAACTTTAAACTCCATTTAAACAATTTTGGGAAAAACCGTGCAAACACACGTTGAGTGAGTCTATTAAAATATTGAGCAAAGCGATACCGATGTGAACACAAAACCGCTTGACACTACCTGGTAAACATGCTGTGGGAAGCGCGTTTTACAACTTTATCTTTATAATTTAAAAACCAACGATTTTTATAAAAGTTGTAGTCGAAGAAATCGTATCATCTAAATAGCATTGGGATTGAACAAACCGTGCAAACACACGTATGGAGTGAGTACAAATCGGATGCCATCGATTAGATTTGAACGAAAAATTAACTGTTTAATTTCGATACACAACAATACCAGCAAACCTGCAACGGTGAAATGCTTTTGAATGTGGAAACATATTTCTTACACGCTTGTCTACTGTTACAGCGACTCTGATGGCCGCCGTATTCAAAAACGAAATAACACAACGGTACGAGGTCCGGGGAGAGAAGAGGGGTCCTCCGATCGGCATCGTTGAACCTACAATTAAAAGAGCGAGAACCGCCTCCCCCCAGCCCCGCGCCTCGCCGTCTCCCCCCGCCTCCCCCCAGCCTCCAAATTCGCCGCAGCCCGGCCCATCCGGCACATCCGTGCATCCCGCATCACCGTCGCCGCCGCCACCGATCGAAATTAGCAGTGATGAAGAAGAAAACGACCTATTAGGACTTGATGAATTGTTTTTAAATCACTCCTCATCGTCCGGGTACCATTCTCTGGACGATGAGGAGCTATTTAATTTATTTAATTAAAATTATACATAAAAAATGTCTACTTCATCTGTACCCGTCTAACCTGGTAAAAAATATACTTTTGGAAATAATAACACTAATGGGTAAAAAGTCGGGCTACAAGCCAAGTTCTAAACATACTAATGTGCTAGAAAAGTGAGTAGAAGGTTTTGAACACAACTGGTTCAGTCCAATCCTATCGATTTGTCAATGATAAAACACTGAATTACTTATGTTTTATTCAATCCCAATGTTATCTGAAAGAGTGGCGCCTTTATTTCTCAATTTTTGACGAAAAAAAAATCCGATTGAGTTTCCAACGGAAAACCCATAGCACATTAAACACACCAGAGCTCTGTGTACAAAACATATATCTTTGGGGTTGTGTACATAGTGTAAGCAAGAAGGTCTAAACCATAACAAACTTGAAAAAAAGTTTACCTGATGCGTGTAGCTGCGCTGAGTTCTCGAAGCAAACTGTGTGATCCAGTCAGTTGTCCTGCGAACTTATAAGCACCAGTGTAGGACAAGGACGATAATGAAAGGTGTCCTGTTAACCCACATTGTTAAGCGTGTCAAGGGGGTAACAAAAGTATGTCGGTAAAAGTATGTCAGTGAACGGATGTCAAGGGAGCTTAAGTATGTCATGGTTTCAAAAGTATGTCAGTAAAAGGATGTCAAGGGAGTTTAAGTGTGTCATGGCTTCAAAAGTATGTCGGTAAAAGTATGTCAAGGGAGTTTAAAGTAGGTAAGTGTGTCATGGCTAGGGATTTCAAAAGTATGTCAGTAAAAGTATGTCAAGGGAGTCATGACTCCAAAAGTATGTCGGTAAAAGGATGTCAAGGGGTACCCACGAGGTCACCGTGTGTGGATAAAAGAGCGACGCAGCTCTCGTCAGACATCACAGTTCACCGGATCCGCGGAGTGGTAACAACAACCACAACTATGGACTTTATAAAGTGTACAATTTGCGATGAATGTTATTTTATTAGTGAAAAAGCATTAGTTCGTCACCAACAGTTGTGTCTTGCTACCAAAACCTACTCGAAACGCTTTCGCAGGAAACACTTGTCTTCCTCCTCCTCCTCTTCCGACGAATCTCCTCCACGACGAGGAAAGAAGATCCGGCAACGCAGTCCCAGGTCACCACCCGCAGCAGAGCCTCGAGAGAAGACTCGCAAGTCATCAACCACATCATCGATCAAATCAGCAGCAGCAGAACCTCGAGAGAAGATCCGCAAGTCATCAACCACATCATCGATCAAAACAGCAGTAGCAGAACCTCGAGAGAAGATCCGCAAAACCACATCATCGATCGAGACAGCAGCAGCAGAACCACGAGAGAAGACTCGCAAGTCATCAACCCCATCACCGACACCACCTGCAGCAGCAGAACCTAGTGATCCACCACCCGCATCATCGTCAACATCACCGACAGAGCGACCGCCAAGACTTAAATTCTTCACAAAACGAGGATTGCTGAGTAGCAAAGATTACACGATCGAGAATCCCAATTCGTACTATAAAGACACTAAACCCTTTTTGACCGTTGCACTTTCGGTCGTGGAGAGGCTTCTACGAGAAGAACTACAAACGACTGGCGCTCTAAAATTCAACATGGTCCTCCTTTCAATATTTAACCATCAACATGAGAACATCCAAGAAGAATTCAACTTCAAGACTTTGACAAAAACCATCTACTCCGGAGGCGACGACCTACCAGAAACCCTCGCTCAAGACGCCGTCAAGCTTCTCGCCGAACAGGAAGACTTCGAATCAAAAGGCAGTGGATGGAGTCTAGATCACCCGTCAACATTGACTGTACGTGTAAGTAGATTTAGTTTTAAAAAACCGACTGGGAAAGCCTATACCCCTTTACCCAAACGCATAACTCAAAGGAAATCCACTATAAATGTTCACAACACTGATTCGAAATGTTTTATGTACGCAGTTCTCTGTAAACACCTACCCCATATTGACGTGAACTCGGTTTTAACTGAAAACGATTTTTTAGACTATCAGAACGTATACGATTTCAGTGGACTCACGTTTCCCGTCACAGTGTCGGCCATATCGAAATTCGAATCGAACAATCCGGGCACGTCAATCAATGTATTCGAGTCGTCGCCGGGTTGCGACATAACACCATCGCGTGTCGTCGACGAGAAGGAAGACCACATAGATCTGTTGTTATACCGTGAGTCTGGTGAGAAGGCGCACTACGTATACATTACGGACTTTGCAAAGCTGATTCGACCGCAAGTGGCTGCCGGGCACAATCAAATAGTAATCTGCAAGAGGTGCTCAACACATCGCGAAGTTCGGCGATGCGGCGACCCTAAGGCGTGGCTTGAAGAGCACTTACGATTATGTAAAAACTTTAAGCTGGCCAACACACGCCTCCCGAAACCGGGCGAAAACCTCCTCCGGTTCGAAGAGTTCGAATACAAAATCCCTGTCCCGGTGATCGTTGTAGCCGATTTTGAAGCCACTCTCGTTCCGATCGTAGGTTCCGACGGATCGTACCAGTGTCACGAGCCGAACTCGTACTGTACACTCGTGAAATCCGTGCTACCCGATGAAAAACTACGCGAGGTAGGAATAAGTACAGAGCCGACAGTCTATATTGGACCTAACGCCGCCCAATCTTTTATAAACCACATCCAACAATTAGCCACTTCCGTTGAACAACTGTACACTTTCCATGAACCACTGCACCCTTTGTCCGACGAGGAGAACGCTCGTGTCGAGGCCACCACAGCTTGTGAGCTATGCAGTAGACCGTTTAACGATAACACGTGTATCAAGGTGGTCGATCATTGTCACATTACAGGCGCTATGCGGTACGTTTTGTGCAGCAAATGTAACTTGCGCTGCTCCACAGTGAACTTTATCCCCGTTTACTGTCACAACATGTCAAACTATGACGGAAATTTCATCATAAAAAGTCTTTCGACCCTAGCGGACTGCGAGGTGAAAGTTGTGCCGTGTACATACGACAAGTACATCGCGATATCCGTCAAAGTGGGAAGGGTATGGCTTCGTTTTCTTGATTCGTTTCGTCTGATGTCCTCTAGCTTAGCCAAACTCGCCGGTACACTGTCAGAAAGCGAATTCACCGAGTCGTCAAAACTTGTTCCAAAAGAACATTTCAACCTGATACGACGTAAAGGCGTGTATCCTTATGACTTTGTCACCTCTGCGGCGGTGTTTGACCAAACAAAATTACCGAACCGTGATGCGTTCTTCGACAGACTAAACAATGAACAGTGTTCTGAAGAAGACTATGCTTTCGCGCAGGAAGTTTGGGAAAAGTTAAATATGAAAACCTTTGCTAATTACCATGAATTCTATCTAAAGTTAGATGTCTGTCTCCTAGCGGATGTACTGACATCCTTTAGAAAACTGTGTTTAGAGTTTTACAACATAGACTGTTGTCACATGTACACAGCGCCGGGTCTCGCTTATAACGCGATGCTGCGAATGACGCGAGTCACTCTTGAACTACTAACGGATCCCGACATGCTGTTGATGATAGAGTCCGGTATAAGAGGAGGACTTGTGCAATGTGTGACGCGATATGCCAAGGCGAACAACCAGTACCTTCCGCCGTCGGACTACGATCCGAAGGAACCTAAAAGTTGGCTTTTATTATTAGACGCATGCAATCTTTACGGTTTCGCTCAGAGTAGCTACTTGCCGACGGGAAACTTTCGGTTTGTCGAATCACCAGACACGTTGGACTGGTCGACCGTTCCGTTGGATTCTCCGACTGGATACATATTGGAAGCGGACGTGCAAGTTCCGGAAAGCGTACACGATAAGTTGCAAAACCTCCCGCTCCTACCCGAACTGGAAGCGCCTCCGGGAAGTAAAGTGAAAAAGTTGCTCGCCACACTTAAAGACAAGTCAAAATATGTAGCTCACTACTCCGTTTTCCAACAAGCTGTCAAGTTAGGTTTGATCGTGACCAAAGTCCACCGAGCCATATCGTTTTCCCAATCCCCCTTTATGAGAAAGTTTATCGATTTCAATGCTGAAAAAAGATCACAGTCAACTAACGAGTTCTACCGCAATATTTTCAAACTGATGAACAACGCCAACTACGGCCGCCTGTTAATGAACAAACGCAATCACCGTGACGTGAGAATTGTAACTAAAGACAGTCTGTTGCAAAAGCTAGTTCGTAACCCTCAGTTTGTCGAACACGTGATTATCGATAGAAACGTTGTGCTTGTGTATATGCAAAGAAAAACTGTCACTCTGAATGCCCCGATATACGCCGGAATGTGTGTTCTGGACATAGCCAAAGTACACATGAACACGTTCTACTACGACGTTCTATGTAAACATTTCACAGCCACCGAAATGCGCCTTCTTTATACGGATACCGACTCGTATTTCCTTCACGTAACCACACAGCGTGATTACTTCGAAATCCTGAAACAACCGTCGTTCAGTTCACACATGGACATGTCAGTGTATCCCGCCGGTCATCCTCTCAAAGACGACACAAACAAGGGAGTCATCGGTAAATTCAAAGACGAAGCTCGCGATGGAAAACAAATTCAGGAGTTTGTCGGTCTACGTGCTAAGATGTACGTGTACAGGTACGGTTCTGAGGAAAGCGAGTTGACAGCCAAAAAAGCAAAAGGAATCAAAACGTCATACGTAAAACGACACCTTTCTTTTGATGATTACAAGAAAACACTATTCGAGGGGTTCGAACCGGAGAGAGCGCAATTCAATTTAATTCAAAGCCGCTTTTTTAGAGTAACAACAAAAACAGTAACAAAGAAGACCCTGTCCGCAACGGACGACAAGAGAGTAGTATGTCCCGATGGCGTCAACACTCTCCCTTATGGTCATTACAGTTTGAACACAGTTGAGGAGGACGACTGCACAAACTCGTCGTCATGACCCTTTTCGATATAGCTCTGACAGCCACTTGCTTAGCTATCGACAGTCCACCGAGTCGTAACGTAGATGATGTGGAAGAGTTTGAACTACTAAAACAACTACCAATTTCGTTAAGACGTGAAATTTGTAAACGACTCAAGCGAATTTGGATGAAAAATACCCGACCACCATTCAGCCGCAGACGCTTTGAATATCGATATTTGAGTTTTGATCAACTTGATAAGTATGAATTCATCATGTTAACCCATCACCCCAGTAGAGTTTTCCCAGAATTCTGGCCAGGCTACTCGGAAACGGCACACATATACTTTGAGTATTACGAATTTACAGCGGGTGAAGACAGGTACGTTATTTGCGACAAGTGTTTCAATAAAACATGTTATCCTTTGAACTTTCAATACGACTACGATTTCAGTTTTACAGACTATTGGAAGTCGTTGAATTGGAAATTTTATAAGATCACCAATCATTTTGGTATAACTCCCAGTCGGTTTGTTAACGTCGTCCTCAAAGCCGACACAAGTTGGTGTGATTTTTGCGTACTGTCGCCGTTGTTTCATTTGTACTCTTTGGAGTCGTGCACAGAGTACACCAGAGTACACGAATGGGACAACGAGAGCGACAGTGACGAATCAATCACATACACTTATGATCGAGCTGAGGTCGACAGTCCATAGTTTGTTGTTGTTGTCACCACTCCGCGGATCAAAAATTGTAAACTTTTAAAGTATGTATTCTTTTTGTTACTAAAGTGATATATTTTTCTGTTCTATGTCTTTTATTATTTTTTTATTAAAATAATTAAAACGACATTCGAAATGTAATGCCTTTTATTATTTTTTTAACTTAAATAATAAAATGGTGATTTGTTTTACACTAAGGGGAACATACGTTTGTCTTGAGTAGGTATAACATTTAACTGTAGACAACTGAGTAGTTATTTTGTGATCAAACTTTTAGCCTCAAATATTGTAATCTATTGTAGTCATACGTATATAATGTTTTCCAGTGTCTGTACAACCCTTTAAGTATTTTTTCTACATTTAGACATATTCTTTTGACAATTGATTATATATGATAGATTTGCATCTAACACGTAGCTTACCAAGAGTGTATAGTTCTTTTTTGTAGCCTTAAATACAACGAATTCAAGTGTAATATTTTTTTATCACATGTATGTTATTTCATCTATTATATCAGGACTGTAGTCAATGTATTGTTATCAAATTTTATTGTTAATACATAGCCTATATTGTGACATTGTACTAAAATAACCAATGGTAGTTTGAAATGTTGTTTCATGGTACTCTATTGTATTTTGCTAACCTTAAATAAACCATGTTAACCAAAAGATTTCTTTTTTTTCTTTCCCTTATCTCGACTAGGTTAGAAAAAACACACAGTTTTTACTAAAATATTTATTTAAACACACTCACCATTTACAAATATCATACTTTAACTCAACAAAAATATTTTCACATATAGTAGAAACACAATAACGTCTCACTTCTGAGTCGATAAAAGGTAGTAAACCGTCTTGAAGGGGTGTGGGCTGGAACCAACCGTCCTGATGGAACGGGAGTCGTCTCTCGTTGAAATCCGCGAGAAACACTGGTAGGTCTTTGATGATGTGATGTTCAACCTCTGATGGTAGTTTCAATGCAGTGGTGTTGTGTTTGGCGGCCGCCATCAACGTCGAAGTCCTGTAGTGTTTGGTAAAATATCTGGTATATCTTTCTACGAGACTCTGTACCATGGGAAAACACTCGTCGCAAATGCGATAGTACTTTTCAATACAATCCAGAGTTCTTTTTAAGGCGGTCCACCCAGTCGCCTGCATCACCAACGAAGAAGTTTGACATAATATGGTTTCAGCAGTGTCTACCGTTTGACTGTGATGCGGTGGTAATCGTCTCACTTGATAGTTGGCAATTGAAATATTCGCACCGCCGTCGCCGGACTTGATGAGCACAGTATCAAAGTAGAAGGGTGTAAAGTTCGTTTCATTGTTGAAAAACCTGTCCACTGTATTGATCACGCTAACATTTCTCAAGCTAAGTAAATCTTCAATAGTGAACTTGACACACGTTCTAGTATTAACCAGATATATGGACGGATTAAAACCACCCGAAGATTCTAAACCGATAACCGCATCCGCTTGATTTGACAGTTTATACATTTGTCGTAGTAACAGCTTCGGCTGTTGCGCTGTTTGTTCGGGTTGATATGTTTCATGCTGCTGCTGCTGCTGCTGCTGCTGCTGGTGGTGCTGGGGCTGCTGTTGCTGCTGCTGATGTTGCGGTAGGGCGTAGGTGTAGTAGTGAACTTGAGTCTTGGGTTGATCAAAAGTTTCTAAATCGGCCAGTATAGCTTCGAGATTCATACTAGCCTGTTGGTCTTCACGACATCGTTTACTTGCTGCGGCCGACACTGATTGCGCACGTTTACGTTTCAATTTGTTAATGTCCTTGCGAGGCGCGGGTACAATCGGCGCGGGTACACTTGGCGCGGCGGCTTCCATCGCTACACTGAGTGTCCGCGCGGTGGGGGAGCGGTCCAGCCATCCGTCCTTGAACAAGTCTGAACGCGCTCAAGGAACAAGGTCAATATTCCCATTAGAATCCCATTTCAATCGTCTGCCCTGGTAGTCGTATATTCCTTTATTTCGTTCGAAAAACCTCAACGAAGTAGTGGGGACAAACTCTTTATCCGTACCGTACAAGTAAAATACGTTATTGTTATCCGGTGTTACTCCAGCTACTAAAACCGGTGCATTTGCACTGTTCTCGACTAGATTAAATGTACGCGTTCCACATCTGAAATTACCGACAGATTCGTCATATTGACATGACTGAGACAGATTGCAGGCATCGTTTAGTTCTATTGCGGGTCCCAGATTCACTATTCTAAATCCTTTAGCGTCCCATACAGGGTTCGATTGATGTGTGTCCAGTTGCAGACAAGTCAGTCTCAACTCATTCACTCGATCCTCAAGCTTTTTCACCTGTTTTTCTAAATCTTTTATCGAGTGAGTTAGTCGTGTCTCGAGTGCTGCTACCTGGTTTTCCAAATTCGTGGTTTTCAAAACACATTTACCTTCCAAATCTGTTATCGATTGAGTTACTCGTGTCTCGAGTGCTGCTACCTGATTTTTCAATTGACTTAAAGTAGCCTTAGATACGCAATTACTTTTTAAATCTGTTATCGATTGAGTTACTCGTGTCTCGAGACTTGCCACCTGATTTTCCAAATTTGTGGCTTTCGATAGACATTTCCTTTCTAAATCTGTTATCGATTGAGTTACTCCTGTCTCGAGTGCTGCTACCTGATTTTCCAATGGACTTAAAGTGGCTTTCGATATACAATTACTTTTTAAATCTGTTATCGATTGAGTTACTCGTGTCTCGAGACTTGCCACCTGATTTTCCAAATTTGTGGCTTTCGATAGACATTTCCTTTCTAAATCTGTTATCGATTGAATTACTCGTGTCTCGAGATTTGCCACCTGATTTTCCAATTGACTTAAAGTGGCTTTCGATACACATTTACTTTCTAAATCTGTTATCGATTGAGTTACTCGTGTCACGAGACTTGACACCTGGTTTTCCAATTGACTTAAAGTGTCTTTCGATACACATTTACTTTCAAAGTCAGTTTGTAGAACATAATTGTTTTCAAGGTCTGACTTTAAGACAAAATTATTCTCCAACCCCGCTTTTAGAAACACAATTTTAGTATCGAAATCTACTTTCGAAACATAGTTATCCTCAACATATCTCTTGTTAACACTGTCGTGTGGCTCTTCTGGTTCGGCGACGTATCTTAATCTTTTGTTGCGTACGTCGTAATGACTACCATCCAAAGCGAGTTTTAGCTGCTCTTCCCCCAAGTCGCCGCGTCTGCGTTGCGTAACAAAGAGTACGCGTCCAAACTTGTCTATCGGATGTCGCTTCATCGTCAAACTGACATGCTCTGTGCGATCGCACTTGCCTTTATATCCAAGAGTTCTGCTTCATACCGAGCCATTTGACGTAAACCCTGTTACCCTTCCTTTTCAACACCTTTTCCACCAGATACGTGTCTGGATACTGGGTTTTTTGAAGTTCAGCCTCGTAAAACGCACCACGAATGGCTTTACCGTTCATGTCGCGTAGCATGTATACGTGCGGTACAGTGTTGCGTACCTTGTCCACGACAAATAATTCCGTTGTCCAAGACGGTGTAAAACCCTTTTCGAATAAGGTTTTCCATTTTGAAATCCTCACGATATCGTTGACCTTGTAACGAGGTTTCCTGTTGACCGCCACGCGATCGTTTAACTTTTTCACCAACACTTGTTCATGCTTACGCTTTACATCCTTCGGTTTCATGCCTATCGTTCGGTGTATTCGCGCGTTGTACTTTAACAACAGTTTGTCTAAAAGTCCATTTTTACTCCACACATATGTTCCTTGCACGCCGAACGCTTTGTACATCCACGTCTTTATAGTGCGATTGAAACGTTCCACCACTGAAGCTTTCAACGGGCTGAACGTGCTATAGTGGTTTATATTGTATTGTTTCATCAAAGAGGAAAATTGTTTGTTGAAAAACTCCTTTCCATCGTCAGACTGAATATTTTTAGGAACACGTGGTTTACTTTTTAACAAGATATTTTTCATTGCAGTTGTCACTGAGCTAGCTGACTTGTCACGTAGCCCTGCAGCCCAAGCGTATTTTGATAACACGTCGATTACTGTCAATATGTATTTGTGTCCCCCGTTTACTTTGGCGTATTTTTGCATGTCGATCAAATCGATTTGCCACAAGTCGTCAAATCCTTTCACATAGACATTTCGCCGTGGAAATCGTTTTCTCGCCTGTTTGTAAAGTTCATCAACGATTTTTTCTTTTACATCTACCATCTTACAGTACGACCTTGTACAATCGCAAGAGATCGACTATTTCAGCAAACTCTTTAGAGTGTCCCGTGTGACCGGCGTTTTCCGACATCACCAGTAATCTAAGTCGATTCACCAATGTGTTCACATTTTTAACGTTATCCATCCCACTGCCCACAGAGGTGGTGGCGGCGGTGGATTCCACCGCGGGTTGATCATCCGAAAATAAACTTTGAATTACATATGTATATTTTTTCCCTCTGTTGGCGTTGATAGGCTTCTCGGCAGAGTACATTTGTTTGTGTGCATTGGTCGTTAAAAGCATCCTTTTATAAATTTCCACATCTCTGCGTTCTATAGAGTCCTTATCAGGTACTCGCATGAAAAGCAATTCCATTAGTCCTGGTGTAACGTCAAATCGTTTATCTTTCAATATCACTTTTGATCTGCTAAACGAAATTGCGCTATCACCCAAAACCGTGCCACCTTTGCCGTCGGGTCTAACACCGTAAGTTGTGTCCAACTTGCTGCGTTCAGACGGAGTCGACAGTTTCCTTAAATAAGTCTCAACCAAATTGGCCTCGGTTTGAGTCGACATATCTGCTGTTCTGTTAAGTTCATCCTCACTCTCACTATCGCCTCCAGTCGCTGTACTCTTTTGTTCTTTTTTAACTATTTCCTGTTTAACTGGTAGCGATTGTTTGATGCTTTCAGCCGATTGTTTGATGCTTTCTGCCACAGATTTCTGTAGCGGACTGACCAAAGGCTTAGTGGAAGCTTCAAAATATCGCTCGACATCTTGTACGTTCCTTTGTAGGTCGCGATATTTGTTGCGAACACTTTTAGTAAGTCTGATTATTTCCCTTTTCACGGCTAATGCGTCTCCAATGCTTTGCCTCCTGCGTTTTATTTTCTTTCCTCTCCTGTCCATAGTGCTGAACGATCGTCATTGAACTATACGCTACTTTACGGTGTTTCTTCATTTATATCTGTTATAAAGGTGTCCAGACCGCATCTGTAGCGACCCTTATTTAATTCATGGTCCTTGCTGATCACCACAAAACCATGTCGATTCCTATTCCAACACTCGTGACAAAGCTCTTTGAATTGATTAAAGGACATGTCAGCTACGTGGTCTTCGTATACGTGCTTGAGATTTAAGTCATCCTGTCTAAATAAGATTATTAAGTTGGCGTTATCCCTGAGAAGGTGTTTTGGTATTCGGGTGTACGACTGTGCGAGATAAAAACAATCCACACCTTTGTGTCGACCCATGCTAAAGTAAGCTCTCATATGATTCTGACTGTCACACGCAACATCGTCAAATACAAATACAGAGTTTGGTTTTGCCTCACTGGGGCTTTGCACTTCGTCACCGTTTCCATACGTGTAGTAACCAATCTGCGGGATGTTACCAATTATTCGAGACAACAATGTGTACTTTGGTTGATTCAACGATTTACTGAAGACATACAAGTTTGCAAATTTCAAACCGTTCGGCTCTGTAAGCAGGGTGAACATCAACTGAGTTTTACCACAGTTCGAAGGACCACTGATGATTCCTCTTATCGAGTCTGGCAGCAACGGACCGTGTTTTTTCGCTGCCGCATCGCTGACAGCCAAACCGTCCAGAGTTTCGTTAACTGTAAACGTTTCCCGCTGTTTCTCAAACTTCATTGTTTGAATTGTTGTCGTCTACTGGGTGACATAAAAGGGAGTTCGCATTTATAGGCGATCATCAGTACAAAGACAGTCGTCGGCGGAGACGGTCGCAATGGCGTCGAAAAAGAGGAAGAACGTTAGACGAGCTGGAATCACTCTGAGTGATGCGATTAGACAGGCTCGTAAGGCCATCAGGGGTCAAGGTATCAAGTCGTCAAAGAATCTGGATAAGCGGAAACTGCGTAGTGCGACTGTGGCGGCGTTGAAGGCTGTGAGAAAATTCAAGAAGGGAAAATCGGTGGGCAGCAGTGGTACACGAGTCTTGCCACTACCAAAGTCCGGCGGAGTCTTACCACTGTTACCAATTTTCGCCGGACTGAGCGCTTTGGGCAGCTTGGCAGGAGGCGCTGCCGGAGTGGCGAAAGCCATAAACGAAACGAGGGATGCGAAGAAGAAATTGGCGGAGATGCAAAGACACAACGAAACTATGGAGGCCATCGCGTTGCGCAAAGGCAGGGGTCTTTATCTGAGACCGCACAAAAGAGGTGGATTGGGACTGTACATGCAACCGTATTCGCAATACGCAAAAAACTGCTAGAGCGCCTGCCCAAGCGGGCGCTGTACGACGTCGATATTGTGAAACTGGCACGAGAACTACGGATACCGCATTTTAGAGGTGTGTTCATGCGCGACGCGTTACCGAAGCGGCCGAGACACAAGGAGTCGGTTGTCGTGAATTTGGACAACAGCAGTGGTCGCGGCACTCACTGGGTTTGTTTTAGAAAGACTGGTAAACTTGTAGAGTACTTTGACAGCTATGGTAACCTGAAACCTCCTTGCGAGATTCAACGCTACCTCAAAGGAAACTACATCTCTCACAATACCACTGCTTATCAATTTGTCAACACCAATAGTGAAAATTGTGGGCAACTGTGTTTGGCGTTTCTGTCGATGGTCAATAAATACACATAAAATACAGTGTGTTTTGTTTTTACATCCAGTCATGTCTTTGACGTTTACCTTTACAGGTACAGAGTCCACTCTGTCCGCTGACTTTTTCCCTCCAGTGGAACTCGATCAGAACCACATTTGGGAAATAGGCTTGCTCAATTTTGAGTCTTACAATTCGATACCGAACGTGGACAAGACTAACAACACTTTTCATTACAACAATGGTTTGACAATTGAAATCCCGACGGGTACGTACGAGGTGACGGACATTGCGGAATACTTGCAACAGATGCTCTGGAAAGTGGACAAATCTCTCTTTATAAAGTTGACTACGAACAACAATACGTTGCACACCACTATCAAGTGCAATTTCCCCGTCGACTTCACGCCTGCAAATTCAATTGGTAGATTGTTCGGGTTCAAGGAGGAAAAGATTGACGCCAATCGCAAAGTCAGCGCACCCTTGATAACCGACATATTTAAAGTGAATTCCATTTTTGTGAATTGCAGCATCGTGACAGGTTCCTATATAAACGGACGTCCGGCCCACACTCTTTTTCAGTTTTACCCGAGTGTAAGTCCAGGGTTCAAGTTGATAGAAGAACCATCACCCGTGGTATATCTACCCGTGATACAAAACACCATCGACAACATCACATTACAACTGGTAGATCAAGACGGACGGTTAGTGAGTTTCCAAGGTGAACGAATCACTGTACGTCTGCACTTGAGACAACGACCCACTTAACTCATGGGGTTTGTATACATTTGGTCCAAGAGACCCCCTTCCTATTTATTGCCAAAAACAAAGGTTCGCGGTATTAGTAGTCGTTTGACTGCCGCTCGATTAACAACGAGAAATAAGAGATTTTTACGCTCTCTTGGATTCACGCTGTTACAATGATGAACGTTCAAGATATTCTGTTGAGTACTCCGTTCGACGATACGGTCACCCACATGGAATGGCATACCCACCTGCCGTACGCTTCGATGACACTCAACAATAGCGATGAAATAAGAATACCCATACAACAACAGGACATTTGCGTGGTGCCGTCAATGAGTTACATTTATGTCGAAGGTAAACTTTTAAAGGAGGACGGCAGTGCCGCTCCTAGCAGGACAAAGTTTGTCAACAACGCCTTTGCACATCTGTTTGACGAATTACGATACGAATTGAATGGCGTTGAGGTGGATAAGGTCAGACACCCGGGTATTTCTACTACACTCAAGGGTTACGCTTCTTTTGATAATGACACTCTCAGGTGTATGGGAAACTCGAGTTGGGTCGACTCGTATGACGACATCGGCTCGAGACTTGCGGATCACGTGATTGACGGCAATGGGAATTTCAGTTTTTGCGTGCGGTTGAGCAGCCTTCTCGGCTTCGCCGAAGATTACACTAAGATGATCGTCAACGCGCGTCACGAATTGGTTCTTGTCAGGTCGGCAAGTGATAAGAACGCCGTACAGTGGCAGCCGGGCCCTGCTACGGGCAATCCCGCTGTCCCGGACACTAATGTCGAAAATATCAAGGTCACATTGGATAAACTTTGCTGGCGGATACCATACGTTACGCTCAGTGATGAACAGAGAGTCGCTCTGCTTAAGCAACTCAACCGCGGCACGAGTATACCCGTGGAGTACAGGAGTTGGGAGTTGTACGAATACCCGGCGCTTCCTAGAACGGGTAAACAATCGTGGGCGGTGAAGACAGCCAGCCAATTAAATAAACCTCGTTACGTTATTGTGGCTTTTCAAACCAACAAGAAAGCGAATATCAAGGAAAACGCTTCTCATTTCGATCACTGCAAACTGACAAATTTGAAACTTCACCTCAATTCAATCAGCTATCCGTACGATGACCTGAAACTAGACTATAGCAAAAATCGTTTCGCTCTGCTTTACGACATGTACACTAGGTTTCAAGACTCGTATTACAATGCCGCACCGCGTCCCTTGTTGACGAAAAAACTCTTTAAAGATTACGCTCCAATTGCTGTTATCGACTGTTCAAAACAAAACGAATCGATCAAGTCTGCACCTGTAGACATACGATTGGAATTCGAGGCTGCCGAGGACTTTCCAGAACATACGGCCGCCTACTGCCTCATTATTCATGACAAGGCGTTCACGTACAACCCGTCGACCAATCTGGTCAGACTCAACAACTAAGCCCCGCCCACCGGCTATAAGAGCGGCGCAGCTCGGCTCGTGGTCATTCGTGCTCCGGGACCCGCACTGTTCGGCCACACCATGAAAGCCGTTATCGATTTCAGTGCTTTTGTTGGTAAAAACAAAGATGTCATCATAAAAGAGTTAACCGTGGTGGACATCGGATCGGGATCGGCGCAGCATTGGATATTCAAACCACCTAAGGATTTAGATAATTATTATAACGGCTTGTGCAACATCGATCGTCACAACAATTGGCTGAGCAGACACTATCACGGACTGGATTTTTGCACTGGATTCAGTCAGTATGAAGATCTACTATCGACACTGAACAACATTTGTTCCCCCTTTCAACTTCTTTTCGCGCCGGATTTGGAAAAGGCTACAGTACTGGAAAACATATTCAAAGCTAGACGGTTAGTGTTCAGTCTGGAGGAGCTCGGTTGCCCACCGGTCACTAGGAAGCCACTCTTTCCTGCTTTGCCAAAACTAGACGAATACGGCGAACCGTGCGATGAAGTTGACGCCGTGCCTGATCAAGGAACACGACAATGTCTTTATCATCACTTGAACGCACCAGGTTTCATTTGCACTCTCGACCATGCGACCCAACTGGCCAACTGGTGCGCGGAAAATCTGGATCTACTCGACATGCACAAACCGACAGTAAGGGAGAAGACTTTCTTTGACTGGAGTCAGCAGTCTCCCACCAGCAAGGATCTCGCCGATGCAGGGTTCGTACGCGTGCATTCCACTGTTGACGCCACAAAATGCGTCTATTGCGGTGTAGTGCTTTGCAAGTGGGAAGAGGATGACAATCCAATGGCAGACCATGACTACAATTCACCTTTCTGCAAATTCATCCGCTTCAATATGCAAATCAAGAGGGACCAACAGTTGAAGGAAAACAAAAACAACAAAGCCAAAAACTGTGATACCACCAAGGAAGAAGACCATTTTTACATGCGATTCGGAAATACACCCGATATTTACGAAACTGATCTGATCAAATGTTGTCATGCTTAATAAATACGCTTACGTGCACATTTTTCTTTTCATTTCAACATGAACAACGTCACCTTCTCCAATCCTTTGCTTACCACCTACTACTTCAATGATCATAATGAGGACAGGAGACCTAACACCGACCATTTTCACTTTCAACGGAGAGTACGTGAAATGGGGAGTCTACTAGAACGTTGTCTACTCGACAAGATTCGTCATGCAACGACTTGTACTCTATCAGACCATAGCAGTTGTAAAATAACAACGTCGGGAACTTCTCAGTCGTGACGTCTTGCAATGGACTGTTGCAATAAACAATGTTATACCTCGAAGGGTATGCAACTTTACTGTCGTAAAACGTTTTTAGCAAAATAAAACAGTAGTACACGCAAATCTTTTTGTTTAATCATTCCAAACCCAAAAGACGACGCTCACCCACGCTCCAGACCTGACAAACGCTTTTATCTGCTAACTAGACGAATGTTACCTTCAAGTGGAGGATTTAGTATCTACAATACGAAATATCTATATCTATACATAGATAGAGATACAATATCTATACAATATCAATATATATCTATACAATATCTATATCTATATAAGCCCTAACAATATCTATATCTATACAATATCTATATATATCTATATCTATCTATATCTATATCTATATCTATATAACAATATCTATATCTATACAATATCTATACATATACGAAAGCAACAATGTTGATATAAATAGTTTTGCAAAGCTTTTCACTATAACGTTGCATTTCTTTACACGTTTTTTCAGGTACAGTACAAGAAGTATAAAGTATTATTACTGTTGGTCTCGGTCACGTCGGCCGTCTGGAACCGTGACGTCACGTACCCGCTGACCACGTACGAGCCACCTTAAACATTTACGAATGGACATAAAACTGGGACACAAAACAGTTGAGCTGAACTGAACTTAACTTAAAACTGATAGTGAACATTTAACATGGACACTGTTGTTGATAAAGGACAATTTTCAGGATACGAAAAAACCGTGTCTCCGTTCACATACATTAAGCCTATATTATTTAAATTTTTTGAAAAAAGTTAAACACTCTTGAGTTTAAAAAGCTTTATCATATTAACTAAGCTCAAAGAACTATAGTTTAGAAGGTGGGCTTGATGGACTTAAGAAATACTTCATATAAGACAATATTGTAAATAATACTAGACGTTCCAAATGTCTTTATTTTATTAACTACCGTTGCAATAAGCAATAAAGATAATACAAGTTATTATTTATTATTTATAATAGTATTCTCGTTAAAAACACTTAAGAGTGTTAGGAGAAAAGGAATAGAAGGTCAGCGCTATGGCGGACAGCGTACAGGACAATGATAGAGTAGTTATGGTTAAAAATATAATTTTATCTCTCTGATTTACCGTTACATAATTGAGTTCTGCTTATTATCCGACTCGTGTTTAGGTTGATAGTCATTAAAAACTGTTTTCGCGACTCATATGTCCCTTTGAACGGATTAAACGGATTAAACTATTATTGTAAAAAAAAGGGACTTATAAAAAATATTATTAATGTTACAGTCCTTACATGTCTTTAATAAATCAATTTCAAAAGTTCAAGTATTTTGTTTTAATAAATTTATTTTTAACTGTAAAAACTTAAGATATAAGTGAGTGTGTAGCCTACTAAAATTGTGTTTATTTTTGAAAATATGTGCCAAATTGAAAAATGGTGCCAAATTGAAGCAAGTTATTGCGGATGGGAAACCTTTCATCCAAAACCTGACAAAAGATGACTTCGTCGTGATAATGGCTGGAACTAATGACATTGGTGGAAATGAACCTTCTCTTCTGCCTATTATACATGGTTTAAAACTGCTGTTTTCGTTAAATGTTGAGACTAACATAATCTTAAACTGCATCCCTTATCGCTTTGACTTGCCAAAACTGAATGATGAAATATTCTATGTGAATCAGCATATTCCCAGAGAAGCTGTAAAATACAAAGGAAAACTAAACTTAGTATACTGTGACATAAATGCTGGTCTCCATAGGAACCATTTCACACGTCACGGCCTCCACCTGAACAAAAGAGGGAAACGTGTGGTGGGTGACAGTATTACAAATTACATTAGGAAACAGATGAAACCAAGTATGACTGGCCCCTCAAAGGAAGTAAATTTGACGCTAAATAATGCTACGAGAATCAATGACGAAGAGGATCGCAGTAAGCTCCGGCCTGTTGATACTAATCTATCAGCAATACCTCCCCACCCTGACGACTCGCCATTCTCGCAGCAAACATCCGCCATGCCGATAGACGCCCAGGTGCCGAGCCCGTCAACGTGTTCCACGCCGGTCGCGCCGAGCTTCTCTCCACGAGACTTCCCTCCGCTTCCCGCCAAGAGCCCATTGACTTTAAATAAGTTTTGTAGCAGTAACAATGTCACATCCGATACACAGAAAAAGTGTCACTCGGAAACTGTTTTTTTTAGACCCAATCAACATATTAGTTTAAAAAATTGTGGTATCAAAAAACATTCTGGTTCCCCATTAAAGTTTAGTTTAGTCCATTTTAATGCTCAGAGTATTCGTAAAAAAGTCGATTTAATTAATTTTTTCATGAATAATTTAAAATCAGATATTCTATGTATCTCAGAAACATGGTTAAACCAGGATAATTTGTGTGTCGCTTCTTTTCATGGTTATAAACTAGCATCTTTTGTAAATAGAAATCACCAAATGGGAGGAGGAGTTGCTATGTTTTTAAAACCATTTATAGAATTTAAAGAATTAAATGAAATTAAGTCCCTTTTTGTGGAATCGCATATAGAGTGCACGGGTGTGACTATTCCTAGCTTAAGAATTAATATCATTGCATTGTATAGGCCACCTCAGGGAAGATACCAAATCTTTTTAGATATTTTGAATGAAATTTTCATGAAAGTGCAAATATCAAGTTTTAAAACTCTAATATGTGGAGATTTTAACGTGCCTTTTCATATTGCACAAAAATATGAAACCGCCATTCTTACTGATCTGATCTTAGCAAATGATTTTAAAATTTTAATAAAAGAACCAACTAGAGTAACGAAAAAAAGTAAAAGTACCATTGATAATATTTTAGTAAATTTTGAGACTCATCAAGTTTTGGAATCAGGTGTGGTGGAGATAAATTTCTCTGATCACAGGGCCCAGTATGTCAGTTTTACAACCCAACCAGTTTCAGATTTTTTGCGAAATAAATTAATAAAAATTTCAATGTAGAGTCAATAAAGTTTTTTGTTAAATGCTTAAAATCGGAGACATGGGATGATGTGTACAAGTGTGATAGCTCAAAAATAAATTTGAAGCGTTTTTAAAGTTTTGTCAGTATTACTTTGATTTAGCATTCCCTGAAAAAGTAAAGAAAGTAAATGTCCGTAAGAAAAATGCACAAAAATGGGTTACGAATGAATTGAAAAATGAAGATGAGCGAATCCGGTTCTTGATGTCCTTGCCTCAGACAGACAGGTTAGTGGAACACATTGAAAACTCAAGAGAAAATCTGAACTTGAACATTGAAATGACTAAAAAAGCTTTTTATGATGGTCTGATAAAATATTCATCAAATCGCACAAAAAACGATGTGGAACGTCATAAATAATAACTTGAACTTAAAACAAAAAGCGGATAGGCCCAAAATAATTCTAAATCAAAATGGTAAAATTATAAAGGGGCCGGTCAAAGTTGCTGAATGCTTAAATGAGTTTTTTGTTAAATTGGGGTATAACAAATCTTTCAGTAATAATAATTTTACAAATTCACTTTTTGGGATCATCCCATCAGTAAGCACCATATTTTTCTCTGAAGTTTCATCATCAGAAGTGGAGACTGCGGCGAGGCGGCTCAGTAACACAAGTGCCGCTGGGGTCGACGGAATACCTTGTTCTGTTATGAAACAAAGTTTTCATGCTGTCAGTGACATATTTTGACACATCTGCAACTCATGTATTAGTAATGGTGTATTTCCTGAGTCACTAAAAATCAGCAAAATCATCCCAGTTTTCAAATCTGGCAGTAAAAGCACAGCGGGAAATTATAGACCAATTTCGATTCTCTCTTCTTTTTCCAAAGTTCTTGAATCGGTTATCTGTGAAAAACTTGTGTTATTTTTTGAAAAGAATTGTACATTAACCCCCAGACAGCATGGTTTCCGTCAAGGAAAATCAACAACATCTGCAATGTTTGGAGTTCATCAATGAAATCACAAGTTCTCTGGACAAGAAAAATAAATCCCTTGGTATTTTTTGCGACCTCAGCAAAGCTTTTGATTCTGTTAACCATCAAATTTTACTCCTAAAACTAGAAAGTTATGGAATTCGAGGCCAAGTTCTTCAATTATTACAATCCTATTTGACGGACCGAAGACAAGTGGTAGAGGTTCAAGGCAAAAATCAACTGATATATTCCTCTGTGAAAAGTATCTCATGTGGCGTGCCCCAAGGCCCAATCCTAGGCCCATTGTTGTTCTTGGTGTATATAAATAACCTTCCTTCTGTTTCCCCCAACCTAAATGCTGTATTATACGCTGATGATTGCTCTCTTCACATTTCAAAACATTCAGAATCTTCTTGTATCGTTGAAGCTAATTCACAACTTGAAAATTTAAAAACTTGGTTTGACTCAAACTCTTTAAAACTAAATAAAGCGAAGACAAAGGTAATTCAGTTCTACTTGGGGCACACAGAAAAATCTGATTTAGATGGAAAAATTAAAATCTGGAGCGATGTAATAGAATCCCAATCATCTGCGAAATTTCTGGGTTTGCAGGTGGACTCTAGACTCACTTGGACTGAGCAAGTAGATCGGGTTTGCGGTAGGCTTCGCTCCATGTGTTTCGCCCTGGGCCGTCTCGCAAAAGTGTGTAGTCTTGAGGTTCTCCGCACAGTTTATTTTTCCCATGTGGAATCTATTCTTCGATACGGGGTACTTTTTTGGGGAGTCTCAAGTGTGCAACATTTCAACCGAGTTTTTATTTTACAAAAATGGTGTTTGAGGGCTATGGTGGGGTTAAGAAAAGCTGAGTCCTGCAGGCCTCTTTTTAGCGAGTTGGGTGTTCTAACACTGGCAGGTCTTGTTGGGTTTGAAGCATGCATGTTTGTGAAACAAAATAGCCACATCTTCATTCAAAATAAATCACACCATAACTACCCAACAAGATCAAGAGACTTGCTGACAGTGTTGGAGCACTCTTCTGCTAGATTTGAGAAGGGTCCATACCACACTTGTGTTAAATTTTTTAACAGCCTTCCATCCGAAATTCGTGATGAAAATAAGATATCTGTTTTTAAAAGAAAATTAAAATCTCATTTTATGCTAAAATGTTTTTATAGTGTTGAAGAGGCAGTAGCTTAAAATGTTAATTATAGTTTTTTTAATATTTATCAATGATTTTTTTTCTTTTAGTAATTACAATAATTGTATATATGATGAATATGATTGTAAGTGAAACTTTCCATATGTATAACCATTGACGTGTTCAAAATGTAAAACTTATTGAACGAATAAATGAGTTTGAGTTTGAGTTTGAAAATATGGATAGTTTATAGCCTACGTTAAGATATGAAGCAAAAATATGCTACCGCAAAGTTGTATCAAGGTAGATTTTAAAAACATAATGTATCAAGTAACGTTAGATAATAAGGGAAACTTTTATAGGGGCTTAGCATAAATTAAGATGCGATTTTTTCAACAATTCTGGGTATACTTCCGAAATTAGTAAAAACAAGTATGTAATCGTCCAAAAGATGTCACTAAATGAATGTTATCAGTATTATGATCCAGGGCTGGCGGGCAGCCATTGCTTTCCAGCTTTATCCGCAAAACTTGTTGGTCAACATTTCCGTTTCGTTCTTTTGTGTAAGCGAAGCGACAAAACCTTGCTCGATAAGCATGTAACTTGGGCTGGCCATAAAAACTTATCTTGGTCAATTTCCGTTCCTCGTTTCCTATTTTCATACACCATCATAGTTTATGTTTTTTAGTTGCGGATTTTACGAAAAAAATGCCAATCAAATTTACTTTGCGTTACGGTCTTACAGTTTTACGTGATGGTATAGCCTCTGGATCACTTAATATTAACTAAAAGGTTTAAATTACCTGTTACTGCCAAAGTGATCCTAGATTAGGTGAAGACCTAATCTAGGATCACTTTGGCAGTAACAGGTAATTTAAACAGTTTTTCGCCAAACTCGTAAAATTTTAAAACTGGAAAGACGAGCTCGTTTGCTCACCTCGCTCGATATACCATATGTCCCGTCACTCCGTTTAGATTTAATGAACCACATCTTAAAAATGTAACACTTCGGTCTATCCTTGCAGTTATCAATCAATTTTTGTTCAACTTCGTGGCTGAAAAATGTCCACAAGAATAACATGGGCACTTTGAAGGTTTGTAGAACCGAAACTAATTTTTTCTAGTCAAGGGACCGGAACCAGTCGATTCCTCGCCATTCGATATTCGATTCCGATTCGAAACCGCCATATAAAAACAAAAAATTATCATAAATCCAAACACGAAAATAGTATATTTTGTTACAAGGGCCGAAAATTACGTCACTGGCCTAGATATCGTGTATCAAGTTCGAAACGAAATCGACAACTTTAATCTATTGAATGTAGGCAAAACGTTTTTGACCGAGTTACGGAAGATATTTTATATCACTCTACACTATACAAAACAAGATTAAAGTCATATTTTTATTCGGCTATAACAAACAATACATAACCCTAAATAACCTGGTGGGTTGCACTGATTTTTTTCCGGTTGCTAGGCAACCACTTCGCATCAGCTGCTGGTTTCCATTGGTTTCAACGCCTGAGCCGAAACCAATGAAGTGTAGGGTCGAAAGTTTTCGGCCCAATACCTCAAAAACATGATTTCATATTTAGAAATGAAGGATCGAAATAGCAATGCATGTTTTTACGATTTTAGACTTTTTTCCCAGCATATTAAAGTTTGACTGAGATGAGATATTCTGGTTGTTTTATTAAAACTTTATTGCTCACGAACGTGTATTGAGATAAAATATATTTCCACTCTTATTTAACCCATACAAGTAAAAAATATTTTTAAACTGCCGGACATTTCCATGTATCAAATATGAAATATCTTTCAAAGGAAATTATCAGAAACCGATCTAGTAAGCATGGCACTTAGAGTCGTAGTGGGCACCCAACCTTACTGTAAAAATGTTGGTAAACCACAACTACGCTATACCAATAACAGCTAAGGGTGGCCTCAGTCACCACGAGAGAGGTATTTACCAATACAAAACATCGGCAACTATGTGCATTTACATGTTACGATAGTGGTAGATTGCCTTTCCTATTTCTCGAACAATGAGAAAGCTTGCGATTGTTACACGCGATTTTTTTTATGGTCCTTATATCCAGACAAGACATTTTTATACCATCATAAAAACTTTGAACGTACTTTAAACACTAAAAACTCGCTGTAAACGAAAATTTATGCTTTTCGTTTATGAAGCCTCTAATTCGAAAGTGTTCTTACTAGTATTTCTTTCCGATCCCAGCACATTTAATAAAGGTTTTGTATAAAAGAGCAACCCGGTTCGGTTGGAAAAGTCTTTTGGGGCTTAATAGACACAAACTTGATCACACATCATAACATATCCTATAGAGAATTTCCAAGTTGTTTTGCATATACTGGAATTCAACATAGAATTTCAATCCTTTGTGGCGACACGTTTAAGAGAAACCATAGTAACATACATAAAATTTGCTAAATTGGCCTACATATAAGATCAGCTAGCAGATTCGGTGTAATAGAAGCTACTGCGCCACAAATCCGGTCCTGAAAATGATAACGACGTTAATAATTAATGAAATTCTCTGAAATGAAAGTGTTTTACAATCTCTCAGAAGAAGAAACAAGTGGAATAACGTATGGATGGGCTCATTGCTGGCGGCAATTTGAATGTTCCTGTTGTTCTGATTCCAATATGGCGCCAAGTACTAAGGAGAACTGAATTACAGTTTAGGTATTTGGAATGCAATGAATGATGCTCATATAGAATTCTATAGCATGTTTGATAAATTTATATCCCTCTCTTTTAAAATAATCTTCGTTGTAGGTGATTTCTTGATGATTTAAAGCAACTTCAAATCCAACAGTTCTTTTATAAATACCCCTTTTCTCTTAGGACGGTCTTGATTAAAATATTTTTCCTGACCTTTAATTTAAAGTATACACTTATAAAGATCTCACTTTCGAACTCACACTATGCTACGAATCTCATTCACAAGAATCAAAAATATATTAATTTAAAGAAAAAACTTTTGCATCTTGGCTGGAAAAGTCCAACAGACTACGCTCAAAAAATCACATTCACAGGGCTTAAAATTGATACATCCAGTTACAACGAACCTTTTCATAAGAACAAAATGCGTTGTATACATTTGCTGAATTTTGTCCGGTATAATTCATGAGGGTGCAATAAATGTCGAGAATAGACGAAGACCATTCCCGGATGCCAATAAAGGACTGGAGCCCCGCCAAAAACGCCATCCCCGATTGACAGCCCCAAAAGCCTTTTACATTGTTGAATTCATTTCATGGCTTCCAAAGATCAAGATTGCTCCGAAGAATTACTCATTTTGCGGTTTCATCAAAACAACAGATAAATTCTTTGAAAGGCTGTTGGACTCCTTCCAATCAACCCTGTGATAGATCTCTACGCCATTTGTTACCTATTTGTTGTGTTCCTTTTACAGCTGTCAATTTGTTTTCAAAATTGAGAGTCTAGGATTTCAGTAAAAGTCAAGGGACTTAAGTGAAATAACGCTTTCTTTTCTTATCTGATCCTCTGAGTTTTTTATAGAAAAGACTGCCCCATAATTTGCTTTGTTTATTTATTTATTTATCAACGGCCGAAGCCAATAGATAGATTTGACATACACTGTACAAATAGTTCACATGCGTTAAGATCAGAAAATACATGCGAAAGTGAAATGAAAAAACTAACATAAATGAGGATTTTCAATTTTAGTATAACATAAAAACAATTAAACGGAAAGTATATCTATATAAATGTAAACTTTACACCATCTACAAGCACAAATACTCTTAAGATATTTAAATTATTTTTTACTCTGAGAGTTCACACATTTTACATAAAGTATCTAAGTTAAGTTTTCACAATAAATTTAATTTAACATCTTATTAGTTACAAATTATGGATTGAAGATATTTTGATATCTTCAAGTGATTGCTTTACAAAATTTATTTGAAACTAATACTAAATTTAAAATTATTGATAGTTAACAAAATACTTATAGAAACACTTGTAACAACTGTATGAGATATAGTGAAATAATAGATTTATCTAATATTGCCTATTCATTATTTTCCATAACAGATAATTATGAAAGTGGATAAAATTGTCGATAGAATTCATAAGAAATCGATACATTTAGATCAGTGCACACCTTATTCTTTGAAGTAATGGGTACTTTGAAATGCAAAATAGTATCTAGAATCTGCAATAGAGTGATATTTTACTTACTTTCATTCGTTCATTATCAATATATATATTTCACAGTATCAACTGATACATTAAACACTTATTAAACGCATTCAAATAAATAGTGGTGTTAAATAAATAAATTGGGTGGTTTAATTGAGTTGAAAGACGTCAGAAAGCGGGTTTAGAAACAAGGGTAAACAGGTCGTTATAACCAACCAACGACTCGGAATGCTTTTGTTTCTTCCTGAACGCCGAGAAATCTTCCGAATGATTATCGTCAGAAGTCTGGTTGTTTCTTTCGTTGTTCTCACCAAGCGGCATTCAGTGTGAAAACCTTTAATGTTTTCTTTGAATAAGCTTTTCGGAGCTGTTTGTCTTTTCGTGTCTCAGTGCCATTACGTTTAGGCTTTCTTTTATAAATAATCTCGTATTTCATAAGTTCATTCGGCATTTCCTGAGAAAAGTTTAAATTTTTTTATCACGCATGAACAATATCGACAATCTTCTTACAACAATTAAGAGAATATTTTAATAACAGAGTGATTTCAAAGTGTTTATTGGACTCTTGTTGTCTTTGATTAAGACATTAGTAAAATATGGAGTGAAATATTGCAGTAAAATTGAACCAGTTAGGAAGACCTTTTTTATATTGATAAAAAATGGATATGGCAATGAAATATAGTAAAAATATTTCGTCTCGTCTTTAAAAGGTATATTTAGAACGCGGACTAATTTTAAATTAGAAATAAAACATGTATTAGACGTTTACATTAGAAGCAAGACTACATTTTTAAGGCATCAAGTCTGTAAGGTAACTATGTCTTGCTGGTACAGTTGACTGAGGGACGGATTTCGCATTTGGTAACTGATCATCTGAATTAACCTGACCTAAATTTTTTTTACCAAGTATTACTTAAAGTTCTACCTTGGAGAAATATTGCCGAAGGGAAAAGCCACCTGCAACAAAACCTCATATTTTTAAGCACCATGTGACAGATTTAAACGTCTTTTAATATAGATTTGGTGATAATAATTATGTTACAGAAAAAACTCCATAACAAGACACTGTATATACGAGTACATTTCAGCGTAGAATAACTTAATAGAATGAGTGAAATTTATAATAGCCTAAAAGCGCTAATAGACAAAATTCCATTACGTGTAAAGGGCATTTTATTAAATTAAAATTATTATTCAAGAGAGCAGGCTAATGTGAAATGCAGCAGTTGATTCATTAGCAAAGTGGGAAGCGCCATCGATCAAGCTGACAACTGGTGGGCATCGGGTAACTGACAGCGATGTCAGCCGCGACACAATGTCAGCAAGGCACGACTACTTGGCCTCTTGTCTCGGGTTGTGACCTTGGCTGGAGTTGTGACCCAATAAACAAAAAAGTCATAAACACACACCATCTACCCATTTGCAGACCCAATCGTTCTTGGAGGGATCTCAATGTTTGTTGAATTACAGGGCTGAGTATGTAGGTTTGCTGAAGTAAAGCGTGTTGAGGAGGGGATTTTGATCTCCCTTAAACAAATCTACATATCAAGTTAGTTAATAAGTAACACAAAGTTTAATAAGTTTTTCATTAAAATAATTAGGTAAAATTCTTTGTTTATACGGTATATGGAAATTGAAATATTTCTGGTTATATAATATTGCTGATAATGACTACAAAAAATAAATTTATTCCACACATTAAAAAGCTTGTTGGATGTCATTCTTGCACGTATAGTCTAATAATTATGGTTTGCGAACTCGTTTAAAATCCGATACGTGTCCACAACAGCCAGATTTTTTCCTATTGGTATTTAATCTTAGAGATATTATAGCATTTTAAATTTACTACTACTAAAACTACTAGATTTTAAATATTTGATACTACGATACGTTTAACCTTCTTTCTACGACACCCTTTCAAATACTAACTTATGTTTTTCATAAACGGAGGTTTCTTTAAACTTTTTGTGTTAAAACGCCATACTCATCTTTGGTACATGCTCTTAAATAATGAATTCATTGCCACATAAGTTAAGACAAATTACACCTTTGCCATTGCGGTGCCACAATACGAAAAAAACTGCCCCGGGAATGATACTAACCTACAATTCTTACCGATTTCCTAATATTTTAATCATAATAAAATATATCTCGTATCATTAGACACTACTGCACTAATCCTACACTCTTATTTGTGAACCATGGGTATCAATTCATAAGCCTGCTCTTAAAAGTAACACTAAACCAGAGAGTACAGGAACTAAAAATAAAAGGACCTACGTGTTACGATCTTATTGTATTTTATTTTTAAGAACTAGGGGGACCGGGCTTATGCTCGGTAAAATTATTACTTTAAGTTCTAACACAAAGCTCGTTCCCTCCGCTCACTCACCCTCTTCCTTTTAAAGACAAAAAGGAAAGTTCCTTTTCACTCGTCAGGCTGAAGGGTGATGCACTTTGGTATAATTTTCCTTAACCACAGGTTAAATAGGTAACACATTGGTTTATATCTTACAGTTATCGGCTGATTTTGTTCAATTAAAAAATGTCCATAAGGATAACATGGAAACTTTGAATGGCTCCAGGACGAAAACTGGATTTTTCCCAGACATGGGACCAGCTCCAATCGATTTCTGGTGGCCGAAACCCCCATATTCAACCAAAAAATAAAAAATCCTTGGAGCAAAAAAAGTTTGCCCTTACAAATATTGCTTGTTTTAGAGTATACGAATAAGATAAGATGTACATTTCTGTTGTAATTCTTTTTTTATGTACTTCACCGGTGTAATTTGTATTTCTAAGGTTCGTCTCCGTTGTTGCAGGCCTCCTTCTACTCGACGGCGCTCAAGACGCTGATCTCCGTGTCCACCGTGGTGCTGCTCGGCCTCATCGTCGCCTACCACGCCCTCGAAGTGCAGGTAACTAATTTAACTTCCGATTGGTCCATCTACAATACCACTTGGTCCACGATACTGAATGTAAAACCCTACTAGGTCTCATTTTAGACTAACAATACCTTTTAGTCCACGGTTCTGCATAAACAACACTACTAGGTCTAGGATATTGCATGTAAAATAAGTTTTAGTTCACGATACTACAGTCAAAATACCACTTGGTCCACGATAGCAAAAATATAACATTCCTTAGTCCACGATACTACAATTATAACACCACTTGGTCCAAGATACTGCATGTACTAAACTACTAGTTCTACGATATTGCATTTAGAACACTGCTTATTTTACTAAACCACATGTGCAATACCTTTTGATTCCACGATATCACAATTGGAATACCACTTGGTTCTCAATGATAAATGTATAACACCCCTTGGTCTTTGTCTTGGTCTACGGTACTGCATGAACAACTCTATTATTTTCACGAACTGCTTGTTCATTGACACTTTTCTACAATGCTACAAGTATAATACCACTTGGTCCACGATACTGCATCTACAATACCACTTGGTCCCTAATGCTACAAGTATAATACCACTGGTCAACGATGCTGCATGTACAATACCACTTGGAACCCAATTCTAAAAGAATAATAGAACTTGGTCCATGATACTGCATGTACAACACCACTTGGTCCACAATGCTCCATGTATAATACGACTCGGTCCACGATACTGCATGTACAATAGCACTTGGTCCACAATGCTACAGGTATAATACCACTTGGTCCACGATACTGTATATACAACACCACTTGGTCCACAATGCCACAAGTATAATATCACTTGGTCCACGAAACTGCATGTACAATACCACTTGGTAAACAATACTACAAGTATAATACCACTTGGTCCACGATACTGCATGTACAATACCACTTGGTCCACAATGATAGAAGTATAATACCACTTAGTCCATGATACTGCATGTACAATACCACTTGGTCCACAATTCTACAAGAATAATACCACTTGGTCCACGATACTGCATGTACATTACCACTTGGTCCACAATGCTACAAGTATAATACGACTTGGTCCACGATTATGCATTTACAATACCAATTGATCCACAATGCTACAAGTATAATACCACTTGGTCCACGATACTTAATGTACAATACCAATTATTCTACAAAATCTCTTAAAATACCACTTGGTAAACGATATTTTTCACGTAATATAAGACTTGGTCTAGGATATTACATGTACAATACCACTTTATCGATAATATTGCAATTATAACATCACTTAGTCCACGATACTTTGTGTATACCACTTGGCCCACGATACTACGTGTATAGTGGCACTTGGTCTACAATGACGCATGTACAGTTCCACTAGAATTCGTTGGTTCACTTACTGATATGCATTCACCGTTCTAATTACTTACCTGATCATCATAAAACATTGACTAAAACAGTGCCCAAGAGACTTATATAAACTTTTTTGGCTTGAAAGTCCTGGACGGTGTACTTAAGAGTCTGCAGTGGTCCCCCATCTTAAATTTTTATTCCCATAATACTAATGTTAAATTTCAAAAGTCCGCCATGTCTTTAATATTAGTCTAAAAATATTCATCTTTACGTAATTTTAAAGTAAATTTCAATACCTAGGATTCTATGAAATTAAGTTTTATATTGTCGATGGTTTGATTAATAAACAACAAAGTATTTTCAACATTCTTTGGTCGAAAATGGGCGCGTTTTGTCAGTAGTTGAATTTCAAAAATCGATCTATAATCGTATTTGTTATTTCACTATCCCTTAGATATTAAAATCCCCTATAAAATGACATAAAGATTATTCTTTTTCATCCAATATTAAAGACGTAGCGGATGTCAAATTTAACTTAAGTCTTATGGAAATAAAACCCCAAGGGGGCGCTTACTGCAGACTCTTAAAGATGTTAAAATTTATACTTAATATCCATTATCATTTCCATTACTCTTCCATAAACATTTTATTCATGATTACCCTAAAAACTGTGTTTAATTAGTAAAAATAAACATTCTTAACCCTAATAGAGTTCACACACTTAAAAAACTGTTAGAAAATACGAGAAAAGCATTACAGTTTAACCACGAATGTCGACATCTTCCGAAGACACGGCGAGTAAATATTTCCCCGTTAGGCATCGATCGTAGCGAGTAGTGTAGTGAGTATCGACTCGCGTCCTTATCGTCGCACGGAACAGCTGATTCGAGCCAACAGAAGAGGCTTTTGTTTACCTCATCAGGTAGGCCTGCAGCCACGCCCCTCGCACCTCGCCAAAGACAACATTCACACCCTGTTTAGGATACGGTTTTAATGTTTTTAAACTAGTCATGCAGGTTTTGTTTACTTTAGAGGTAAAAATGGAAACAAATACCAACCAATGTGAAAGGAATGTTATAGTAAAGAACTGCAATCTAAATTTCGACTGCTACTTTACTGCAGGTAACATATTTATGTAGTAATATTATTTTACAGTAACAAATATTCCAACTAAAAATTACTCTAGCTCTTTATCATCACGTAAATATTATTAAATTAAATTTTCGATTGTTAACATTAAAAAAATATATGATTTAAAAAAATTATCCTATTTTTTTCAAAGTATAAATTATTTTAAGTGTAGGATTACATTAAGAATGTATTTATTTATTTATTTGTTTATTTATTTATTTATTTATTTATTATTTTATTATTTTACCAACGGCAAGCAGCCAATTTACAAAGAATACAATAATACAAAATTGCATGCGAATATGAAGACATGTAAATGGATATCTCTTTTATATACGTCAATTTTATGAGTAGAAAAATACATTTCTTTAAATCATCAGTAATTCAAGTATCTCGTAGTAACCTATACGTTTTATAATGTGCTGAATGTGTTCTATGACACTATACCTTTTACAAACGACTAGTTATGCGACAATTTTAGTATGAAAATTCTTCCGACTATTTTTTGCTTATGTTGATGAACATCCCAACAAAAAGTACTCAAGGACTTTATATGTGTACAGTAAATTATATAAAAGTACTTCAATGTTGTAATTCTACTTTACTGTTGTAATTGTATAATAGTTTTTATTTATTTCAATATAGTTTGTTTGTACTACTGTAATATCCAATGATTTTTATACTTTAAAAACTGCCGTTACATCTTCCAAACCATTTCATCGACAAAATTTTTTTAAATACATGTTGTATAAATTTATTAAAGAGGCAGTGAACTGAGCAAACAAAATCAAATATTCATTGGATGAGGGTCAGAGAGGTCGACGAAAGAATTTGTAATTTGGAAACAAAGCCATCGCCCTGGAGCAGTGCACCGGGCTGTGCGACGAGATAGCAAAAGTGGCCGAAGCGAAGCCTCTGCTGGGGAATATACCCTTCGGCTATCTTGAATCAACTTTCCTGAAGTCGACAGGACGAATCTCTCAAGATTCTTGAAAATTTTGCTCTAACAACTTTATGAAATTGTATCAAATCTAATGAAAAAATTTACATTAGCATGATACGTGTTGTTTGCAATCAGAAATAAAAAACAAACATGCATGAAAAAATTATATTTATACTTATATACTGCACAGAATAAAGACGATAAATATATGAAAAGATGGAAAATGACAATAGATTTCAACCAAAAACTCTCATTATCATCAGGCCATCGAGAGAATACTAACAGTATAAAAACAATACTGTAACAATTTATTTGTTTTCAATTAAAAATTACAGTTTAACTACAATTAATTTAACTTTACATTTATTTAAAACTAGCTGTTGCCCGTCACGGCTTCGCCCGTGATTGAGTTTATTTTGTAGGTAGTAAAATCTTTTTAAAGAGCAACTGAATCTTTTTCAACTTCAATTGAAACATTGATACAGTGTGGGTGGAGCCCTGAAGGAATTATGCAAAACCTTAGGGGTCTATCTTAATACACCTTCATAGGGTTTGGACCGTTTTCCCTTAAGGGTGCGCTCTACCTCGGCGTCAAAATCGTCGAGCGAGACTGTTAACTGCCGCTATACGCGGAATCTCACATTTTGGAAAATATATGTCGGGTGATTTTAAATTTTATTACTTAATGCTTTTTTGGTTTCAGTGCGAAATCGATCGGTGGTTTAATAACGATGTTTTTGAAATTGCAGACCTTTCGCATCTCCCTTCTTGCATCGTTATCTATAAACTTTTTACCAATCTTATTGCAGATTCTTGTTCCTAAGATTATATTGTAATCACGTATCGTCTTATTTTTTCTTAAAAAATTGTTTTTAATACGTTAAAACTTGATAAAAAAACCCTTATTTTGTACATTATTAGCAAGCACCCTGCTTAGTAATTTAAATAAATATCGAAATTTTAAGACGATAGTGGAGTACAAAATTATATTACGAAAAGAATGACACCAAAATATTTTTAATCGGTTTACAACTGGGGCGACAAACACGGAGATTCTAAACCCTTGCATCCGTGCGCGGCAGATGGGTAGAGCGCACCCTTAAAGGCGTTAAATTTACATTGTACAATCTTAACAAAATGCCTCTGGCGTTGACAGGAAAAAAAAGATGCTCTATGCGGCTTACGCCGGCCATCCCGCAGCATCCAAGAGTAAAGAGGAACGTCCGTGTCAAATTTCAACCCCGTATATAGGCTCTAGAGTAATTTTTAATTCCAGTGGGTCGTAGCCTTAATGAACTTCAAAAACTATATTTACAAAGCTTTTTATTAGGGAGTACCTATTAGCAAAGGGGAACATCCGTGATTAATTTCAATCCCGTAGGATTTATCGTAATTTTAATATTTTGTGGGGCAAAACCCAAATAAAATTTTGCAAAACTGTTCCATAGTGAGCACCAATGAGATAAAGGTACGCCAACTACAAAGTCTATAGTCCTATAATCTCTGGGATCCGTTGTTTCCTTGATTCGCATTTAAAATTGGCCACAAGGATGAATCATCATGGTAATTTTTAAGTCCTTAGGGAATGGAGCCCTAAAGGATTTAAAAAACTATATTTGTAAAACCATTTCCTAGTAAGTACGTATGATGAGCAAAGAGGAACGACCGTGTAAAGTTTCAATCCAGCAGGCCATAGAGTAATTTTTAGTCCAGTGGAGCGGAGCCTTAAAGCTTCAAAAAAATTATTTGAAACCCCTTTTCTTAGTAAAAAGCTATTAGTAAAGAGGAATGTCCTTGCCAAACTCAACTCCGTAAGCTCTATAGTAATTTTGACTTTCTGTGTGGGGCGGGACCCTTAAATAAATGTGCAAAACTGTTAGAAATGTTTCCTAAAATTGTATTTAAATTGGCTATAATGATAATATTATATTGCAATTTCAAAAGCCTGTGGGGCGGAGCCCTGAAGGAATTTTGCAAAAGTGTTTTTAGTGAGCACCTACGGACAACGAAAGACCGTCCATGACAAATTTTTAACACCATAGGTCCGAAAGTATAATTGAAGTCCTGTGGGGCGGAGCCCTAAGTAGCTTTCCAAAAGCATCTTGAGCACCTATGGGCAAAGTGGATCTTCCATGCAAACTATCAATACATGGTAGGTCATTTTACTTATTGATCATTTTACAAGCTAGATCATTGCTTAGGTCGTCTGGTTTTTCAGATTCGTTGTTGACCCTAGGTTATTTCACCTCTAAACTTGAAACTTTTTATATTCACTGCTTGTCCTTATGTATTGGCAGTTAACAGTTTTATTAATTAACACTTTAAATTGTCAATGTAGATTTCGACCGTAATTTTTAACTCAAATGAAATTTCATAGATATAAGAGCTCGACATATTAGATACATATTCCCTCCTGTTTTGATAAGGCAGACACTCTCTTGTCATGAAATAGACGTGCATCAGCCTGTCCCCTGTCCCAGTTATCAGAGGAATGTTTGACGATTTCGGCAATCTGCGATAGACCCTTTCATAGCAAAAGATAGTGCAGACAAAAGACAGGCACCATCACTAGGCATAGTTTGACGGTTTGACCCAATGAGGTGAGCACTGATTCGTCATCACCTTAAAACTAATAAACATTTTACACCATCTAAATTGTTTACAAAGAGATAAAAACATTGTCATATGGCTATGTCGTCTCTTAAATTTATTATTTCACTAACAGCTGATAGCTTTGAATCTTCAACGGTAATCACATCAAATCTTTCAAATAGTGTGGGGCGGAGCCCTGAAGGAATTTCGCAAAACCGTTTCTCAGTGAGCACCTATAGGCAAAGAGGAACTTCCATCCCAAATTTCAACCCTGTAGATCTTATAGTTTTGGAGATTCGTTGTTTCCTAGGTTCGCATTTTAAGTGCTCCATAAGAATAACATTGTAACGAAATTTCGAAGTCGTGTGGGGCGGAGCCCTGCCGTTTCTTAGTGAGCACCAATGGGTAAAAAAGAACGTCTATAAAAATTTTCAATCCTGCATGCTCTATAGTTTTGGAGATTCGTTGTTGCCTTGATTTATATTAAAAATCCCCCATAAGAATAGCATTGTAACGAAAGTTTGAAGTCGTGTGGGGCGGGGCCCTGACGGAATTTTGCAAAATCGTTTCTTAGTGAGCGTTTTTGAGCAAAGATGATAGTCCATGCCAAGTTTTAACCCTCTAGGCCTTATAGTTTTGGAGATTCTCTGATACGTGAGTGAGTGGTATTTGACAAATATATAGTAGAAGAAGAAGAAGATAGAAGAAAGAAGAAGAAGATTACGATACACTGCAATTAAAATTTGATAAATTGGTGTACATTATTATTTTTATTTATTTTGTTTTATTTATTTCTTATTTGATCTTTTTGGTATTTTTTTCATTATAATTCGATTGTTCCGGTTTTTGTTAATAGAATTTAAGGAAGTCATCTGACTATGACACCATATTTAATCTTGTATTATTGTCCGCCATGTTGGTTCTGTCATTTACTGTTTGGGACTAATGATGAGCGGTGTGTCCAGTTTAAATTGATTGCCATTTCCCACCATTTCATATGCGGAACCTCGATATATTAAACCTGAAGTAAAAACTTCGTAATATCAAGGCCTTCAATATACTGAGGTTCGTTATATCAAGGTTATTTTTTACAAACTTCGATATACTGAGGTTCACGACCACCTCATAATCCCATTACTTATTTCCAACAAGCCTAGCAATTGAGGAATAAATACGTGTTCACTGTGACTACGCAACCAATAAACATTTTGTTATTGTACTAAAGAATATAACAGTCCACTGTAAAATTAGAGTATAAGTTTTTTATAAACCTATCTATGGAGTTTTTATCACGAGCTAATCAGGACAAAGACTACAAAATGGTGACTACTAAACAGTGGTGCAAACAAACAAAATTTATTTTATAAGCATTGGTCGGGACTAGAAGACGTTTGTACTCTTATTTACAAAGTAGTAAACATAAGGTTGTAAAATTAGTATTCATGTGAAATGCATTTAATTAAAATGCTAAAAAACACTTAGGCTAATGAATGGAACAACACTAACGCAATAAGTTAACTGCAAAAGCGGAAAACAAGAACAGCGCTGCGAAAACAATGCAAGGCAAATGGCAACTGGCAACATCTGTAGGGCCACAGGTTTCAACATGAAAGAAAATGGCTGAGTTCAATGATTCGGATTGTTGTTTTAACTTCAATATGCTGAGGTTATGCAAAACTCCGATATGTAGAGGTGGCTAGGTCGTGCATCGACGCTCTAAAAGTTCGTCATATTGATGTTAGCCTTGCTAATCCTTCGTTATAAAGAGGTGCAAATAACATCAGATTCATATACAGGTTCAAGGGGAACGAGAAAACTTCTTTACGCCAAGGATTTTGATATAAAGAGGTTTCTAGGTTCCACTTACTGCCTGTATTCTATGCAGTATAAGTGTCAACATATTTTTCAGCGTTGTACAGTATACACCTGTTTTTCACTGCTCTCCCAAAGTTAAAAAACAATCTTCATAAAGTACTTTTTTATATAAAAAATTGTGTACGTATTTATTATTGAGATATTTATAAAAATATTTCAATACGTATTAAAGTATTTCGTAAAAAGCTTCGACGAACTAAATATAAATAGACAAACACCAATAAACTGTTTTATCTTGCATGGATGAAACACATAAAGGAATATACGTCAGTTGAGAAATCGGTCAGAAATATAAAATGTTTTAGTTATCCAAAACATGACTTATATTTGAAAGAGTAGGAGAATGAGGTCCTTTAATCCAACTCTGTTCAGAATTCGATTCCCTCCCGTCGCTCCTACAGCTGGATTACTTTTAGTGACACTTAATCATTGGAAACTAATAGAGATTCTGATATAAAAGAGAGAAAATATATTTTTATTCTTGGTAGCTATAGTGGCTATTTCCGCAATATTCTTTTAGAAAATGGTTCAATTTAAAGCTATGGCGAATTTAGCTTACCATAAGTTATTGAAAAACTTTTACAGGTTAATATTTATAAGGCCACCTTGTTGGTCAGCTAGGGAAAAAGGGATTGAGGGGAGGTTACCCCCACCTCAGTGATTTCTAGATCTCCTATTGGTTAATTTTTAATGTATTATTTTATTTCAATACTATTTAACTGCTGATAGTGGTGGGGGTATTCCCCTTGCCAACAACCAACAAGTCATCTCCCAACAATATTTTAAATGTGTGAAGGAGCCACTTAATTTTTTATCAGATATATTTTGGAATTTTGATTTTATTTCTTGTTGTATTAGTCGCAGTGAATTTGACTCTTATTTTGGACAATAAAACATTTTAATCACCAAATAAAAGCGAGTTTATAAATCACGAAAATAAACAACATGGGTTGCTAATAACTATTGTTTATCAGTTAATAATGAGCTTTGTAGAAACAACTTGACTAAACTAATAATAATGGGTAAAATCTATGAAAATATAGGTTTATTAACTGTTTCTGTCAGCAGATATATTTTTAGAACATTACACTTATAATAAAGATATTAAAACCTATATTTTCATAACATTGCATTTTAATGACTAGGAGAAATTAATATTAAAAATATATATGTTTTAAGTACTTAAAAGATTAACAGTTGGAATTGCATTACTATTTAGTAAAATTGGGTGTATTCACGATGTGAAGTCATCTCGTCTGTAAGTTTTATTTACATTCTTTAAAATCTGTTTTGTTTCCCACGGTAATTTTTTACATTGACGAAGTTTTAGCTTTCTTTTAGAAGAGTTATTTGTGTAAAATTTAGGTAAAATATGGTTATTTAGTACAGTAGAATGTTCAATGACAAAAACACCTTCATAAAACCTTAAATAATACGCTAACCACTATCCCTGAGACCATTCATAAATTTAGTAGTAATTAACATTTTCACAAGCTTTAAATTTCTAAGTAATAATTATCAACGTCACTAACAAAATACATCAAAAATGTAAAATCTAAAACTATTAACTAACTCTCAAACGTATAGGACAACAATACTTTTACGGTACCATTTTAACGCTTGAGGGGTTTAGCGTCGGCGACACTTCCATTAGCCATTTGTGTGAAAGATCTGGCGTTCGGAACATTTCCATTACTGTTTACACGCGCATTATCGCCAATTACTAAGCTTTTATCCGTTGTCTGGCTGAATTAAAATAATGGAGAGAAATTCGTGCCGTCATGCCACGTCGCCCTATCACGCACGATTGGACCGAAGATTCGTCGATATTGCAACCGACGTGATCTATAAAAAAATAAATTATTATTTCTTTTATTTTATAAGAAATTTCTGTCTAAAATTATAACACATGATTACTGTTCTCTTTCTTTTGACCAGGTTTTACACTTTTAACTTGAAGATACAGTATTCATTGTGAACCTGGATTGGAATATATTATAATGAAATAAAATTACTTTATCCAATCACTGGTTATCAAAAGACGACATGTTTCGTTCCTTAGAACTTCATCAGGTCCATAGTATGCAACTACCACATAATCCAATGTATTATTACATTGTGGTTTGTCAAATTATTCAATAAAAGGTTGTCCCAGTCATTAAAACTAAAAGTTGTCATAATTATAAAATTAATAAAACAGAATAAAACTGATCAAAATTGTACTTGGGATGGCCAGCACCTCACTCTTATCACAAACTAGATAATAATGATTCTCATTAGAATCAGTATTATCTAGTTTGTGATAAGAGTGAGGTGCTAACCGAAACCGTTATTCTTCCTAAAAATAAATTTATCTATCCTTAACTAAAACAGTAGTCCGATATAACAGTAGTATATTATTATGGAATTGATTTTGATAAAGAAGAAATTTTGTGTAACGTTAACTTCAAATATGTACTCTAAGAATCTTATTCGTATGTAAAATAGGCACCTACTGAAAATATTCCTTTCACTAAAACTCCGCCTGTTTCAGATGGCTTTCATGGCTTTTAGGTATTTATTTTATACCATTGAATATTCTGATAAAATCAATTAAATCTACTAAAGTAACCAGGGTAGAAGATCCAGATTAGAATTGGGGTTTCGTGTAATCTAGAGCTCTCTTATCTCCTGCCCCACCCTGAAATGTAGGCTCTTGTGTATACATAAGTGAACCTGAATATCCACTCCAACTCGGATACCGTTTATACCTTTGGTCAACCATATTTTATATAGGTCAAAAAGCTCCTTTGTGTCAAAGAAGAACAAGTAGATTTATGTTTTGAACTATATTCTAAAAATATATTGCTTATGTTTATTGGTTTCTATCGCCGAATACAGATTTATTTCACAAACCATGTCACCTTTAACTGATAAAAGGTACAGTTTTTCTCAACTATATTAATATTGACCATTGTTACAACATTCAATATAGTATTTGTTCATTAGCAATTTTTCACATAGTTAAATATTCAAGCTAGTTTTTTTTATATAAAGATGCTTGTAAATAGAAGGTTTAAATACCTGTCGTCAAGTGATACTGTAGTCTTGATATCGACTACAGCTGTTTCACATTCCAAGAATGCATTATCAGGTCAGAACGTCAGTTGCCAGTTTTTAAAAACTATCCATCTGAATTGATTTCGTCAAAAATAACACTAAAATTACACGGATACGAGTACACATACATAAAACTGATTTGGCCAAATTTAACGAAACGGAAACGAACATGATGCATTCTTGGAATGTGAAACAGCTGTAGTCGATATCAAGACTAGAGGATCACTTGACGACAGGTATTTAAACCTTTTATTTAGATCATCCAGTGATCCAGAGGCTAACCATTATGTAAGATGCTTGATTTTCTCTTTTTATTTTTTGACCTTAACATGCTATCCTGACAGTAAGAGATTGGATAAACGTTTTATATTTCTTCTAATTGCATCCAATACCTTAAAAATCTGTTATAACAGATAAATTTGTACAGTAACAAATTCTCCGAATAATTGCAATATTAAATAATGGTATTGACTATAATATTATGTAGCTTTAGTTACTGCAGTTAAGTTATTCTGCTACGGATGTTCATGATTGGCCAATACTCTGTTGCAGCTACTCATGATCGACTGTTATTTCGTCACAAATTTCCATGGCTTAGTGGTAATCTATTGCATCTGTTCATGATTGGCTGTGATCCTGTTGATCTCTTGCAGCTATTCCTTATAGACTGTTATTCCGTTGACTGTAATTCTGTTTCTATTTTCAATGACCGACTGTTTTTCTTAATCATCTGCTTATGAACAACCGTTATTCTGTTACAGCTATCATCCATGCTCAACCGTTATTTTGTTGCAGATATTTCTAATCTAGGCCTACTATTATTACTGTTCATTACCGAACTTTTTCACTGATTTGTTCGTAACTGGTTGCATTGTGTCCAGCTATCCAAGCTCGACTGCTATTCTGTTCGACCAAATTGTAATAGACTATTATTTTGTTTCCAAGGTTCTGACGTGCTCAACTGTTCCTGACTGACAATTATTCTGTTGCATCTGTTCCTGACTGACAGTTTTTGTCTGTTGGAGCTATTCATGACTAAACTATTATTCGGTTTCAGCTATTCATAATTGGGTGTAATTTTGTTTCAACTATCCATAACCAACCGTTATTCTGACGCATCTGTTCATGACTGACAGTTATTCTGTAACAAATACCCAAGCTGTACCGTTATTCTGTTGCAGATATTTCTAATCTACTCTTATTTTGTTGCAACTGTTCATTACCTTTTTCACGCATCTGTTCGTAACAGCGGGCATTGTGTCCAGCTATCTAAGCTCGTCCGCTATTCTGTTCGACTTATTGTAATAGACTATTATTTTGTTTAAACTGTTCCTCACTGACTGTTATTATGTCATAACTGTTCATTACCAACCGTTATTCTATTGCAACTGTTCCTGACCGGTAGTTATTCTGTTGCAGCTGATCCTGACTGACCGTTATTCTATCACAACTGTTCATGACCGGCAGTTATTCTGTTGCAGCTGTTCCTGATTGACCGTTATTCTATCACAACTGTTCATGACCGGCAGTTATTCTGTTGCAGCTGTTCCTGACTGACCGTTATTCTATCACATTTATCCATGACCGTCAGTTATACTGTTGCAGCTGTTTCTGACTGACCGTTATTCTATCACAACTTATCATGCCTGGCAGTTATTTTCTTGCAACCGTTCCTGACTGACCGTTACCTGTTGCAGCTGTTCATGATCGACAACTGCGCGGACGACTGGCGGATAGCGATGACGTGGCAGCGGATCGCGACGATCACGATGGAACTGGTGATCTGCGCCGTCCACCCCATCCCCGGCCAGTACTACTTCCTGTGGACCACCAAGCTGGCCAACAAGGGGGGTGAGATCGGCTCCCAGTGGGTGCCTTACGACGTGGCCCTCTCGCTCCCCATGTTCCTCCGGCTCTACCTCATCTGCCGCGTCATGCTGCTGCACAGGTATACCCAATATTCAGTAGTAGTGGATTTTTAGCTGTTCTGGGACGTGTAGTAGAGGTTTTTTAGCGGTTCTGGGACGTGACGTCATCACGGTGACGTCAGCAATTATGACGTCACCGATGACGTCACGTCCCAGAACCGCTAAAAACCACTACTCTTAGTCCGTTCAAAATCAATGTGTGGTCGAATCACAGATTAAATTTCCCTACTTTCTCCCACTTTCCACCAAGAATCAAACCACTCAGAATCACGGAAGATTATTTCAGCTGTCCAATTCGTGATGTCACTATATGGTTTTGCTATTTCGTAAGTGAATGTGCTTGCTTTGAGTTTTTAAGTGTAAAAAGAACTTGCAACGGCATTTAAGAGAATTAAGTAGCTAACCAGTGTAATTATATACTCTGAACTTTAAGGGAAAAATTAAAATAAGAGCTGATTATGGAAAATGTGGAAATTAAGGACTGTAATGAGTCAATTTGTCTCTTGGTGGGAAAAAGTTCTGTCTTTCGACCGCACATTAAATTTGAACGAGGTATAGCATTTAATTTATATCTTATTGATGATCTCAATTGATTGGATGTAATTAATGTTCTCACATTTGGTTCTGTCATAGACTAGAGTGGTGTAAAGGATAATAGCAACTTTAATTGCCTTGTGCGACCTTAGGGCTTTGCCCCATAGTCCGTCAAGTAGAATGGTCGTGCTTAAAGAATGTTTTCATTCTCGTAGAAAAATAAAATTTAATGTTAAACTTATAGGTATATTTAGTTCTATATTTTAACACGTGCTTTTTAATAAGCTGGATAGGACACTTTATGTTCAACACGGATTGCAGCACTTACTTTTATGAGTAATAATTTGAATTTGTTATTATAATATATCAATCTTTAAGTACATATAAAATTTTAAAATATAAACTTTGATAACTCGTCTTCATTTATTATTCTATAGCTACCATCTATTATTCTAGAAAATTCCGTTTTAAGATTTTAGACTCATCTAAATTTATTTATTCATTGGTACATCACTGAATCAACAATGGCTCGATAAGGGTTTTACTCACAAATTCCCTTCCTAACTCTCCAGAATTTTATTAACGTCTAAATATAAGATTAAATTACAACAAGACTGCGGATAGTGAAGTTACATTCAACGAAGGGATAAGTCATTATTGTGTATATAAATGTAAAATTTAAATTCTGATACTAAAAATCCAAAAACAAATATTTGGTTCGCGCGAGAAGAAAAAAAGAGAACACGATAATTTAAGTTATCTAAAAGAACAAACAAATCAGTTTTGGCGGTGACTTTTATGGTAGAGGCACAAAAATTTATGTTGGCCAAAACTGCTGTTTATTAAAGGTTTTTGCATTACATCACACACATTCTTTAATAGTACCAACTGATTTGTCACTAGAGTTTTAAATAATAAAATCTGTTTTTTTTTTTTAGAATTAACGAAGGTATATAGAGCAAAGAATCATAGGTCAAAACTTTTAGGTCATTTGAGGATTTGTTTATATATGAAAATATCATTTGAATGAAATAGTTATTACTGGTTTTTACTTGATCAGCCTCTTGACGGTTCCTCCGTTTTGAAACTTTTCTTGAGTGAAGAATAAATGTTTGATTTCAATTCAAGCGAATTTCTCCAAACATTTTACGAAAATTATTCCCAGTCCATTGAATATACCTTTTTCACAAAAAATTGGAATTGTTTTAAACTAATGTTCAGAAAGCATTGAAATTCAAGACGAAAACTTTATAACAATATTTAAAAAGTTATTTCAAAAATTTTACGGCATATTTTTCTATGAGTTATCATAACATATATTACACAGAATTAAGAAAACATCAGTTTTCAATTAAACTACCAATTTAATAAATTATAAACCAGTTATCATTCGGATATTTTATTTCATAACTATCAGGTAACATATTGAAATAAAAAAAAATATTTCTATGCATAAAAAATACTAGGAATACGCTCCGATGTCCGTCCCGTACAAGAATTTTTTACTCACTTTTTGAGTTATTAGGTGACGCTTTTTTATTTTTTTATTTTATTTTTTTAGGGAGAGGTGAGAAAAATGCATTACGCACACAGGTGGCAAGCCTGTAGTGTGGGGCTCCCCTAAAAACGGGTTTACCCACTAAAAACCTCGCCTCTATTCTTTAGGATTCTAACCTGGAGTTGTTCATCACATTACGTCAGGCTAGGCCAAAATGTGGCTTATGCCCGTGGGGCTCACTCCTTATCCAGCCACTCGATCAAGGGATCTGGGCCACTTCGCGGTCCAGATCATGTTCTTTTCCAGGAGGATGCCCCGGACGAACTGTGATAAACAATCCCAGTTGCCCTCATCCTCCAAGATCTTTTGGCAGACCGAGTCCACCGAAAATGAACAAAAAAATTTGTGTAGCCCTCAGGCGGGGCCCTTCCCAACGGGGCCAGCGGAAGAATGTGTGTTCCGCATCGTCAGGAACGCCCGGGCAATAAATGCAGTCCGGTGAACCGGTCTTGCCCATCCAGTTCAGGTACAACCGAGATAGCCGGGAATTGTCAAGAATTGGCCGCCGTTCCACCCTTGGTTGGACGTGCTTGATAAGTCGCACCTCGTCCATCGTCCTCGGGTGTCGTGCTCCCAGCTGTGTTGCCATTGCTGGAAGGTTCTGGAGCGCTCTTCTGTTCTTGCCGTGTCCTTTTAATCTCGCCTTGTCTCTAATAAATTGACTTCCTCTCTCCTGCCAAGAGCTTGACAGGGATAACTCCGGCGACCACCAGGACGGCAGGCTCAGACACTGTCCGGTAGGTGGAACACACCCCGAGCGCCGCTCGACGTTGAACCCGGGCGAGTCGCAACCTGTACTACTCTTTATCGAGAGCGTCTGCCCACACCTCTGCTCCATAAAAAAGCACGGACTGAACCGCGGACATCAACAGACGTCTTCTGCTGGATCGTGGAACCCCGACATTGGCCATCAGCCTACTAAGGTAAGTGACTACCTTAGCGGCCCTGTCCGCCGTACGGAATATCTGATCCATCCAGCTTAACTTGGTGTCCACCATAATCCCGAAGTACTTAGCAGCACGAGTTGATTGGACCCCCTCCCTTCCCACTCGGAACGGAACGACGGTGTCCATCCTCTTCTTCGTAAGGATCACAATCTCCGTCTTACGGAGAGCAAGCGAGAGACCGTGATCGGACATCCATATGTTGACCACACGCATGACTCGGTTCAACTTTGGTTGGGTCAGCTCAACGTTGTGTGCGACAATGAGAGCTGCGACATCATCGGCGTACCCAACCAAAGTGGTTTCCTCAGGCATCTCGGACCTCAGGAGGCTGTCATAGGCAACGTTCCAGAGATCCTGGCCGAGTATTGAATCTTGCGTGGCACCAGAAGTGACTTCCATCGTCCATGTTCCGTCCCTTGTGTCGTAAATCAGGCTTCGAGAGCGGAGATAATCCGCAACAAGATGAGTCGCAACAGATATGCAGGAACGCGAAAGGTGTTGCGAAGCGCATCCAGCATATCGACCCTCCTCGCCGAGCTAAAGGCATTCTTGACATAAGCGTAACAAGAAGCACTACTCAGCGAGAGAAATGGTTGTGGCTCTCGGCTCTCTTCACATCTCTCTGGACTTCGGTGATAGCGTTAATCGTTGACCGTCCCTTTCTGAAGCCGTACTGACGGGGGCATAAGTACCCGGCAGCTTCCACGGCACACGTCAGGCTGGAACGGATCAGCTTCTCGGACAGCTTCCCAGCCGTGTCCAACATGCAAAAAGGCCTGTGGGACGACGGCAGCTCGGGATCACCTTTGCCCTTGCTGATGAGTACAAGTCTGGCGGTTTTCCAGGGAGCCGGAAACACCCCTTCTACCAAACAGGCGTTGTACATTCTCAACAACAAGTCAGTCAGCATTAATTGAAAATACTTTCTTTAAAGCCTCGATGGGAATCCGTCCGGGTCAGGAGCCTTGTTGCTCTTTAGGGAGAGAACGGAGGTTTCCATCTCCTCGAATGTGAAGAGTGGAACGTCATCTAACCGTCCGAAGTCAACCGGCGTACATCCTAGGCCTAGCCTACAAATAAATTCATACAAACAATGATTTTAGCTAAGATCTCAAAACAAGCAAGTAATTTAATAATTATTATGCTTATAATACAAAGGTAAATAGATTGTAGAGCGAAAAAACAATACAATTTAAAATCCATGATTGCAAATTAATAAAAATCACGTTATGTAAGTATTGTAGAATTACGCTTACTTAACACTTAATGCATATTTTCTTACCTGAGACATAGGCTACAATGGCACAACATACTTTCTAATTATTACTTGTTCCATTTAAATCTTTTTCCAAATATTAGATGTATCCCATAAATTAGTTAATCGCATATAATTCCGTTCGATAGCAATTTATTCCACAACATGCCTATCTTTTGGCATAATTTATAACTTCGACAAGTATACATCGGTGTTGATCTATTTAATTTAACAAATAGTTCTGTCAAAATATCAATTAAATTTTATTTAAAAACGTAACATAACGGCGAGCAGATGTAAACAAATCTGAAGAGGTTATATTATTTTCAGCATACACAGCGACAACTCAGCTGTGATGGGGGAATATAGACTGATCATAGCAACTACATTAGTCAAATCTTGTAGCCTAAACAACTATAGTTCTGTCAAAAATTCGGGAAAATAAGATTTTTAATACTTGAAAATAATTGCTCAATTATAGTTTATTACCTAGTTTAAAATACTTAAAATCTAGCCTGAGAATTTCATTGAAATCAAATTAGTAATAAAAAAGCCTTTTGGGGGTCTAAAATTCGCCTAAGTGAAATTTAAAGTCGAACGTAAGAATTTTATACTCTATGTCCCATAGAGTAAAAAATTCAATTAGTGAAATTCGTATATTACTTTAGTTAAATGAACTACAGCGTTCATTAGCGAATTACACATAATCAAACACCTAAACAGAAGTGAAGCAGATTTTCATTTCGTGCTTTTAACTATAGATTTGTATGGGATAACCAATCATTACCTACCCCGAAATTTAAAGCTATATTTTATTTTAAACAGTGACCTTTCTTACTCTCGTCAATCAATAAATTTTCAAGTACAAATGTTTATGTTTAAAACTGAACATCACAGACATCGTTCTTGGCAGATAAAACAAAAAACAATACTTTTCAAAATCACCATTTGTTTTCCTTCTATCTGTATGGATCTATTTAATTACCTAATACATTATATCTTATTAGGTACATTACAAGTACAACTATCACAGATATTAAGACACAAAATTTTTGCAAAATTTATTTTTGGCCGACTGTAATGATCTAGGAACGGGAAGTTTTTTTTCTTACGAAAACACGATTTTAGCTAATCAACTTATGCCAACAATTTTACGTATTTTTATGGAAATTCTATTTTCTCATTGTTTTACAGATCAATTAACACAAATCGTTTACAGATATTTTTAAATTTGGTCTTCTAAAACTGTTATAAAAGTACTAGTCATTATAACGGCCATGAAATTAAAAAATTGATTTTCAACTGTAAAATGTTAGACGTCACTTTTCGTTGTAAATAGAGCCTTAATAAAAAATCTTTTTTGTGTTTTAATGTTGTCTCTCAAATATTTTTAAATTCTGGATTAAATCATAGAGTAGGCCAAATTATAGAAACCCTTTAGGAACAGAAAATATATAGCAAATGAAATATTTTATTTAATAATCTTTCGTCTTAAAAATACTAGTCAGTCTAGCATTTGCGATTAGAAAAACAGTAGTGCAATATTAAAAAATTTAGAGTACTTTGTTTATTTTATTATCTCGATTAACAGTCAATTGCATGGGTGGATCAGTGGTCATGATAATTCAACGTTCAAGTAAAAGTAAAACAGTTCGCCTTTGAATTCAAAAGTTTTAAGTTCAATCCTGAGAAAGATCTATAGCATTTAAAAGGTTCGATTCCTTTTGTTCCTTGGTGTTATGAGAATCAGCTAGTATTTGCCCATTAACGAAGCTACGCCTAATCTGAATGTTAACATTGATTTCACTCACCGATATTTACCTCAAAATACTCATATTATTGCGTCGCCAAATCAGTAGTGGCGAAAGGGCACACCTGGCTCAGGTCAATGACATCTGAGGAATGTGTGACGACACGATGACGTCATCAACGACATGACGTTATAATGAAGACACGATGACGTTACGATGACGTCATTATGATGTCACACTCATGACGTCATTATGAAGTTCTGATGACATCACCGTTGATGACGTCACTGACGTAAAATTGGGTCAAGGTCACCAAATAAAGTGAAAGTATTAAGATTCGAATAGAGTTGAGGTATCTATTATTGAGTTGAATCAGTATAACTGAAGAGTTTTGAACATCACTTTACTTGATGTTGATGTGTTTCTCAGCAAGCTGTTCACTGACGCGTCTTCACGGTCCATCGGGGCGCTGAACCGCATCAACTTCAACACGAGGTTCGTGCTCAAGACGCTGATGACCATCTGCCCTGGCACCGTCCTCCTGGTGTTCATGGTCTCCCTCTGGATCATCGCCAGCTGGACGCTGCGTCAGTGCGAGAGGTCAGTCGTACCCCGACATCCATCCCAGGTCTCGGTCAGGGAAACATCTGGGGAAGAATGTTTGTGGAATAAGAGAGTACGGTATAAGAGAAAAGACCCTTCCTAGGTGTTTGTTGAAGAAACTGCTTCAACGTGATCAACCTGTTAAGCTTCACATCATGTAGGCATTTTGATCGTATCTCTTGAACCGCTGTATCCACTTTTCAACTATGGAAAATTTTGCTATATGTTTGTTTTAGGCACCACCAATTAATTTGAGGTTATGTTATTGCTTAGTAAATTGTTGCGGACATTTTCCATCGCTGATTAGTAAACAAAATTATTCACGACGTTTCGTGATCTGGAATATGATCCCGTCTTCAGGTTTTATGAAGTACCTTATAGACGAGATCAGGTTTCAGATCCCGAAACGTCGTGAATTTTGTTTACGATTGTTCACGAATTTTATAAACTAATGATTCAAACACAATATTTGTCTAGTAGCGACACACAAAGACTAAGAAGTAGCGCCTGACCTGAACGGCCTTTATACCCGTAAATCAGACGCACTGTCGTCAAACAAGTGATATCGAAGATAAGGGACACAAGATTGACAACCTCAAACCTCATTCAACATAACCAGACTAAACCACAATCATAATTGGCCGTTTCTATAACCTACAAGTACCAATATGGTATGATTGGCAATTAACTAAGTTTCATTCTGTTCTACAACCAGTAGAAATCAATCCAACCTCGACATGAAAAATCATTTTTTCAAATCAAGGTTTAGATCGTGATTTCACAATTCTATTGATCCTCGATTCAAACTGTAGATTAACTGGGACGGTGGCAACTTCCTGTAATCCCGCTACTTGGAGGTCACGAACTGTAGATAGTTATAAGCGATGTCTTGGATGCGGTATTCCCTGGTGGAGATTAACTTCCGCACTAGTGAATACTAGTTCATCCATAAATACCATCCTCATAATTAGACCAATTCGTATATATGAGGTCAAAATTGTTGTTTGGATCACACGATAAACTGTAGGTCCCTAGATACCATTGGCTGTTGGGCTATGAATTAACAGTCCTGTCTAAGGAGAATGTCGGCCTTAGTCAGTAACAAGACTACAAGATCGTTCTACAATCATCCTACACTCATCTGTCATTCATACTTGGCTTTAAACTACCTATTAAGTTAGGTAGCCATTTCCGTAAAGGTGTTAAATAAAAAAAATGTAGAAGTGTAGTCAAATTAAAAAATAATTCGTAATTATGTAAAATCATCTGGTTTAGGCTACGACCAAGAGGTCAAGCAACGAAACAGCTGAGTTGGGACCGAAGCTTATACGGTTGATTGCGCTATAAGGAAGGAGTTCCTTCAACAGACCGTAAGAATTTGAAATAGAACTAAATAAATAACTTGAACAATCTATTTTTTAGAAAGAACTCACGACCCTCATTGTTTTTGAGCGGGAACTCATCAATGTTGCCAATAAAATCTTGTGTATTGGATGAAAATTATAGTTTGCTGTTAGGTGGATTGGCAGCTCTGATGAGTTTTCAACCACGAAGATTGTGACATCGGCATTATCTTATAGTAACATCCACCTTTGCACTTTCAAGCTATTTAATAGTTCTTTAAGGAGGGTCTGGAGTACCTGTGAGCAATAACAATACAATGTTTTAGAAACACTAATTTCAAAATGGGGCACGAATTGTATGTGAAATGATATTGATGTCACTTTCAAGGGAGGATATAAAACTGTCTTTAAACTACGAAATAAACTTACATATATCACAGATAGTAATTTAGTTCTAAATTTCTTCTCACCAAGTTCCCAAGGGATTTTCTATGTCCGTTCTTGTCAAATGCTCAATTCAATTTCAAGCATTATTTAAAGGCTTGATAGTATAGTCAAACAGAATAAATCAATTACTTTCGCTTTAATTAAATAAACTCTTTGGTTTTAAGTAATGTTTAAACATGACTCCTTAATATCTACATACTACAATCAACATGGATAATTTAACGAATACATTAGGATCAAACAAATCTTTAAAATGTCTGCCCAAGTGTTTATACAACATGTACATTGACTAATTTACTTTCTAATAAATTCCTAGTACATTTCACAAACGTGTTTGTTCCCTCGAGTCTTGTTACTTTACTTTATCTGCGGCATAAAAGTTGTCTCTTGTGTTCAAGGTGTCACTTAGCACATGTTTACTTTTACAACTTGATTAAAATTTTAAGACCTTTTCGTCAAAAGTAATACACGTAGGAATACAATTGCATAAATATATTTTTACATGTTAAGGAAAAAGCAAGAAATATAAATAAGGATACATTTGTGATAGTGGCTTTTAAAAAGTGAAGGTTTCAGTATCAAGATTTGTAAAGGATATAACCAAAAACGGTGCTTTTTCAAAAAGGGGATTCAGACAGTAAGGAAGTCGTCACGTACTCTCACAAATTGTTCAACATTTCCCATTTTTGACTCTACGCTATTAGAAGATGCAGCATGACCTTCCCCTGTTTTCTTTTTGTATTTCTTAACCCCTTCTTTTTTTCTTTCTAGCTCTTTGTGTTTGACATTTACAATTTGAAAATCATATCAACCGATAAGAAGTAGAAGAAGATAATAATAATCCTATCACTATAAAACGCATGAATACTCTGTAGATGTTTTGAAGTAATATAGATTAATAGTTTAATTTCACCTAGAAAAGCACAGAGGAATAAACTTGTTTAACACGCAGCGTGGAGGCACCTCTCGCATGGCCGAAGCTTTAGTGGAGTGATTTTATCTTAAGAACAAATTTGAGAGAACGTTTTGAAGGATGCATAGATATGATCAATTTGACTAATCTTGATTCCCTTTCCTTCAGTAAATGTTTTGTTTAGCTATTACGTTTGGAACTGTCCATTTAATGCATTGTAAAAGACCCATTTTCAACTGTAGAACGCATTTTATCTGGCAGTTTTATTGGACTTGGCTCAATACTGGGGGTAGAGCGTATCCAGGGTAAAGATTTGCGTCGGATCCAGAGGGATGGAGATCTCGGTGACAAAGTGGACACATTTGTCTAGATCTCCACCTCCCGTTCAATCGCACCAACTCGTTCCCCAAACACATCCCTCTTCTTCGGTCGGTTTAAATTAAAAACCAGCCTTTAATAGGAATATAACAGGCTTTATTTCAATAATGTTTATGAGAAACTTGCTTACTCAAAATTTAATCCCTTTTAAAAAATCACTCATGTAAGTGTAAAATGTTGTATTTTTTGTGTAATCAAATGAGATCTATCAGGTCTAAGTATTTAAAATATACTGAGAATAAATAATTCCATATTAATTGTAAGTAAACCAAATATGATAACAAAATATTTCACACATTTCAGAAGGGAGAAAAAATTACAAATGGATTTTAAGTCAAAACGTCAAGTTTAAACGCTTTCTTTAAATTATAATGTCAACTAACTTAAAAGTAAACAACCTAGCCTAACCTAACCAATCATATTTCTATATTACACAAATAAAACCGCGAACTTCATTAGGCCAAATCAAATCAAATCAAATCAAAATCAAATCTCCCATACACTAAAAAAATCTTTGAATAGTGACCACTCTGAACAGCACTGAGAAGGAAAAGGGTTTTTAATGATTTCATATTGATTTGAGCCTTTCTCAAATTCATTTTTTATTTTTAGATTAGCTTCTACAACGCCCCTCTCCCAGCCATGTTGCCGAGTAGATTTACTCAGCGCATGATGTGTGTAGTATTTTTATTTATTTTGTGCCTGAGAGTGTGGCATGCTTCCGTTTTGATTACAGGACATCACTTCTGGACAGCGAACCATGGCGTCATAAATTATGGGGATGTAGGACTACATAAGCCTCAAATGACCCCTTTTATGTCAATCTACATTTATTTAACACTCGGTTACAAAGAAAAAACACTTAGAAGTAGTTTTGATCATTACTTATCACGTTAGTTTATGAAAACTCATTTAATAGTTATTTCAACTTCCCATAAGTTGCTTTTAATATTTTTAACTCTATGGATAATCACCTTCCTAGCATGTTTCAACTGTAACAACATAATGGATGTCTGTATTATACAGCATTACATTTAAAAATAATTTTATTATGTACGGTCTGCATTAGTTATTGTTTTATTTGTGAAAAGCAAAAGTAATTAATTATCTTTATATTACTTGTGTGCATAAAAGCTACATATAAGTTATCTAGATATAGATATTGGGCTTACAATCATGTTTATAAAGCTGTAACATTTTCACTAAGTTTTGTAAGAATAAATCAGTTACTTTTTGTATGAGGAGCTATACATAAAAGTGCTAAGACTTTAATGAAATCAAAAACAATTTTTACTATACATATCTAAAATTCTTACCTTAGAGTAAATATCTTATGTTAAATTTTATCCAGTAGAGTTTTTAATGAACAATATGAAACATGCCACCAGTTGGCAACAGTAATTAACTCATAGCTCATTAAGTCTACATGTCCTATTAATATGATCCCAATAATTGGTTATTAGCTGTTTCAAAAGGGTTCGAGTATACTCGCAAGTACCTTATTTCATTTTGAAGCAATTACTGTGTCGTAATTATAAGTTAATGATTTTTAAATATATCATGTTAATATAAGTTAAACAATGCTGTCCCTGCGACAAGTGGCTGACACCTTTAGGTTTCGTGGGGGAACTTGCTTATTTTTCACGTTTAGTTCGAAGAAAAGTTAAAGTAAATGGAGTAGGACTTCAATTGTGACGATCAAATTATTTGTAATGCACACGTTTTCGACGATGAATGTGCAGGAAAGTATTTTTCGAAGGTATTTTTAATGAATGTTCATCTAAAATTATTATTGTTCTTTTTAAGAGGTCTTCGGACCTCTCTTTGCCTTACTTTGCCAGATCCACGTAGACTATTGATCAGTGCGTGATTCGTATTAGACAAAGTTAGGGGGTGAGCCGCTACAGTACAAGATGAACGCTACTGATAAAATTCACAGGCAGAACGCGGATTCGAACCCGCGACATCGCTGCCATGGTCTAGAAGTCCGGTGCATTTTCCACTACGCCACGGCTAACCCCCAAGCTACATCGGTTCCATTCTGTATCAGCATATAAAAGCGAGTACAAAAGCAAAATATGCCTTTTTCAACGAATGGATGTCACTTAAGAGTCATCTTCATCCCTGGGCCAGTAACCCATTGTTGCGCAGTCGGCAATGTTAATCATATGGCTTTTAATGCAAAACATGGTATTTGATTCCCCTGTTTCGGACGCCGTTTTTCAACCGATTTTCTTTAAACTTGGTAAGCGTTTAGTTGAATAGTTATATTAGGTCCCTCATACCTCGAAATTTTGAAAATTTCACTAAATTTTGAGATATTACTAAGGAAAATTAAGTTACTTTGCGACGTCACAGAGGGCAATATTTGTTAACTTTTCAAAATTTCGAGGTATGAGAGACCTAATATAACTATTCAACTAAACACTTACCAAGTTTAAAAAAAATCGGTTGAAAAACGGCGTCCGAAACAGGGGAATCAAATCCCATGTTTTGCATTAAAAGCCGTATGGTTAACATTGCCGACTGTGCAACAATGGGCTACTGGCTCAGGGGTGAAGATGACTCTTAAGGTTCATTTTAGTTAGTTTCTTTGAACATTGGACCAATGAATCTTTTGATTGATGAATGAGATTTGAGTTCTTTGATGTGCCGAATCATTGTTAAGTTTAATTTATACTTTCAATAATGCTCTTAGAGAGAATATTACTTTTAGATGTTCTCTTCTATACTCCATGAAATTAATAAAATACATGTTTTTTTATTATTTTAAAATACTTATAAGTTTATTTTATACAACTTAATATTAAAATTAAGATTGTAAACAAATTTTTGAAAATATTTTTAAGTGTAAGATATTATCTTGATTTTTAAATCAAATGGTTGAGACTTTCAAATTTTATAATCTTTATAATTACGTTTAAATACAAAGACTTTCACCAGATCTACTAGTTTCGTGAAAGAAAAGTATAGGCTTCATGAAAGTTTAGTTTAATTGTCTCCTTGCAGACGTGCTTTAGAGAAAACTTTTACAAACACCATTGTGTATGACAAGAAAAGTGTTGGAGCTAAAATGATATAATCGCTATTATATTCAAGCAGATACACTAATTCATTTTTCTGTATTGTAACAGCAATTATAAGTTAATGACACGTGAGTTTTCTTAAAGAGTACTGTTGTAAAATAATTCTTTGTTAATATGTATGAAAAGTATAGACTTATGATTTTGATTCCGTAAAAATGTTTACGTTGATATAAAATAGCCCCATCATTTAACACGCTCAACTGTTTTACCAAGTAAAAAAAAAATACTATAAAATAAAGTAGATGCACAGTGACCTTTGAACGAGGCCCATCTTTCAGTAAAACCAAAAGCAATTACTTTGGGAAAATTAAAATCGAAAGCGCCACTTTTTCCAGTCGATATTCCGAACCAAAAGAGCTCTTGGAAATAGTTGTCGGGTGATTTGTTACTGGCAGTAGTTAGGGTTTTTACCAGTCGGCCGTGGATGAGTTTACGACATCCAATGTTGCCAACCGATCGATCACTTGCAGACTCTGCCTTTAACAGTTCCTACTAACGACAAGAAAACTGGATTCAATCACTTTTAAAATTATTGAGTTTCATAAGAAACCTTATATTTTACCCACAGGAAGTTTTCAATGTCTTTTGTTGTTAAGTGGATTTAAGAAGTTATTCTTAGATGGGTATGGTACTGGAAAGAAATTTTATTAATAATATTGAATAACCATCATGTAAGAGATTTCCCACACTTAATTATAACCCGTTCAAAACTAATGTGTGGTGTAAAAAGAGAATTTTATTTTTCACTACGATGATAATTCCCTCAATCCCAATCTGAATCCCCCTATTGTCTTCATAATCTGATGTTGATTAAATTTCGCTTTTGAATTAGAGTAGATAATAGGGATGATGATCGTGTGACTTCCCCTAGTTAACGTTGCTTCTTTTTACACCTCAAACGTTGAAATACAAATTTTTGTTTACGGAAAATCAAAACATTCGCATAAAGTCACATTAGACACTTAACAGCTGCAATAATTCCCAGTGCTTCTGATTGGTTGGATTCTTGGCAGTCGGAGAAAATATGGGTGAATTGAAATCCGTGTTTCCACCGCACATTTATTTTGACCGGGGTATAGTTACCCGGAGTAACTATACCCTAATAACAATGTATATGACTGTTAAACAAATTATTCCTGTTTATTATTAGAACATTTTATAAGAATACTTTTAATTACGAAGATACGTGACGTTAAGATAACAATAACACTATCTGCCACCAGTATATCCACTATGCCACTATCTGCACTGGCGCTTGAAAGTAACCCTAGTACGATCTACTCCTCTCAGAGGAACCTCCAAAATGATGAATGTCGGTTTAGGGAGCGGAACATGTAAATATTTCACAGACTTAATTACCAACAAAGCGAGCTCTAGGGAGCGCGAGACCAAGCGAATTGTCTCTCCCAACAAAACTGGGGTTTCACTTCTACAAAATTATATCTCCAAACATCGCAAATTCAAGGGTGAACCCTAACCCTCCCCGAAGCGCTGATTGAAGCACAGTTCTTCGTTTCTTTGACGATACAAGGCATAATAAATAAATTATTTTCAATAATTGTTTTTATTTTATGAGTTGGAAATGTGCCCCTCTAGTAACAGATAAACTACTCTTCATCATTCCACTTTAACTACAAAATCTGCCCAGTTAATGGTATTTATCGTATTAATTGGTAAGGAAATATAACGGGTATTAAATCGGTATTTTACAAAACAATCTCCGAGGCTGGAGTAAAGTGTCAATACGTCAATGATATATTGACAAGGATGTCAATAAAGCCATAGAACCATGTGAATCAAACCTTATTTGACAGTTTTCAAATAAGGCTCCGCAGATTCTCTCCTTATCTCAGAATATTTGTGGAAAAGCAAATTTCTTCTTCTTTATCGTACATTGGGCGGCAAAAAACTGACCTATTTTCTTTCGCGCACCGCTCAGCGACAGAACATCTGAGAAAGGTGGGGGTAGGCTTGTTGGAACGCAAATTTTAAACCATTTTTAGTACCATGGAGTAGCGGTCGCTTGAACAACGCTAGTTCCTTATCAAGACGTATTTCAATATTGGTGGGTCAATCATTGCTACTCAGCGGCAGTTTCGTGCATTCTTTCAATCAGGTCAACATTTAGAATTCCGAATCCTAGCACATTTATGCAGTGGGTTACTAACTTAAGATCAACTTGTTTTGAGTTGAAAACGAAGCCAACAGGCCATCCAAGGTCAGTGCGGACGCCAGAGAACATGGATGGAGTCATTGCTGGTGTGTGGAAAACAGTCCTCGTCGGCCCGTTAGAAAACAAGCTAGTGATTAGCTTGTGTATAATCCTGAAGAATTTTGTTAAGATAATTGAACTATGTACACTAAGTGATATTAAGGTATAGTATTCCAAACCCATCACATTGTTGTGGACACCCCGGGAATCGAACCGGTGACATCTCGAACCAGAGTCCAAGACGCCAACCGGTAGGCTAGCGAAATGCCTTGAACGTGGCTGACCATTCGGTTTGACAAATTTTGTGGTTCGATCTTAATCTCCATCCATACCAATTAATTGGCTATTGTTCAGTAATTAAAGCACACTGACCATGCAAAGCAAAAACTTTTCGACGGACAAATGATTAATTTAAATGCTGATAAAGAAATTTTAATGTTTACTGGCGAGAAGCACAAAATACGCCCCGATAACGAAAGCGTGTTATTTGACGTGCTTTGTGTAAACATGTAGGTTAGGCGACCACTACTCAATGACTACTAAAATTATATAAAATTTGCTTTAAAATAAGCCCACCCCCATCACCTTCAGACGTCCTGTCGCTGAATGGTGCATAAAAGAAAATAGGTCGGTTTTTTGCCGCATCCTGTATTTCCTAATGAAACAAAAATGTTTTCCTCCACCTACTATCTAAAGCCGTATTTTACTCCTTGGAATAGAGTAGTAAAGTACTAATTTCTATCCCATGTGACTTAAATACTTAATTGTTCTACCTAGGGAAAACTCAAGTTTTTTCGTACCACGTGGCTAAAGTTAGTTACATAAGAATAACATTAAAAGAGAGATTAAAAAGAACATGAGCCACAGTCAGCTGTTGCTTGTATTTGTTTCGTTACTCATTTTTTACTAATAGCAGCTGTAGCTGCTACTCACCTGCTGACCATTCTGTCAGCAGTGGGTGAGCAGCATCTCTAGTACTAGAGATGGCCGTGGCAGTGTACGTGTTTGTTTACATTTCGCTTGGGTAGGCTATTAACCTAAGAAAACCAAAAGTGTAAAACTTTTGACTAGGCTTAAATTATATTTTGTTTTTTTCGTGATCTTTAAAAATGATATAGCCTACCTTCCGTGTGTTTTTTTTTTTATGTTGATGTGACTGATCCAGCTTGACGGAGCAAGGGATCAAATGAAGGTAAAGTTAAATTATGTACGGTAGGCCTATTAGGCCTAAATGTTATTCGCGTAGGTGGAGGAAAAATGTTGTGTGCATCAAGGGACTAAAGTACTTTTCTCCCTCAGGGAAATTGACAACACTTTCCCTTCAGGGAGAAAACATTGTACTTTAGTCCCTAGAAGCATAAATAACTATTTTAAGATATTCAATTAACAACCTTAGCATGCCTGAACTTAAGGATTATTCTATATACTAATCGCATCAAATCGCTTCTAAACACTAATTGGCTTAGCTAACTTTTAGAACGTCATATGATTATTGACCTACGTCGTTGTATTCATGTTGCGTTCCCTTCTCAAGCTGGACCCATCAAAACTTGGGGAATACACTCATAAGAATGTTTGTTGAGAGAAAAATGAATTACTAAGGTCTTTGTTGAAACACTAAATAGTATATTTTATTACAAGTAACGAAAGTGGAATTTTCCTCTACGCTTTCAAGTTTTATCGGCCATAGTTTTTCCCTTGCTCTAAATTAGAGCTTGAAAAGAGTTATTTCCTTTTATATCGGTTGTCATCGAAAATAGCTATTTTTCATACGGAGTGATGAAAAACTTTTCCATAATTTAAGTTTTAACAGTGTTTTGTTGCTTTAAATTTAATATTTTCTAATCTCATCATAATCAGAATATCTATGAAATTTCAAGTTCTTCTACTCGCAAAGTTTTTTTTTCCATAACATAAACATTTTCCAAACGTACTTGATTGATTGGTTATTAGGCCTACTTTCTCAATATTGTCGTAAAATAATATTTTTTACTACTCTACTGTTTTTTAAACCTACAACTACATTGCTAAACTACTTTTAAAACATGGTTAATTGTGATAAAATTAAACATTTTATAAAATGTTCTGTTTCTAGAACGCAAATGCTTATAAATATTCCGTATGTATTTAAAAGTAAAATAAGATTTAATTTAACACTAGTCTTCTACAGAACTTTCAGTACCATACTATTATTCCGTGGTCACCAGAACTGCAAATTCCTAAGTCACTGTAGGGTCTATTTGCATACATAAATAATCATCTGCTTTTACAATTGAGCTCTACCTTGCAATGAACTTTAACTCCTAATTTAAGAGTTTTAATACTAATTTTAAGATAAAAATAAATGTCTTTCAACAACATATTACAATATTATTGAAAAATTAAATAATTTCATCACTACGTAAGTAATTTATTCCACCAAATCGCTTCGAACATAAATCCTATTACAATATAGCCGAGGGGGGGGGTAACAGGATTAGGAAGCCCTATGTCTACTGTTCACGCACCCTATGATGACCTTAATAAGATTAAATCACTCATTGCATACAGAATGGTTTTAATAATAATAAATTGGGTTAACAATTTTATTTATTTGGTTTGTGTTTTAATACAACTTCATGGTTTTTAACTCCAAATTAAAACGACCTATAAAAAACGAGAGTAGAACCCTAAATGGATTTTTTATATTAATATTTAAAGTCCTAAATAAGAGAATAGAAAATATATAGCCTGAAATACGAGTTTCAAAACTTTAATATAAAATTTTTGTATAAAAATAAGGACACTTGAAAAAAATATTAGCTTTAACATAGAAATACTCATGCGGGTTGAAGCAAATTTCTTGGGTAACAACAATTTCAGATAAAGTGTGGTATGACATAAACCTAAGAGAATTTTCAGAATTTTTCTTAAAATGATGACATAAAATTCAATTCGTATGACTTAAGATCATTAATAATAAAATTTTGTATACACCTTATGTTAGAGTTGAAATGCCACAAAGTATGCCAAAAATCTTTGTCAAATCTTATATTTAGTTGACGGTCTTTACTTTGACTCTTATAATTTATCCCCTTTAAGAAACATTAAAATAACTTACATAATAAAATGCTTCAGAAGAATGTATTATCATATTCATGGAATTATACTCTAAATTCCATAGTACTACATTTTAAGAGAAACATTTTCTCTCCAAAATGTACTACATTTGTCTACTTTATTACCACTCACAATTTTGGCTACTAAAGCTAACCAACATAGATCGTGGTAATTCAAAATCCTTCTTTTTTTAGATTGTAAACCTTAGAATTGACCAAACTTTCTTTTCATTACTAAAACCAATGATTCCCATATTTTGTTCAGAGTTATGAATTCCATATCTACATTTCAAAAATTAGAGGGGTTAATTTTATTCAGTTATAACTTCCATTACTATTAAACAAAGGAATAAATGTTTTAGATACAATAAATTTATTTGTATTTATTATTAAATAAGTACACTATGATTGATTACCAACATGATTATTTAAATGAAAAACGAATATGTACAATGAAATCATGATTATATTTTTAAAATAAATACTGTACATTCTATGAAGTAAGAAGAATAAGTCTTTTTAGCGCTTTTTATAAATTATATATAAATGTTACAAAAGCAAGGATTTTTTTCAATATGCCACTTATGCTTTGGAGGGTCAAAATAAATACCTTACGTAATTTTGTTGATATTATAATTATTTTTTAACAAAACAATTTCTTTCCATTTGTAGTACATTGTCTATTTTTTTAACAATATTAGTAGTCTATAAAAGTCGTTAAAAGAGAGGTTCGTTGTTTAAAAGTCATTATGAGTTAGCGCAAAAATAATTATAGTTTACCAAAGAATTGGGTTCTTATGGGTTTTTTCAGCTTCTTGCACACAGTAGAAAGTATCATTACAAATATCCTTTTTAAAGATTTTATTCTGACTACTTACAAAGAGTGAATTTTTATCATCGTCTTGAATCCTAAACTACTCATTCAGCAGACAAACAAAATAGAAAAAATACCTAACTCTTTGATTTTAAAGCTAAAAGGTAAAGCCCGCATGAACTGTACCTTCCTCGTAAAAGAATCTCGGGTGTTTCCAAGGATAATAACAGCATTTCAAAACTTCAAAGAAAGATTTATGACTAAAGGAAAGTTTAAAGTTAAAGAATTGAGTTCCTGCACAATACACCCTTCTAATGACTTCCTTAATACTTCGCTACCCATGACGGTTAAAAATTTGAAACCCTTTGGTTACAATATATTTAATAATTTCATTCCATATAACTTAAATAAGTTAATTAACTTATTTAAGTTAATTAATTAATTAACTTAAATAAGAATTATTAGCAATTTATTTCGATATATCATTGAAAACTGAATATTCAAAATCTATATAGCATCATTAGCTAATAATTCTAAACTATTAATTTGAAAATGTTGTTTAATTTATAAAAATAACCACTCAGATCGCTGTGACAAGTTTTTGTAATCAACATTTCAAAAATTTATTCTATTTATAGAAATAGTATAAAAGAAATAACTTATCGTTAACATGATCAAGATTACAATTAAAAGGATGGAGAGCAATACTGTAGTTATAAAAAAAATAATAAACATACATGTTTCACAATATTTTCTTTCCTTAGGTAAATTAAATACTATTAACGTATAATTTGTTTAATAATATTATTCTTGTTTTATTCTTTTCCAAACAATATTTCCTAAAGCCTAGTTTCCGACTACTCAGTTTTATTTCCAATTCACTTGGGTAGTTTGCGTAAGCTTATAATTCTTTCTAAACAAGAATTGTTTCAGAGTTCCAATTAATACAGGCTCACAATTTTAATTATAACTTTGTTCAGGAATTAGGCTTTATAGGATTAAACTAAGTAAATAAAATTACAATAATGTTGTAAAATATCAGTTTAATGCAATTATATTAAAAATGCATTATTAACATATACGTAAGTTATTGGAAAAATAAAATAGAAAATACTCTAGAAGCAATGACAACTTTGCAGTTTTAAAATTAAAATTTAAACCTAAGACTTGAAACGGTTGTTCCCCTTGAAGATTAAAAAATGTGGACCCTTAAACTGGAAATTGTGTTGGTTTTTAATAAATAACTGATTCAAACATTTTAGCAAAACAAAAATGGTAAAATTTCGACTCTAAAGAAAACGTACAAATTCAATGCTTTATCAATCTGAAATGAATGATTATTTAAACTGTATTCAAGCGAACGTGACAGGCTACAATCTTTGGCACAATGCTCATAATTTTGAGGTATATAAGTCTATTAACTAAAATATTACAACATAAAAATATATATTCAAAACAGTAATGTAAAACAAATCTTTGGACAGTTCGTCTGACACTTCTACGGGGCTAATTTACATGGGGGTTGAACCAATATATTAAAAATTTTTTATTTGTATTTTGAAAATATTTACGTTGAATCGTTAAAAAATGAATAATAAACTTTTCTTATGGAGATTTTACATAGGGAAAGGTGTACTATTTCAGTCCTTTGGACAGTTCGTCTGAGACTTTCACTTGACAGATTTACAAACGGTTTGTACTAAACGAAAGCTAAACTTTTCTACATTAGCAGGGTTTATTTACTTTAACTTTATGTTAGGGCCTATTATCTTGAATTACAAACATCTCAATTTCCAAACCTTTGCAATGAATTTATTTTACAGGCTTTCAATCAGCTGATTGTATTGGCCTACACATTATGCATTTTGTCTAAGAACATTAGTAGAGCAAACGCTTAAGAATAATTTTGTTTATTATGACCATTACCTAAAAACGTAAACAATTAAAATTAATTGTTCTGTAAATATGCAGAAAACAATACATTTTATACTATTTGAATTATACAATTTTATATTTGGTGGATCAAAAATTAAATAAGTATTGATTGTTTAGTTCAAGGCCTACATTAAAACACTTAATTATGTCAAACAGTTGATTAATTGGAAGAATATAGTGATAAAAAATTACATTATCACAAAAATACGATTTTTCGCACCATCTGCCTTAAATAACAACCAAAAAACTCACCACGAATTGAACTGTATCCGTAGAGTATCGATGGGCAAGCAGTCGTTTTCTAATGGTTTGCTTTCTTATCCTTAATTATTGAAATAACCATTTGTCTCACAAAGTATTCGATTTTTGTTTCAAATCGATCTGATTATCTCGCCAATAACTTAATTTTTTAATTGGGAGAAGATTATAAACTTTAACATCTTAATTATCATACTATAAACTGTTGTTTTTTTAAGCAGCTAGACATGATATCACAATGTATGACGCCATAAAATTAGTTGGTGCCACAAATATTCCCATCTCTAGTAGATGTAGCTATTTCAACATAATACAAGAGGGTACTGCTAACTGATATCTAACTATATATCTAATAACGGAAGAAAGTAATATAGCCTACTAATTATAGTTAAATAAATAACCAGGCGACTTCCTGGTGGCCTTCACCTAGTATTTTATTCATATTGTGAATAAATTTTTCGTCGTCTTTATGGAATAGAATACAGAAAATAGAACAACAGACTAGACTCATAATATTTTCACTGCTATTGATCCATCCACGCGACTTCCAATGGCCTTGACCTAGAGTAACTTCAGGTGAGACGATAATTTTACAACGCCATCTTCTATTAATAGAACAATTTCATGTACGCGTAGTAGTTCCACCACTATTAGTCCATCCACGTGGCTTCCAAAACTTTTGACCTATTTTGACTTCGAGTAATGAAATGTATTTGTCTACTAATAGAACTATTTACTAGACTCACAATAGGCTCATGACTATGGATGCTACCACGTTATTTTCAATAGGTTTAACATAGAGTAAAATTCAGGTGGTATTAAAACATCTACGATGGCTTTGTCTATTAAAATACACGTTTGTTATGCTCACAATATAGTTTCTAGACTTTTAAAATTCCAAGTTGCTTCATATAAACCTGACCTAGTACGACCTTCATTAGGTAACCTAAATTATACGTCTTTGTCTATAAATAGAATCATTTTTAGACTCACAATAGAGTCATGGTAAGAAAAGGCTACGATTTTGTCTATTAATATACAAGTTTTTTATACTGGTGATGTTTCATGATTCTTAAAATCCTACGTGATTATCTAAAAAACACCTCAAAAGAGAAACAAAGTCAGAAACTTCTTAGTCTATTAATATAATCATTGTTTGACTAGACTCACAATAGGTTCATGACTATGCATCCATTGATGACCTTTAGGTGGTAAGAAAATTCTGATGTTTTTGTCTATTATTAAACTTGTTTTTAGACCAACGATTTTCCATGAATTGAAAATCCTAGGTGGTTACCAATGGCCTTTAGTACTTCAGAAGAGAAATAAAGTCAGCAACGTCTTTGTCTATTAATAGAATCATTGACTAGACTCATAATAGTTTCATGACTATTGATTCGTCCACGTGGCTTCCAATATTCTTTACTAGTGTGAACTCCATAACTCCTTTGCACTCACATTACATCTGGATGCGTCAATTGCACTGGCCTACTTTCAGTTCAGATTGTTCACAAAAATACATCATCATTTCAATCCTTTCGAATCTTCTCAAATTGCTACAATTCACTTTGAATTTAAAACGCGTAGCTTTTCAGTTTAACCTATATATATATATATATATATATATATATATATATATATATATATATATATATATATATATATATATATATATATATATATATATATATATATATATATATATATATATATATATATTGTTTAGGTTTATCTAGTTTATACTAGATCATGATTTACAATCATGCAGGGTTGTTAATATCACCAAAGTTAAAAATACAGTTGTTTTACGAAAATTAAAATTCTTTTATCAATTAGGAACTTAAGTCTAATGGAATCACTGATAAAATATTTATTTAAGAGGTTAAGGGTATTATTTGTCATAAAATATTATTTATTACTTTAAAATATTATTTATTAAGGATTTTAAGGCCTTTTGCCTTACTTTCCCTCCCAACATATACTTCACTTTCTTCTCTTGGCAAATAAAAATTATTTCCAACGAACCGACAATTGATACAGGAAAACAATGTTAACCACGAATCTTCTATTTAGTACTTCTTCTTATTTACGCGATCCGTATTTTTGTACAAGGAACTCCTTCTACAGTTTTTAACCACTTTTAATGATTTTTTTGTCATCTGATAGAGCTTGTCATAATGCTGTTTCTACAGTAAATTTGTAAATATCTATCACAACAGAAAGGGCCCTAGAAGCCCTTAAAGCTTTATATTTCCCCATTTGATTAACATTCATAAGCAAATTCTAAAAACGTTCAAGTTCAAGTATAACAGCTGTAACGAGTAAACACAAACACCAGTGAGATAGTTATGTTTTAAACCTTGGAGGATACACTGGTTAACAAACTGCATTAAAAAGCGTACACAGTAAAGATTATTCAAACTATTATAAATTCCTCGATATCGAGCAACAAGTACACTATTGAGCTTAAAAATCATTAAGTTATTATTCAACATCTTAATAATAAAATATTTATTTTGTTTTATCCTACTTTAAAAATAATTTTTGAGTTGTGTGCAAGTAATTTTACTTATATTATATGCAAGTTTTTATTAAGATTTCCCAAGTGGTTAGTGGTTATAAAACTTTTACTAAATTAAATTCAAACTATCCACGTAGACCATATTTGAAGTATTGATGGTTGATGGCTTTCTAATGAAATCACAATTACACAGTCGTTATTTAAAGGGTTACTTAACTGTATAAAGCTACAATAACCTTAATTTCACACAAAATCCATTTTACTTCTCGAAAATGAAGAACCGTACAAGTACGGTACTTGTACCTATTCACAATCTTAACAAATAACAAAGTTTGACTTTTTTCTAATAAATAGTTATCCTAACCTCATTGCTTGTGTTTTTAAAGACTTTAAATATTTCCAAACTTCCAAATATTTTTTACTTCCAGAAAATTTTCTAAATTTAATGATAACCATAAAAAACCATTTGAAAATTATTAATATGAGATTAACTAACTAAAAATCAATAAAAGATTTATAGTTTATAGAGATGCATTAATGATTAAACTTTTGTTATCTTCATTTAACTCAAAGTAGTTTTCACAATCTTCTCTTAGTAACCTCTTCTCACTCCCCATTTATTTATAGTTCTTTACCACTGTTTGTTGTTAATTCCCCTTTATAATTTTTCCATTGCCTGTGTTATGTGTTTCCGTTTTTATTTTTTATTGAATTATCTTACTTTTTGCACTATTCACCTCTTGTCATAAACACTCACGCAATTTTTTTTGATTTTAACTTTATGCTTCCTTATTCATTTTAATTTAAAATTGCATATTTCATCAATAAACTGAGTATTATTTGTAGCATTTCTAAAATTAAAATTAAAAGAGTTTGATAAATGACAATTTTAGTGCAAAATAAATTATTTTATTTTCTCGGGCAGTTTATTTTTATGTGAATTTAATCATTTCCATCATCGTCGTTTCATTTCTTTTTTTACAAAATAATCCAGTAAGATAAACTGAGTAAATGCAGTTAAATTTGCTAGTTGAATTTAATTTTTATTTAAATCATTACAGAAAATTAGTATATAAAAATACTTTTGAATTTAACTTTTGTTTCTCTAATGAAATATTAAAAATATCCAACCATTTTGAAAAGATCAGGAATTTTTCATTTTTAAATCATGCATTATTATATTATACATATAAATATTACGAGAACAAAGTGTCTGATTTTAATTTTGTATTTTCGTGCCTTCCAAAATTTTTCGAGGTATCACTGCAAACGACTTTAGAATAATATTTTGCAACAATGTATGCATATTAAATAATATTCTCCTTATTACATTGTGATTCGAGTCTCCAAATTGTATGATTCGTTCAAGCCAGTTGTTCAAGTGTCAACTACCCGCATGTATGGGTTTGTTTTATTTTTGTTGTCGTTGTGTTATTGTTGCTCTGTGTGTTTATGTTGGTTTTCCCTGCTTAATGTTTTGCTCTATCACTTGTATTAGCTTTCTTCTATTTGTTACCCAAGCTTTGCTTTTCCTTTGTTCTCTGTGTTTTCCTAATCCTTTTCAATTTCCTAGCATCTTCTTGTAGCAAGAGATCAAAATTATGTACTTTGTTCTGAACATTTTTTTAATTACAGTGGAGAATTTTTTAGAAAATAAGATTTTTCTCCACAATTAATTACAAGATGACAACTCCCAACTAAATTAATAGTTTAACCTTACCAACATACGTTTTAGATAAGATATTGAACTTTATCAATGATTGCCTGTTATCATTTTTTATGTAAAGAGTTATATTTTATAAGAAAAAAACCATGCGCTGAAAAATGTTTTAAAATATCTAATAATAAATAATTGTTTGTTACTATAATCATAGTAAAAAAATCAACAATTGTTGCTTTTATGCTTAAATTTTTAATATCAATTTGTTATACCTTTTTTAAAATTTTCAATTGGTTAATTTATAAACAATAATGAAAATCAATAGTGAAGAAAGAAGTTAATAAATAACAATCAACGAAAATTAATATTATTTATTTATTTTTAATCATAACAATGTTCTTTCAAATATTAAGCTCACTAAATTACAGACTTAAATAAGGTTCCTTGGAATAATACTCATTAATAATAGTGTATCTTATTTGACAAGATTTAATCCTAAGCTTTCTGTCTTCTGAATGTGCTGATAATCATTATTCTTTTAAAAAAGATTTAGTTATATTTTTAGCACTGTTATTTGCCTGAATGAATGAATGCTGTTAAAAAATTATAAACATTCTGCTCAAGAGTATTAAGAATAAAAATATTTGTAAATTAAAGTCACATGAGGCAGATAAAACATTCAGGGAACTTACAAGTGGACCCCAGCTCAAATTCAGGTGGATATGATGATGAATAAGGTATTGAATTTTTCAATAGTCTATAGTTTCCTTTATTCATGCTGGTCTAAAGTTTTCAGACACAAATGAAAAGTCGTTAAAATATTTGAAAATTAAAACACGAAAAAAATTGTTCGTGATCTGTAAAGTAAGATCTATCTACAGTTCTTATTTATTTCAAATATTGTATCTAATATTATATTAAGTACCTCATAATATGGTAGTTATGGTACTTATGAAGAGTTTCCAACTTCGATAAAGTAAATAATTCATTGATCATTTGTTAGTTTATAGGTGTATGTTCAATCATAATAAGTGTGTCCTTTTCAACGAATATAAATATCAACTCTTTTTGATTTTAATAACATTTCAAAATAATTTTACCATAACAAGGCTGTCAATACAAATTCAACCGGATTATATCTATAAAAAAAAAACTAGGAAACAATATTTGCTTACCTAGAATTCCAAATTTATTTTTATTTCAAACCTTAAGATTTCATAATATTGTTTATTTGTCATAGGAAAAATCAATATAAATTTATTGGAGGCTATTTATTAAAACATATATATTTTTTAACTTTACCAGCTCCGTTTTGAGGTTGAGTACCGGTGGTTTGATTTCTTAAACTTGATCGTGCGCAAGAAATTATGAGTAACGAAGTAAGTGATAACGTTTGTGAAAAATTTGAGCTGTAATCTAGTTGTTCTCACACTTTTCAGCACGGGACAACAATTCAGGCTTACTAAGGGCTCCCCACTTCATAAGAGAAAAAATCTAAAACTATCGTGTTTATGCCAAATTGAAAACTAAAATCTAATATTGTCATTTCGTAGAGTAATCAAAAGGAATCATACATTAAAATTACATAAAAAACGAGATAGTTATTAATACATGTAATACACCCGTACATTAATATCAGGATTATAACGTTTAAAAGTCCATTATTGATTTATGCAAGTAAGAAAGTAGTTAAGATAATCTGAAAATCCTTAATGTTACGTTTTAGAATGTTTCCTTTTTATTTTTTGTTTCTTTTCCCGCTTCGCACTTAAAAGTAAAAAAAGATGGATTTGATGATTTCTAGCAAAAATTATGTTTTTGAACTAACTATGTTTCAAAGTAACCGTTTTTAGTAAAAAAAAAAAAAAAACAAAGTATTACGAAATGTACTATAAAACGATGTATGGTGATTACCTTGCACGATGAGTAAAACAAAAACGTTTTAAATCGTGATAGATCAGTCAATGTCAAATTGTCAGAAATTCAAAATATAATACACATAGGCCTACCCATCTCATCACTATCCCAGCAGGTGGTATATAACAGGTTTTGTGCATAAAAGAGTATGGGTTTTGAGTCTTGTGTTAGTTTTGTACAGACCATTTTTTCGAACTAAAAAACAAATTCCTTTGTGGTTGCGGTACGAGGGACCAAAAATTACTATAGCATTGGGATGTGAGTTGAAAATCCTTATATATGCCTCTTACACAACACTAGCTACAGTTATTGGTGACATATTAGTACTAGGTATGACATCTTCTTAAAGCTAAGCTTTTTCGTAAAATACTCAGATTATATTACTAATCATTAAACAAATATACATGGACTATCATTCAAGACTGTATCGTTATATTAGTAGGATTTTATTGAATAAAAACCTTAAAAAATATACAACTATTTTTAATTTATGTTTTTTTGCGTTGTACTGTTGATTTATAGGCAACTAATATATATTTTCCTTATAGAAAGTTACATCTCTAATAATCCGGAACTCATAACTAAAGCTAGAGCTTACGGAACTCTTCAAAACCAAATGTACAATTTTTCTGTATACTCAACAAATTTCACATATATTTCCGAAAATCCAGTGTCCACATTCGAGACTCAAAGTCCATCAAAGCACTCGTTATAGACCTTGGACTGTCCCTCTCATACATGACCGATACAGACCGACAGTTTGGATTGCAATCTGTGCATTGGACACAGGTTCCACGACGAGGACCATGCCAACTACCTAAACTCCATGTGGCTGATAGCCATCACGCTGCTGAGCGTCGGCTATGGAGACATTGTGCCCAACACTTACTGCGGCCGCGGCATCACACTCACTTGTGGCATCATGGTAAGTTGACATATAGGTAAACCGTCAATTTCTAATTATTGGGCAACACCCACCTGATTTAAGTAGTTGCAGCGATGATCCTTGGTCACGTTTTAAAAACACACTTACTCAACAAAAGAAAACCAGATCACTCGCTACCGTTCCGACGTTTCGCGGCTGAAGACTCAGTCTGCGAAAATGCATTCCCCCTAAGAGGCGCGATGTTTAATAATTGTTCGTGCGAAACATCGGAACGGTAGCGAGTGATCCGGTTTTTTGTGTTGTGTAATTTTGTTTTTAAAACTTGACCAAGGATCATGGCTGCAACTACTTAAATCAGGTGGGTGTTGCCCAATAATTAGAAATTGACTGAATACCCCCCACCTACAAAAAAAAACCATGTCATTTAGATCTAGAATATAGGTAAACTTCAGCTCAAGTGTTAACGATACATATTTTTTTAATTATGAGCTTTTTCTTTGGTGGTTGTTTCGATAGGTAGTGGTTATCGTGCAGGTCCTGGAACATCAGCAATGTCATGGTTTCGCATCCTTCGATCCACTTAACGTGTACTACAGCGGCTCACATCGAAACTTTGTCTAGATCTTTTATTTCTTCCGTGAAGGTCATATTTGATGATGTAGTGGTTAGCATACCAGGTTTTGAACTGCAACAAATCCGTTGGTTTGAATCCAAGTTGGAACAATAAATTGAATCCATACCATTTTGTCTGAAACGTAGCGGCTTACCTTCTTCCATCGCGTAGAGCATTATTTTTTTTACTGAGCGGAATTACACGGCGTAGTGGATGGCATGCTGGGCTTTGGAACTGCAGCAATGCCGTGAGGGCTAATCCGCATCCTAAACAGTAATTTGAATCCAAGCCACTTAACCAATACCGTAGCGGCTTTAATCCTTTACTTTGTTAACTGAGTTCCAAGCATAAATAGCTATGAGTATAGAACATAATAAGAAGGGACTCCGTATGAAAAATTGAAATCTCCTGCCAAAACAAATAAAGTTTCACAACGATTTGATTTTGAACTTATATACAAAAGTTTGGCTAGAATAATAACGCTGAAAATAATCAGCAAACATTTTTTAGCAAAGGGTTTTCTACAAATTTGTTATTATTTAACGTTTGTTTTATTTTAATTGTTAGTGATTTAAAAAAAATTAATCACTTTCTTTTACTTACTTTTATCTAAAAAAAATCATAAAATTTGTAAAACTCTCTTATACACTCTGTAAAACTCTTATCTACATTTTTTTTTATTTCAAACCAAAGTTTATTTTTTAACTAACTACTATGCCCACTTATCACTAAGATGAAAAAGATGTAGTTTTTTAGTTCATTATACAAGTTATGAAATTAAACTTTCATTGGAATGATATGTTTAACCATCAGTAAAGTTGTAATATAACGTTGATTTCATGCCGTCGATATTCCGATTCATAGACCCGTCTCACAGTCCGCGTTGCACAGTATTAAAGTGGTTTTACAATACTTCGTGATTATGCAAAACCCTTAATTTTTTATGGCACAGAATAATTTTACTTTTAATGATAAATATTTTCTTTCCATTATGTAGTAACATTCTCCTCCTTGAAGTTCGCATCTATATCCGTAATGTATTCTCAAGGAGACTCCATATTTAAGGAAGCACTACTGTTCTTTCATATAGTGTTAAGAACATGGTAAAACTTTATGATTAGGTAAAGTTTTATCATACTTTTTATACTCACCGATATTTGTATCACAAAGAATCTGTACAAGACATTTAGGTACAAAATGTGTTATATAAAAACAAAGAATTTATGGGTAATTTTTTCTGTGCATTCGCATTTTCAAAATTCAAAACACGACATTTATTTTAGATCGATCTCGCCAGACTTTTACCGCACAGTATAAAGAAAAGCTGTCATTATAACAAACGTCGATCTTGGTGAATTTTATAGTGTAGTATAATCGCACCTTATCCTTTATGCTCTATACTCATATTACCTTTGTTATATCTTTAAGTGATGTTTGACTACCAGCGTTGTAAACTAATAAACCTGAGGTTTTGCCTAAAATAAATCTTAATTTTCGGGATTGTTTAAAAAAAAAAAAAAACAAGTTTGTAGACTCATCAATATAGGTATGTTCTCCTGTATATCATAGAACACTATAGACATTTTCTTTAACTATGATTATTTGCATGGTTGGGAAAAGTTAGAAAACTTACTAAATAAAGGCATGTATGTATACGAATCATTATTCGATACGAACAAAATTTAGGACATCCCTAAAGAGTAAAGCTGGACATTTTTGTCAATATTGTGATTATAATGATCTAATAATAAGTTATTTTAACACACACAAAAAAAATTCGCATAGCGTTTTTCAAAATAAAATATTTCTTTGCTGTTATGTAGAGATAAGAGTCTTATTTGTGTACATTTTGTCAGTAAAACATGACGCCAGGTTCAAAAACTCCTATTGTTTCTACAACTTAATTTTTATTTCGTCAAACTACATGGGTAAGTTGAAATTTTTATTACAACAGACAATTATTGCATCATTTAACTTTCGTTAAAATGGTCCTAAAGTTTTTAAACAAATACGTTCAAAGAATTTTAACACGTCAAAACACCATTGTAACATGGAGGAAGTAATCGAACTTCCTCTTCTAAACATCTTTCATAAAAATAATCCAAAATTATAATCAACTTTTACAGAGTAGGACTTTAGTTTTTGAATGTCTACAACAAGAGGGAACTCTTCATAAATAATAGATGCAAATCGATAGTTCATCCTAGGTACGGCAGGTGGCGTTGTCGGCATCTGCCCCATCACTCATTCCCCCGCCAAATTTACTCCACTTTTCCCAACATCTGGCCCATCTGCATATGTGCTACAAATATTAAAAGACAACTCCTAAACAAGGTTTTCTAATATGGATTTTTGTATTTTTTAACCAAAAATTTTGTTCCTAAATGACTGTGCCAAAATGATTATTACACTATTTTATTTATTTCCTGTTTATGGTAAGCGAAAGTTTAATTTTACTAGTCCCTTTAGAAAAAACGCAAATTATTACAAAATCTCTACAAGTAATTGACATTTAAAGCACCAATCTCTTTATAGTGTAACAATACTCAAGCCCTAAAACCAAAATATTTAATTCATATATTGGTGGGATTTCTCATAGTATTTTTAGCATATCTATTGATGTCATCAAACAAACTATAAACTGAGTTTTTCGACAACCATTGGATTTAGATTTTAATAATTATATAATTAGGCCTACTGTACTATTACATAGATTGATCTGTTGTATTCCTTGAACTGAGTTTTTCTTCCTTTTTCATATTTTATTACTATTCCATATCCAAAATTCATGTGAAAAATTAAATTAGTAACCATCTTAAGGTTTGACCGTATTTTCTTTCTTCAATCGAAACAAATTATTAAGCTCTTTCATTTTGAAATATCCTAATTATTATTGATACTTTAATAGGCGACAACAGCAATATATGTAATAAAAGTATAGTAATATTTTTTTTCTTATTTCATTTTACATTAAGTCGTATGTCATGTCACACACGTAAAATGCGTATTATAAAGAATTGTTTGAACATTTTTTGCATGAGTAAACCCTTAACATACGAGAACAGACAATGGGACACTTGTTGCAATTCCGTGTACAAATCTGCTTATAGTGGCGAACTTTTACTCGCCATCTTGCAAAATATGTCATGTTGAGAGAAAGGAAAAGTATAATGTGAAACTCTTATCTCCCGCTGAGAGACAAGGCATAAAACATAAATGCATTAAACTATATATTAGTGAAAAATTAAACTGCACACTAGGGCATAAAAGCCGAACATCATGAGACCGTGATATGTATTATAAGTTATTACACCTTTGGAGAATCCTTTTCTTCATAGAAACACTGCGAGAGCCAAATAATAAATTATAAAATACGACGAAGACTCGATTAATTTTAAACTTGAAATTCTGTTGTTTATTTTTGTGTTAATTGCTTCATTAATACCATGCATTTGTATCTCTTTAGTTGAAATTATGACTACTGAAAGTTTCAGTCAATTTTGTATTGATATGACAAGGTTTTCACAAGACCGTTTACCCTTAGATTTGGAGAGATATAAAATCGCAGAACAATTATTTATAACTCTGTAAAAAAATAGGGCACTTGCGTCTACGTGTTCGTTCACTTATGTTTGTCTTCTCCCACTAAAATAAAATTATATTTATCGTGAGTGAGATACATATACTATTGCATCAAATTATAAAATGTATGCACATTGTGTTTTGACTATCATTCTAAAAATTTGAAAATTAAATAGCACGTATAAACTACAGTGATCATCGGAAAAGCACTATAGGATCGACGATGGCAACTTTGTTGTTCAGTCTTCGGTCAATCCTGGATTAAAAGTAAATAGAATGTTAAATAAGGCTTTAACTTTTTTTACTTTTTGGCCGCTTTATGTACTATTCCAACATTTTAACTTATTACATCGAATTGTTTTGTTTTTTAACTTCTTTTTCAAATCTTCCAGATAACTTGACACAGTAATGTGATACATGGTTACAAAACAATTCCAAACTTAATCAAATCTCCAAATAGATTAGATATGGTAAACACTGGTCTAGTATATAATGAACTCTTTGACATTACTGCCATTATGTTTTACAAAATATGAAGTTCCATTTAGAGTTGGCGTCGAATTGACTTGGCCCATTCATCAACAAAACACTGGTCCGACCCTGAACCCCTGAGCCCTGCCAGCTCAAAACTGCCCCATCTTCATGCTAATGTCCCGCCAACTTCCGACGTTATTCGAAAGCCCGCTCGCTTTTCTTTCCACTTTTAAATGGCCTGTATGAATAATTCTACAATCCCTCAACTTTCTTGGCACGGTCGGTGTTTTCGGTTCAAGATTATTTCCAGTTTTAGTGAATTAAAAGGGAGAATAATATCACTTTTTAAATTAATTTAGCAAGTTCTTTTTATGAAAGCGTGTAAGTGTAATGCTTTTGAAATAGAAAGATGAAAACAAAAAAATTCAAGTGGCGTACTACTCCAACAAAATTCCAGTTTTTTAGTTGCTAAAACGTCATACCAGAAATATTGTTTGATTCTTTATAGATTGTCGTCTAAGTGGATATTGAAAGATAAAAAAAGACTCAACATTATAAAAAAGCCTGTTTAGTTGAATAAAAAACTACTTCGGTGCAACATTATTATATAACTTCTTAATGAGCATTACACGCGAATGTTTACTTATAAGCAGGTTGAAATAATAAAACGTCTTCCAACATTACTCGATATATTTACACTTCTTATTGTTTACCAATAATTGTAACTACTGTAATTGTTTACCAGACGGTAAATATATATAAAAACTCTTAATGGTATTATATGATCTATTATATATATTTACCGTCTTGTAAACAATTATTACAGTATAAGTGTAACTATATCGAGTAGTGTTGATATCCCCAGTTTGAGAAATGCTATCAGACAATTTCAAACTGAAACTCTAACCAAAGTTAACGTCGTCTCTAGACTGGCGTCAATAAAACAGACTCTAGCCCAATAGTTTCCTGCTTTAACTGTCCTTGGTTACTTGGACCGTATAACTATCGTTTTTATTGTCTTCTTGCGCTTTACAACATTGGCAACCTCAGTAGCCACAAGTTAACTTGTACTCCGCCACAACTTGTCGTAGCTGCCAATAAAATGGCTATAATTCAGAACAACATGGACGTTAACTACTCATTGTACAATAGTACATATAAGTAATTTTAAGATATTTGCAGCAACATTTTGTGACGTATGGAGTTTGAGGTTTTATGTGAGAAATAACTCCAAAAAAATATTATTGGAGAGTGTCTAATGCAGACTTTTCTGTGATTGGATTATTCCGCAGTTATTGGATTATCAAAACAATTTCTTTAAAGAACAACGAAACAGTATAAACCATGGAATGTGAACCCCCGTAGAGCAGAAGGCGAGTGAGTACCAGACTTAAAAGTGTAAAAGGCTTAATTTAGTCACAGATTATATTACGGGGCACTTCTAAATTTATCCTCGCCAACTTCATACTAGAATCAAAGATCTTGAAAACGAATGAAAAATCCAAACCTTAAAACTTTTAGTGTATGAGCAATTTTTTATTTTAACTTTTAGGCTGAAATCAATTTTTTTTACTGCAAGAGCTGTTGATTGGTATTTGACGTAAACTACATATAAAATGTAGTTCCATAATAAGGGTTTCGGCAGGTTAAAGATGGAAACTTCCGTTTTGCTGTCATTAACCAAGAAGATGGTGGATGGTCCATGTCCATACGGCAGAGATACCTAGTCCATATTTGAATTTGAATAATATTCAAATTCAAATATTCCCAAATAATATTTGGGAAATGAGGATTATTTCGACGTTCCAAGAGATTGTATAGTTACAGTTTCGATTAAGGACGAAGTCAAAATTGAACTGAATATACTGGTATTTGAATGGTTTTCCTATAGGCAAATGCAGCTTTTTCGACGATAATGAAAATACAATGGACACTTTAAGTTTCATAAATAAATTTTCAGATTTACTCGCAATTTCTTGTAAATCGATAAGTTTCACTCCCCCGCGAAGCGTAAGTTCCCCTACGGGCCCATTGGTGTCAGCCACTCCCCCCCCCCCCCACGGGGGTCACCGGTGTCACCTCCCCCTCGGTCCCCAGGTTCCACGACGAAGACCATGCCAACCTCCTGAACTCCATGTGGCTCATCGCCATCACCTTCCTGAGCGTCGGCTTCGGCGACATCGTCCCCAACACGTACTGCGGCCGGGGGATCGCCGTCAGCACTGGCATCATGGTAAGTCAAGAGGCGATCGATACTATCGATAGTTATGGGAGTTCGGAAAGACCGCGGTCGATGATGCTATCGATAACCGCGGTTGTTACTGGGGTCCATATCGATTTCAATAAGTACGGTGTTGAGTCGGTATGCACACAATTGTAACAAGGAAGTTTTTCATCTACATTTCAACGGAAGAACGTTGTTGAATCGAAATACAACACCATTGAATCATAAAATTGATTTTGATGTAAAACATAAAAAAAATAATAATAAAAAACTGTTAGGCTACTAGTAATTCTCTCCATAACAAACTGTTTTATTAGTTGTATGTTTATCGTTGTTTAAAGTTTTAAATACCCACAAACAAAAACTTATTGTGATTGTGATAACTCATTTTTGTTAACCTTCTAAATTATACGTGCCTGTCTGCTTCAGTGAAGTACTTCAATGTACATTGAATGTATCTTAATTATACAATAAGTTGTAATGGTTGAGCTGTAAGATGATATTTTTTATTTGATTTTTAATCCCATTTCCTTTAAATTCATAAACCAGATTTCACTACAGATTTCCTGTTCCACTGGTGTTTTACAGTTTCACTAGTGATTTCTAGTTCCACTTGTATTTCCCGTTAGTTCCTCTGCTTATTTCCAGTTTCATTCGTGATTTCCAATTTCTCTGGTAGTTCCCAGTTTCAATAGGCCTAGTGATTTCCAGTTTCACTGGTAATTTCCAGTTCCACTGGTGATTTCCAGTTCTACTCGGGATTTCCAGTTCCACTGGTGATTTACAGTTCCATTGGTGATTTTTTTTATTCCACTTGTAATTTCCAGTCCCACTACCCCACGGTAATCTCCACAGATTAAAACCTAAACAAATAAAGGTTTCTCTCAAATAATAATTCAAACATTCAAAAAAACTGAACAAACTTTTATAACATAAAATGTATTAATAATTAGTAGTTTAAGGACGTTTTGTCACAACAAATCCTTTTTATCATTTGCAGTTAGTACTGTAACAATCATAGATTATTAATTATTCACATAGTCAATTATTTGAACTAAGATTAACATCAAGCGACTTTTTCTATTACCGAACTAAAGTTGATTATGTTATTGTTTATGTTTTTACAGCTCGTTAGAAATCACTGTATATCATCCTTAAAAAATTACCACAATACTTCAGTTTAATTGAAAAATTGTAATTGTGACCTAGAAAAAACTATCCAACCTAGAAAGAGTATATAACATGTATAGTGCTTGATAGCGGTGACGAATACGAATACTGTGATATGAAGCATCGGAAACATATTATCCATCGAACATAGGTTTCCACTTAGCCATGGTGATTAAAACAAACAATTGGCTACCCTAAATGTAATTGAAATCCCTAACAAATATTCTCAGTTGGTATGTGATATACTATAATATTAAAAACTTGATCGTGATAAAAATAATATAACTTTTAACTGTTCATTTTTTACAGATAGGCCTACACTAAAATATTATTGTATCCAATATGTTTTACTGTATCTTTTAAAATTCTTTCACTTTAATTACTTCCAATCCCACAATAATATTATATTTCAAAATTTATAGATGTAGGCATAATGAGCATGGAAAACAACAAACATTTACAAAAAGGCGTATTATTTTTTAAATATCAATAAATTACTTTGTGAATTAAAAAAAAAAAAATGAGAATGACTGTGATTTTAATTGTCACCTAAGGTTTTTATGTAAATACTATGAAGGACCTAAATTATGTTCTTGACCAAACTGTTGTAGCCTGTGTTTTAACCTACTAGTTGCTTATAGCGGTTTAAACATGTTTAAGTTTCTTTCATTCATTACACTGAGAGTAATAATATTTTTAACATGATAATTGGAAATACTTTACTGCTATGGTAGACAAAAAAAAAAATCTTGTTGAACTATATCAATATTTTACTTTGAAATTTCTAATTTATTTTCTCTGTGCTTTATTTTTCACTAAGAATTTTATGATTATTTTCGTTTTATCATGATTCTTGTTTTATCATAATAAACGGAATTTAAATTACCGATTTTCAATCCAACGTATAGGTAATTTATTATTAACATTTAATGTTAAAAATAATAAATAAAAATAATAAAAGTAATTCAAGGAAATATTAGTGTATAGTAAGTGTATAGTCTTATATGATAGTATGTATTAAATATTGAATGCAAAAATATTGAGAAATGTATAATTTAAAGGCTCTGTAGTAAAGATTTTATTTTTTTAACATGTTTAATAAGGTTTTTTTCCATATATGTATTGATCAGAATGAGTTTATAGTTAAATTTTATTATACTTTTTTGTCGAACCACTATAGAATTCAAATTTATGTGAAAGCCTCCCAACAGGCAATGCCTTGGAGGCTTGTTTTCCAAAACAAAATTTTAATAAAAAAAGGAAAAAATATATATATATATAACTTAAATGTATGTGTTCGGATGGTTTTCAGCCTGGCTTTTTTACCTTCATTAGATTATTAATGTTTAAATTGTTATTGGAATTGTATGAATGTATAAAATTGTAAAAAGAACACTGTATTATTATGTATTGTAAAATCCTATGTATATTTGTTTTGGAAAATAAAGATTATTATTATTATTAAAACTAGCAAATCAGGGCACCCTAGGTCTAAGAGACATTCCTGACGCATGAAAATAAATTATACAGTGAGCCAGAGGATGGGTCGGGGTCGAGGGGAGAAAATGAGTTTTAATCTTACATGGAGATCCCAGCCTAGGCCCAACTTTGCTCGCAAAGTTATTTGCAAATTTGCCAACGTTTCTAAATTCGTTATATTACGTTGACCTACCAAATATTGACATTCTTATACTATACAAAATTACATTTTCATCACTATTATTATTTTCGCTATTCTATTATTAGTCCGCCAAATGCAGTATAGCCTATATGGTATTTTGAAAAGACCATTCTTTATTTTAAATAATTCAAAATGTAGGTTGTATATTACGTTCAGACACGGCTGGATGTTTTAGAAAGGTTGGATAAGGCTCCAGTCAGAATGAAAGTTGTCAAGTTAAATGAGGCGGCCCCTACAGGCTGCCAACTTACTGCTCTGCCGAGCAAAAAACTTTAATTTCATTTAAAAGTTTTATAAATAAAACACTGACTTTTTTATATTTTACCCAATGTATTTCTTTAAAAGCAACTAAAGCTAATGAGATGGAAAGTTTAAGGAGTAAATATTACACGTTTACTTATAAAATAGTGAATTATAGACTTACTTTTAAATTGTATTTTGAATATGTTCTTCAAATTGAGCATTTATTATTTTTCATTACTCTGCACACGAAAGTACAATTTCTAAACGTAAAATTAGATAAGAAAATAGGTTATTCCAGCTACTGCACGGCAAAACTACATAACGTTAATTTTCTGTGCATTTGTGGTGCACCGAAATTAACCGTTATGGGATTTTGCTGTGCAGACCGATCAGCTGTTGCATAACTCTGAGTTTCCGTGCGTATGTACCTCGACATAAGCACGGAAACTCAGAGTTATGAGAAAGGTTTTTCTTGATACTAAGTTGAATAAACAAAAATATTCATGTTGTTTACAAGTTTTTCGATATCGTAATGAAAAATAATGTTCAATACTCGTCTTAAAAGTGTCATTGCAGGGCTCGATAGCCTTTTCCACGCTCGGCTTCGCCTCCTCGTAAATGCAATCTCTCATAGCAATAAGTCACTTTCGAGACAGTAATGAAAACTACTATTAATTACGTTTATTACTGTTACCATGAAAATGTTTGTATATAAACTATTTTTTGCATAAAATGAGTTAATTAGTTTACTTGATTCTTTGCCTGGAGAATCAAAGTATGTACACAAAATTCTTAGGTATTATAACAAAATGAATTTTTACAAATGTACTTAATTTCTCACTTTAAAATAAACATGCATTATGTAGCAAACTTGTATTTCATACATTGCATGTGCTGTATACAATAGATCACTTGTGAACGCATCAGAACCATCAAAACTCTCAGAATGTACCAGTGTTACAAAGTTTTATAGACATTGACAGAAAAATTAATTAAGTCATATATTTGTAGAAATCTATTATAAATAATACCTCGTTGACTGAAAATTTGATCGGTAAACGTAATTTTTTATTATTTTTTTATGAGGTCTCAGAAGGTACATTTCAACGCAAACCCCAAAAGACTTTTTTTTTGTCAAGACGAGCTCGTTTGCTCCGCTCGAGCTCATTCGGATTCCCGATAAGCTTGTTCGCTCCTCTATTTCTCTTCGTAATTTCTTTCCTATGACTGTAAAATTGCTTCATAGCATCATTTTTTCCGATTACAGTATTAAAATTTTAGTAGAATTTTTTTTACATAAAACTGATTTTTTTATTATTTTTTCTGCTGAAGAACTTATTTTATATTGTAAAAGTGGGTGATTATACAATATAACACCCTTATTAGAGGAAATTTACTGATTATAAAATCAAAACGGTGTATTAAATAATTATTACAAATCTGTACATGCAGACAGTTTTACATCTGTTAATGATATATAATAGTTTTTTATGTTTAGTTTCTTAATAAAATCTAATACAAACTAACACTACCAATTTACTTTATATTAGAGGAAATTTACTGATTATATAATCAAAACGGTGTATTAAATAATTATTACAAATCGGTACATGCAGACAGTTTTACATCCGTTAATGATAACATATAATAGTTTTTTATGTTTAGTTTCTTAATAAAATCTAATACAAACTAACACTACCAATTTACTTTGTCAACAACCTTAAAACTGTGCATTTTTTAATACAAAATATTAAAATTGGTTTGGCATGTTGCTGGAAATTTCTTACTCTATATAATGGCCTTAAATAAATTAATTTTTTTAATTAGGAAAACAACAGTAATATAACAATCGAAAAATTGTGAATTTTTTGCAAGCTATCTTATTTATTGATAAAAACTTTCTCCATTATTCACACAGTCTCTAATAGCCCATACGTTTTTCAAAATCAAACAAAATACAATTTACATTTAAATACTCATTGAAAATAAAGAATAAAAAATGAGAGTACCCTTAACCCTCCCACACGATTCAACACAAGACTGTAAGAGTTGCAAGATTTTTCCTTAATACATACATTTATATGGGGCTTGCGTCAATAACGTTACAAACAGACATGTGTGACTGGCATGTTCGGTGACGTCATAGAACGCTATCTCTGCCTCATTTCGGATACATTGCATGGATGTATTGTCGGGATGTATTGTGAATATAATATTGGAACTTTATCGTAGAAAATCCACCATTATCTGATTGGGTTAAATATTGTGTCATATTAGATATCTTCTACATAATAGTAAGTAAAATTATGTGTGACCAAATTAATTTTGAAAAATGTTTAAAGTTTTCTGTCATAGCTTATAGAGTGGAGTTTCCTTTCTTAAGACGCCAAATTCATGACCACAAGCGGTCCAGTTTTTTACAATAATTCAGTTGTTAGGTAGTTAGGTTTGGACTAGTAATTTAATCAAAACACATGATAAAATTTTGTCGTGTTAATCAAAAGATAAGATATGTTTCCAATCAAGAATAATATAATAAGTTTACTGAATTTTCTCTAAATAGAAATAAATTATAAGGGCTAAATACAAGATTTGCAAAAAGACCTGGTTTTTCTTTCTTCTTTCTTTCTTTAAACATAGAGAATCTAATCTATTTTCTGCTGAATAAAACGAACAAATTTAAAGATTTACCCTGAAACATAGGGTTACTAATATACAGGTACTGCTATATAGGCTGGTCTAGTACAGGAATCTAGCAACGCATTTCTTTGCGAACAGTACAAAAACGGCAACAGAGATGCTCCGCCCATCTTATAGGCTCTATGATATGACAGAAGATTCCTGTTCTACACACTAAGTGGATGCATTGAAACGCAAAACCCAAAGGACTTTTTTTCGTGAAGACGAGCTCGTTTGCTTTGCTCGAGCTCATTCGGATTCGCTACGCTATTTTATTTTGTCATTCCATGCAATCTGTTAATTTACTAAGTGTTCAATAAATAAGTTCAATTTATTTCGTTTAGGATTTAAAAAAATTCCAACTCCAAATCAATGTGATCTATTAGAGTATCTGTACATTTATTCCACTATCGTATTGGTCGTACTCTGATCCATTTAGTTGGGTTATTTGCTTTACTCATCAAATCAATTGCTGTCCTCCTTTACCGCATTCAGTATAGCCATCAGTTATTTTCTTACGTAGTTCAGAAAAAACAAAGTCAGCCACAGTGTCCAATTTTTTTCCATACACTACTAATAATAATGAAGTAACACAGTCTAATTAATGATTCTTCGGAAACAGACGCGAATAGGACTTTCTATGAGAGATTAGGGTTTCTATGGATGCACTAACGCTCCTCGTGGCTAGACTCACAGCTAGTGATTTCCTGTTTTAAATATTTTAATGATAAAATTGAAATGGCCATAAGACAATGCACACTTATCCATGGTTGATTTCAAAACGAAATCTTTCTTGGTAAAACTTTTATTTTGTAATGAGTGGAACTGCAAGTTTAACGCACTACTTGACAGGTAGAGCAATTGTCCTCTGCTAGACGCAGTAAAACAATATGTTTGTGTTTGCGAATCTATGCGCCAAGGACCGCCGGCGTGACAGTAATACCGTGGGTGTCCCCTAATACTTTAAACTGTGGTTCTGTAATAGCATTACGAATACGGAAAAGTATCCCAAACCAGGAAGAGGCCACATATAATTAAGGCTGTGACAAATAGAATCTACGAAACCATTAGGGAGGATGCATGATATGGTTGATGGCTGCGAGTGTCACATTTTGCAGGGAGCGGGGTGCACGGCGCTGTTGGTGGCAGTGGTGTCCAGGAAGATGGAGCTGACCCGGGCGGAGAAGCACGTCCACAACTTCATGATGGACACCCAGCTCACCAAGAGGGTAACCAACACTAGAATGTAGTTTGTAGATTAAAAAAATATAAATGATTCCTAAGTGAACATTATTGACTTCTCAATAGTCAAAATGTAGGTCTATTCCAATAGGCATACTTAATCGTATTCTCACTTCAATTTATTTTGGGGAGTTTAAAGTTCATGGGTCAAAAGAAGCCACGGTCTTCCAAATTTTCAAAAGAATGAGAATTAATAACTTTCTGTCGTATCTTCGAAAGGTGAATTTGAATTCTACGTGTAAAACACCACTGAAAGAAATCAAGCATTTCAACTGTTAAACCTATTCATAATATCATTCAAATTTTTTTGTAACTAAACTGGACTAATCAAATACAATGTTCAACTAATTGAAAATGGTTTAGAAAAGTCGTAGGCCTATCAATGATTATTGTTGTCACCCACTCCACTCCTGCTGTCAATTTAGCATACTCTTTTATGTCTGAGTGAAAGTCATTCAAAACTGAGTTGCTCTCTTTTAATGATGTAATCCCCATATATTAAAACTTACATGATTTATTACACTGGCAACGAGGACTGAACATTCATGAGGGCTATAATTATAATCATATTCGACAAGCCCTGATTATGTACTTGCTTGATCATGGCAGATTAAACTTGATCAATTTACATCATAACTGATCAAGTCTGATGCGCATTTCTATCAAGTTAAAAGACAGGTTCAGATTTTAACAAAGCTGTTCAATGACAAATCTATTGATTTGTTCAAATATTTTCACAAAAACTAGTTTCAGACTAACATGTTTTTTTAGTTAAAAAACGCTGCGGCCAACGTGTTGAGGGAGACGTGGCTCATCTACAAGCACACTGTTCAGTGACAAATCTATTGATTTGTTCAAATATTTTCACAAAAACTAGTTTCAGACTAACATGTTTTTTTTTAGTTAAAAAACGCTGCGGCCAACGTGTTGAGGGAGACGTGGCTCATCTACAAGCACACGAGGCTTGTGAAGCGAGTCAACGCTGGCCGGGTGCGCACACACCAACGCAAGTTCCTCCTAGCAATATATGCGTGAGTGTTTTTCCTCATTCAATTCCCTTCATGTTAATCTCCTTCGTGTTACATCACTGCGATCTGTTTTTTCAAACTTTGAGAATTCTAGGATGCCTCAAACCTCTGAACAATACTTTTTTAGTTTATTTAAGCACCGTCATTCAAATTCCCCATTAAATGCAAAACTCAGCTTTTTTAAATTCAGTCAATTTCATCCTCTTTTTTCAATTTATAAAGACATACAAGTAATTAGAAACTGTATAAAATAACATTTTATTTTTTTACCATCGTTGGAAATGGTGACTTTTTACTTAGCCAAAATTAATCTTGCCTCATGGTGAACCACAGACTAGGAAAAAAAGTATGCGACAAAATCTCTTTAGTTTTGTGGTATGTGAAAAAATTTTACAAACACTCACTACCCAGGCGACCTATTAACAGTGAACGCAACCATTAAAAGAACTACGAGGCTGCACGGAAATCCTGAGCCTGCCGTTGGCTAAAAAGAAGAACATGCAATGGTGATGGATTTTTTTTATTGTTGTTGTTTAGCTGAATGTTAAATGTCAATCTCTAACTCTATGATTTGTATGATTTCAAATTTAATTTTCTAAGAATTACGGCATTAACTTATACAGTTTATTTGGTTTGGTCTTTGTTCGTGGTTTTTGACAGTTCCTTTACTTTTGGTAAGTTTTTACCTATCCGAAATTCAAAGTCAATGAGTGTGCAATCCAATGGCCAATTCGAATTCCCAAGCTAAAGCTATTATTATAGGACTTTCCTCTTCAAGTAAAGTTAATATTGAGGAAGATTTTGAGTTAGGTTGTTCAGATGAAGAGTTGGATATGAAGGATGGCGTTGAATGGGAACCAAAACCAGATGAAATCGCTGAATTGTTTGAATCTCTAGATAAAAACAAAGTACTGAACCTTGATTGGCAGTGTCCAGAAAGAAGGCCAATGACGCCTGCCAACAGTTCTAATCCGGAGGATATTGTATCAAAATATGAAAGCATGGTAATATCTCCAGACAAAACCGGTTTTGATTTTGAGGATGAAACATCTCCTATGAAGATGCAAGTTAGACCTTTAGGCGCAGACAGTGGTCCAAGAGGAAGTGCCAAGAAAAAAATTACCAATCTGGATGATATTCTTTCAAACATGGCAAGACATAGGAAACTTGATATGATGGAAGATATTGATGATCCTTTGCAATTGTAAAATAAAGCTAAGGTAGGCCTAAACTAAAAAAAAAATCTCTAAATCAGGTTGGACAAAGTTTCAGCAACAAGGCCTAAGTTAACTCAATTATAAAAAAAAGTCAAAACTAGCCTAAGGTAGTCAAAGTCTACTCAGCTTAGGCTACCTATTTGTTTTTTTTTCTTTTTTTGCTGTTGTGCGTCATCACATGTTAGGGCGAAACTTCGTTATCCGTCTCCACCATTATTATCGATGTGGACATTTCGATATTGCGATTGAAATTGTGCGATGAAAAAAATCGAATCAAGAATGATACCGAGGTAAGAAATGTAGGCCTATCATAATAATAATCTAACCTAACAGCGTAACCGTAAACCTCCGTCACTTATATAGACAGCGATGTTTATAACAACAAAATCAATGGTGTTTGGAAACATTTAAAACGTGTATTCCCTCAATACAATAGAAAAAAAAACCTTTCTGATTTGTATTTGGCAGCATTTGTGTAGTGTCACGCCATTTTAGATCTATAACGAACGAAGTCTGCTTCTTCTCACAATTAAGATGCAGCTACCCAATAAACTTGGTTAGGCCTAAAACTTAGGGCCTAATTTAGTTTATTTTGTGTTGTTAGGTTACATTAGCTAAAATTTTTACTTTTTTTGTTGTTATTTTCAGTTACTTTTTTTAATATATTTGTTTTATTGTCAAAAGGTTTGTTTAATTATATTAGAACGAAACTAAATCAGGTGATAAAACCGTAATCGTATCGTGTAATTGTATCATCGGTATGATAGCAATTTCAATCGCAATATCGAAATGTCCACATCGATAATGACCGTGGAGACGGATAACGAAGTTTCGCCCATGTTAGCCTAGCTCTTCTCATAAGTTTCCTAGGCATAACGTAGGCCTACTTAAGTTTTATTCTTTTCTTACCATTTCATTCTACTGACTTCGGTAAATTATGTACTTAATAACTTAGATCACTATGCTCATGGTGGAAGTATTTAGCCTACTTATTTATTATTTAAATAAGATTTGTGTGCTTATATCAGACAAACGAGTTTGAGAGTGTTGTTCTACACTCAGGCGGGCGGGGCAGAAAGCTGCCATTACCGTGGGATTGCTTCTCGTACCCCCTAGAACAGTATGTCGCTTCCTGGAGGCGAAACTTCGTTATCACATACTCCACCGTCAATATCGATGTTAAAATTTTGATTTTGAGATAATATTATCATTTAATTGATGACAATAGGTATTACACGATACGATTGCCATTTTATCACCCGATTTGTTGTTCTTAGTTAATTAAAAATACCTTTTGTCAATAAAACAAATATATTACAAACAAGTAGAGGCTAAGTTTTAACTGAAAATAACAAAAACAAAAGTAAGTTACTTACAAATTTTAGCTAAAATAATGTAGGTAGCCTATAAAAGGCAACACAAAATGAGGTTACTTTACCGTAGGTGTATCTTAATTGTGAAAAGATGCAGACTTCATTTGACCTAAAATGGCATCACACAAGTGTTGCCAATGAATCAGAGTGATATTTTTCCATATTGCATTGAGGGACTGCCTATGCATTTTGAACGTTTCCAAAAACCATTCATTTTGTTATAAACATCGCTGTCCATTAAAGAGACGGAGATTAATGGTAAGATTGTTAGGTTAGCTTAAGTTATTATTATAATAGCCTACATTAGTATAGGCCTACCGTACCTCAATAGGCCTATTGTTGTTAGGCTAATTCCATTGTTTTCATACAATTTTAATTGCAAAATCAAAATTTTAAAATCCATAACGGTGGAGGAGGATAACGAAGTTTCCCCCTTCTTAGATAAACTATTAATTATTTAAATGGCCTAGTTAGATTTAAAAAAAAAAAAAAAAAATGTATTAATTGGGCTGGTTAAAAACCGTGCAACTTAACACGTTCGCTACCACAATACTAGAAAAAAACCGTAACCACAGACCGCCGCCATAATTTTGCGGCGGGCGAGTTCTACTCAGAGCCCACAGCCGCAGATCTGAGGCGGCTGGGCTCATTAAAAACAGATCTGCGTTGATGGTTCCATGATACTAAATACGAAATTTCTTTGGTACGATCTACGGGATTGTCCACCGCATCCTTGTGCGGCTCTTGGTATGTGGCTAGGACGATCACTGACGTTACTGGCCAGTTGGCAACACTTGTAGACAGATTCTATTGATTCTATTCGTGGTCTGTGGCGTAAGTCAGAGCCACTAGGGCCGGTGACCTGACTGTCGCATATATATGCAGCGGCTGTTAGCGAACGTGTTAAACATTTATGGTCAAATATTATTAATTAAAATTAACTTGCATATATAAGTAAAATGAAATGCCTTAAACTTTGTTAAACGAAATATTGAAATATTTGTCATTACCTCAGCTGGTATGTGCAGTTGCACACCTTTTTTACTTCCACCGAGATTAATTACTCTGAAACTAATGATAGTTAAAAGGTATGTCATGCAGTTCCATTAAGTAAAAACCATTAATCACACACGTGTACCAGTAAAGGCTTTTCTTATCATGAAATGGAAATATCGATAAGTTACATTAAACAATACAACAATTGATTTAGCCTATATGATCCCATCAACCATCGATACAATCTTCAACCCTGAAAAAAATTACTTAGAAGAAAATCTGCTTACTATAGGCCTAAATTCTCAAATTAACCTTATTGTAAGAATATTTAAATTAGTCTGTATACTGCACATAGGCTAGCCTATTTCATAAACTACTTTAACATATATTTATCTACATTGTGAATTTAAACATACAGTAGGCAAAATACTTAAGAGGGGGCGAAAGAGCCCCTCTCAGAACGTCATATTGCAGTACTTCACCTGCTCACATTTTGCGCCTTTATTTTAAGTCATATAAAGGTGGGAGGGGTTTGATTTAAGTTGGATGATGACTTAATGTTCTTTTTCTTTTGCAGCTTACGCAAAGTGAAAATGGATCAAAGGAAACTAATGGATAATGCAAATACGATAACAGATATGGCAAAAGTAAGTAGTCACCAGTACACATTTTTTTAATTAAGGCTAGCTGATTTTATAGTAAATATGCAGGAATGCAGAGAAATAAGGGTTGTGTTATTTCTATGATGTTTCAAAATGCCACTTCAGATCAACATATGTGACAGAGTCAGTACTCTGTGACAGAGTAATCCATGCGATGACCTTATAAGTATCGTGTACACCAGCTGTTGCATGTGTGTTTAGTGTCATGGGTACATTATTATAGGAGCTGATGTAGGCCTACTGTGTTTCCTGTCAAGCCTAAGAGATGGTACTAGATTAAAATACTTGCCCCTCTCAGACAGATCTTATTATACATCAAACCCTCATTTAGCTCGTCTTAAGCTCTTTACTGTAACCCTGCAATAGATTTAAGTCATCTCTTGCTGCTCAGCAAAGGGAGATTTTTCACTCCCTTTACCTTATGGAAAAAAAAATTATACGCGGGAGGTGAATCTTGCCAAGAGGCTCCACAATGAGAGACAAATCAGTAACGTGTGTAATCCCTGCAAGGCTGCCTGGGATTTAAGTAACTTAGTGAACCGACTCCAACCAAAGAAACCTGGGCTAGAGTGTAAGGCGAGGCCTGAAGAATTCAAATCCTTCATAACAGGGGAATTGGATAACATTTTGGGGTCGCTCCCTGCACCTGCTGTCCAGACAAATCCGCCAAACTTATCCATTATCACTAGGCCCAACCCAATAGCTGATTTCTCCAACTGGAGACCCATGACACCATTTGAAGTCGAAAGAATAATAAGATCCTTTAAGAACTCAAATAGTCCGGATGTGTACAGATGTGTCACTGTCATAAAAGACGTTGCGGAAGGCATTGCTGCCCCCCTAGCTAATGTCATAAATATATGTAAGGCCCATGGTACTTTCTGCGCGGCACTGAAGATCGCTCGTACTGTTCCGGTGTACAAGAAAGGCGACCCTGAGTCCAAAAAAAGCTACCACACCCAAACTTGGGACCCATATGGGACTTTTTCCATCGGGTACCCAATATCTTTGATTTCGGTCATCACAAACATTTTTGAAAAAGTGATGAAAGACCAACTGGTCAGCTATTTTAGTGGAATAACATTTTTTCAAATGCCCAACGTAGCTTGTAACGACAAAAAATGTCAACCGTCCCAGCGGTCACCCAAGTGGTGGAAGAGACCTACGAGGCATTTGAGGAAGGAGAATCAATATCCCTACCCCTAGCAGATCTGTTAAAGGCCTTTGAGTGTGTGTCACAATATCCTCATTATTAAGCTGGAGGCAAATGGGTCAATGGGTAACGTGCTGCAATACTTCCAATCCTATTAGACAAATCGTAGCCAGGTACTGTATCAAATGTGCCAACTCAAAGCCAGTGCACCCTCTTGATTCATAAAACCGGTAGTGAAACTGAACGTTTCCAAAATACACGTTATAATTTTATTTTTATTTTTCTAGACTCAGAATACGGTGTACGAGATCGTCTCTGATATGAGTTCAAGATATGACTCGTTAGAAGAGAGAATCATCAGTTTAGAAGACAAGTTAGTCCACATCCAAGAACAGGTAGGTAACCAGTAGTTTGAATCATACTTAAAGTACAACTCTTTATGTCCATAAATTACGTCATCTAAAAATAGGGGGGGGGGGGTCCAGATGGAAAATGATGGTAGGGTGATGTGCAAGGGGGGGGGGGGGGGGGGTTGGCTTTGATATGACATAATTTTAAAATGATGTTTTATATCAAATTTTGACAGTAAAACAATGATAAATTTGTACACAATTTAACTATTATAAAATAATTAGGCCTATCTACTAACCTTTGGCACCTGAAAGGGAAGGAGAGGGAGAGAGCAGTGATGATACATATCCGACAAGGGGGGTATTGAAATACGTCGTATTTTTCAACAACTACCGATCCTATAAATAATGTGGTACAACAGTGGTTTGTCAATGAAAATATCCGGTTTCAATAGTTCTTTCAAAAAACTACCGCCAAAATGGGGTTCAAAAGTTAATTGTTGTCTTAATAAATCAATAAAGAAAGAACTTATGTAGCTTTGGCGAAAAAAGCATTATTTTTACCTAAAACGGAGGTTTGTTAAAAATTACGTCTTTTTATGAGTTGGGGGGGGGGGGGGCAGACAAATTATGATGGTAGGATAATTTTGGGGGGGGGGTCCAAAAATGGCCAAAAAACGATGACGTAATTTATGGATGGCCCCAACATGAAAAATTCAATGGTATCTGGTTTTCAGAATCATTTTAATATGACTTGGACAACTTATTTCTTAGTTACCAGTACCTAATTATTATCTCTTTTTGGTGCAGTTTTATGAAATCTATATGCAAGCAATATTATGGTTATGAGAAAGAGACAAGAGAATTTACATTCGTGACATCCTAACTTTCACGCTGCACATCCTTACAAATTGGAAGAGTTTCCCCTGTGGAGGTTCTCCCGTAAGGACTCACTGATCCTGCTGCCAATTGAATTGATTAAACATTTTAACTTAAATAAATAAATCTACAGTATTTATTTTGTTGGTACAGTCTACATTATTATATGTATAGTTAATAGAATTACAAGTGTATATCACATATAGGTCGCATTGAAATAAATAAAAAAATTTGGACTAATTATGATTAGTTGCCATCGCGGCGGGCAGCGACCTAAGCGCACCAATGCTGTTGCATGTACTCAGGGTCACACATGCACAAGTACTCCAGATGCTTTCGTACGGGCTCTCTAGGTAGCATCCGCCAATAGTGTACAGACCACCAACCAATGCTGCCACACTCAGTTAATTACATTTCCTACACCAGTAAAGACTTTTTTATGTTGGTACAAAAGGGTTTCTTGTTTTCTTATTTATGTTGGTACAACAGGGTTTCTACAGTCAGGGAAAGTCAGGGAAGGTCAGCGAAAGTCAAGGAATTGAAATCTGGCCAGGAAAAGTCTGGGGAATAGAGTGATAGTCGGGGAAAGTCAGGGAACTCAGACCCAAAACCTTTTTTACGATGATTCGATCCCACAATTGAATGAGTGAACTACAAAGTTATAGGCCTCGCAATTCACTTTTTAGTCTTAATTCTAAAACAATTGTTTAAATTAGTAAATTTTCTAGTTTGATTTTAATAAACTGTTTGGTAGAAACTTAAGATATTTGCAAACTTTAAAAGTTTATGTGCACTAAACTGTTTTATAGATGAGACTAACCTTGTAAAATTTGTATGATGACTGTCAGAAAAGCATTTTTGAAAATGTTTCTTATTTTTGAGAGGGCAGGTAAATAATTTAACAAAATAAATTTATTAGGATTTTCTTTTGGTGTAAGGCAGCTGTTCCCAATCTTTTTTATCCCTTGAGAGATATTTAACAGAATGAGTAACGCCAATCAAACTTGAATTTTTACAAATTTACTACAATAAGGGTAGTTGAAATAAACATGAAAAGACTCTTTATACGTCTTCAAGTTTATTTCCTTTTGAAAAAATAAAATTATTATAATCACCTGATCAATTAATTTCCTTTTAAGGATAAAAAAAATAACAAAATTAATTGAATAAAAAGGTTATAGTTAAAATTTAACAGTCACCCCAACCTAAAAAAACTAAACTCAAAACATTGAAATTTTAAATACCGTACTTTGTTCTTTGCGTAATCCCTTAGCCTCCTAGGCTTTGCGTAAACCTAGGGGGGGGGGGGGGGTATTTTTTATGCTTTATTTCTTTATCTAGTACATCTTTTTTTTCAAAATTGTCAAAACTTGATTATAACTTTTTACAGGTGGAACTGCTGCCAGAACTAATAACGAGGGTGTTGACTCAGGCACAACAAAGTCTACAAGCGTCAACGACAACAGCTACAAAAGACACAAATACCGATCGGTCCATAGACCGGCGCAACTTCCTACATCCGGAGTCGGCGGCGAACCCCAGCGCGGTGGCGCTGACGTCGCCGCTGCTGTCGCACTCCCGGAGCGTCCCCACCACCTCCGCTCCCTACCACTGGCCTGCCAGTCCTATCCTGCCTCCCATCAGTTCCCGTACCCCCCACTTGGTGCCCGAACCCCTCCATCCAAACAGCTGAGTGCTAGCATAGTCAACGGACGAGGATCAGGCCGAAGTGTTGATCTAGGTTAGTGACTAGTCGCACTTGCTCACGAAAACTCTACACTAAACCGCTTACTCCGACTCATCAGTTTACATTACATTGCGAGGTGCATCCTTCGGTTAGAAGTTGTTCAAATTTTTATTTATATTCATTGAATATTTTGTGGGTGAAATTCAGGAATAATTTATTTTAATTTTACACGGATGATCGTGATTGTCCAGTTTATGTCCTTGAGAAATGAAATGCTTTAGGCTTTAGCTACGTTTGACGTTATGGCCACCCTTTTTACACGCCTGTACTGTAATGTAATTCTGATGAAAAAAGCGAGTTACTTCCTAAAATAGGCAGAGTTTGAGTGTGGATATTTTATTGCCTGTGTAAACAGGCTATTTGATTTTATTTCATTAAATATTAGGAAATTGGAAGGACCAATTGATGTAAGACTTTACATCGTACTGCTGTAATGTCACTTTTATGCCTTATAGACACTTTTATGAAAAGAAGTAGATTTAATCTTCGCTTGAAAGACCATTCATCGGTGTATTTTGAAATGCTTTCTACTAAATTGCTATGTTTTAAACTTAAAGTGATCAAATAAATCAAAAAATGTTTACTAATCAAACACAACATCATAAATTACTTAAATGCTAAAACACTGAGGGAGGTTGTTTATTAATTTACAATTAAAGTATCGGTTAGTTGATTGGTATTTTACTTTATATTAAATATTGTTTGGTATTACCATATGTAAAATAAATAGTTTACAGTATTTTTGTTTTGGAAATATTATTTTTATAGATTTAACGACAGAGTACTTTTGTTTTTGTGATAAGTCACTCTTAAAGACCGCAATTTGTAACTATGGAGTTTTTCTTTTTTTCAATTTGGGCTTATTTACTTGCATTCTTGTCTAATCTTTCTTAGCATAGGCCAATAAACATAGCCAACAGTTAGTAAATTATTAATAATGGAAAATTAAACTATGTACATAAAATAAGATCAAACTAAACAAAGACTATATAGTTATTCTTAAACGAGACAGCAAGCCTGTTAAATTAACAAAATAAAATGACTAAATATTTTACTGTTAATAACGTTGAGCTGTCAACCAAGAGGCAGCGTCAAGGAAGTGAGCTAGTCTAACCTAACCTCAACCCCTCTACCTGATCCTACACGTTGATGTGAACGACTTGTTGAATTTCACTTGTAAATAAAAATTGAATAGTGTCTTATAAATAATTAATTAGTATTTAACATTTTTATTATGTACATTTACGCTAATTCCACATTATTTCTCAATAATTTTCACTCGGATTAGTTTTACATAAGAAAATATTACAAATTATCTGGTAGTTTGAAATAGAAGTACTGATTTATCATTCAAACGTATATATAAATATATTATGAGTCGTATTTAAAAATATAGTCACTCTTTGAATATGTTAATGAAGAGCAACGTTTCTTTTTACGAGAAAATATATTTCGGTACCTCGGAAACGGTAGTTTATGTGTTTGTCTTCTATAGTGTAATTTGTGCCTTGATTGGAATAACAATGAATAACAACAAATCTGAAAATTAACAACAATAACAAGTATTTAAACAAATTATACTGAGTATAAAAGTGCTTACTTGAATACGAGTTTTTAATTTGGAAATATTTATTTGCTTTTTTTTCAGTGGTCCATTGAATTGGACTATATATGCTTTGTATTGAGTCGATGGAAGAGACTGCTTTACAGTTAGTCAATAATTTAACATTTAATCATATTTAAATCATGTTCATAATTAATTCAACATTTAATCATATTTCATTAAATAAATATAATATACTCTTTCTTTGCAGTAACAAACTTTAAGAACCTCTAATTTTAGCTTGTTCCCTCCCTTTACCTTAGTGTCAAGAATGTTTTAAAAAGCATCTATTAATTTACAAACAAATTAACTTATCATGCACATAAAATTATTTAACTTTTAATCCATATGTGACTGTTCTTTAGAAAGGAACACTGAACTTGTTACAGACTTTGTTGTTGAACCGAGCGATTAAAGGAGACACAAATTAGCCGGAGTATTTTGCTTTACTATAAATTGAAATTTTTATTTCATAAAAGGGTACATTAAAATTCAATGTTCTGAAAAGTGAAAAAACACCTGTGAAATATCCAGTTATCACCAAATTATAGTTATTCAAATTTCAGTCTAGGAAGATTAGATGTACTTTTAGTATTTTGGCCTCCAACTTTAGGCCTTCTTTACTTTTCTTAGAGTAAAGTAAAGAATCCACTTGTGGATTGCAAAAGACATTCTTCAATAATTATTATTTAACTAACTTCTCGTTATAAAAGCCTTTAAGGTATGTTAAAATTTTAATATTTTCTTTTTGGAAACTTAAGTTACAGTTGGTTGTTGACTGCGCACTCCTTGAACTTATTGAGAATACATAATTACTTCATTCATCATCTTTTAAAAAATGTCATCTATGTGTTCTTACGTCACCATCCACAAAATTGTTTGAATTAAATTGATTTTAACGATTAAATACTCAGTAGCACACTCAAGAATGGCAGTCAAGTAAAATAGTTAATTAGGCTTTTATGGTACTTATGACCAACCACCTGGCTATTCCAAGCTTTTTTCATATTTATTGTCTTAGAAACCATGATATAATATTAATTTTAGCTGCCCATTGCTCGTGAGCATGGACATTGATCTCGATTTTATTTGATTTTGATGAATATAAAACTTTCAAGTTATTCCTACATTCTTGAATTTATGAATTATTAGTGAAGACAAGATATAACTCATGCAAATTGTTGAAAATGTTTCAATTCGTTCAATGAATAAGTTCAGTCATTCAATATTTCAGCAGATTATAAACCATTGTTTATCAATTATTGTGTGGTTTTTTTCTATTTTTTCTTCGGATTTATTTTTGAATAGGTGGTCGGTTAGTAACCCTCTTTCCTTTTATAGTTTGATTTATCAAAATAAAGCACTTTTTAAAGCAGTCAAATTGTTTGCAATTTTTTTTATTAGTTGTATTTAAAATATGTTTTATAACACATTCATAGAGTTGATTATGTAGATGTTGTGGATTTTGATCCAAATGAGTTTTACATCATTGATTTAGAACTGCCATAATCGGTTTCAAACTCATAGCTTAACTAAACTATAATAAACTATTTACTCAAATAAAAAGTATTTAACTAGATAAAACTAACCGGGTGGACGGTGATAGCATAGTGGGAGGACTCACCATTGACCGTAGTATCAGTGTAGTTAGATAACTTTCAGATCATCTGACGACTCGTGTCAAAGCCCAGACGAGAAACAAATCCGTAAACCGAGACACCAGAAACTCCGTGAAAACATTAGACCAAACTAGTTATTCTAGTACCTTATAACTGTAATTTTAAACATATATTTATACAGTATTAATATTTAAAAATTATTAAATATATTTCTTTAAAATAAGAAGTTTAACATTTGTACATATTACTCGATATTTTGTAAATATTGTTGCATAGTTTCTAACAAACTGCATTGTTGTAAATAGTAATAAATGTAGAATATGTTTGCATATCCGACATGTTTCTAGTGGAACTTACGAATCCGGAAGAAGAAAAGTAGACGCTTTTCTAAAGCTGCTGAATTTTCGCTAAATCGGGATGAATAATTCTATCGATTCAAGCTGTTTGAAATTCTATCATATTCCACGTGATCGGGGTTGTGGTCACTAGTGTTAAAACGTTATAGTTTTGACTTCTTTTCAGTAATGGAATATCCCAGTTTCAAAAAATCTCTGCTAATGACATGTTAATTCAGTTTTATATATTAACATGAATTGTTGTTATAAATTTGTATTTTAAGTAGATAAAATATTTTAGTACAAAGTGTTCTATTCGCAGATATTTATGATATTGCTATTAGTTTCTGTTCTGGAAGGATTTTTTTACACAAATATCATTCCTTTTATTCCAAATAAGTAGCCTACATTTCTGTTTTCCTTTGTAGGGCGCTTTTACATTGGATGCATGTGAGCATAAAAAACAGGCAGGCCCAGTATAGTCGTTCACAATTTGACATTGATGCATTAATCTGTAAATGTTTCGAGCATTTGAATGTCATTGACATCTTGTCTCTCAATTTCAAAGTTCTCTAAAATTTTTTTTTTTTTTACTTGGTCACATTTGCATTGGCGGTGATACATATGCTAGCCTGCATCCAGTGCAAACAAAAAAGTAATTGTGTTAGTTTTAGTAGCCTATACATTTTAAGTTGTGAGTTTATCCAATGATGACCATTTATTCAGATGTAAAATATTCTTCATAGGTTATTCTAATTTTGTTAGTAGTACTGTAGGCTCTTGGTAATATGACACTTCGGACTTTTTCGGATTATGGAAGATTGTGAATTACTGGAGGTATTTATTATAAAAAATGCTATATAACCTCTTATTAAATGGTAAAACGAGGTAAAAACTGTTCAAATAGGTTACAAACAATAAACTACTTTAATACAACCATTTAGCTGTTAAATTGAAATAGAAACATAATTTATATTATAAAAATGTATTACAAGAACATTGCACAGAAATAAATAAAGAAGTCAGACTGTCAAAATATTACACTGATGCATTGCCGGACCACAGAACATGTGTCGAACCAAAGAATGTGCGATAACCAAGAGTCTACCGTATTACATGGTAAAGTTAAACTTTGAGTACCTTAAAAGGTTATTTTTAAGCACACTAATATTTACAGTACTAAAGTATTTATACCGTGGAATCTCTTTGACTTTATATGTATTTTCATTAATTTTAAGTTACCGTCATTTAAATTCTAAGGACTACAAAACTACATTATAGAAATCTTTGTAATTCATCATTTCTTAAGGATTAATATTTAGGACCAATACTACATCCTAATCAGTAAAAATAAGCTTACTTTAAGGTTGTAAGAAATTAACAAATGTTTTACTCAGATCAATGAAGGAAAGATTACCTTACGAAAGTATTCTTTATATTTATATCAACCAATACTTACAACTCAACTGGAAATACATTCATCAATGTGGCCAATAATATTCAACCAACTTGTGCTTCTGTATTGAATGCATAAAATAATATTTTTTACTCAACAAATACTCTCACTTCAATAATTTTTCATTGCTTAATTGCAGTACATTGTTATAATTTGTCACCAAACAATCAAACGTTTTGGTAAAAAATGTATTGATGTGAATAATAATTTTTTAACTTTCAATATTTTTGGTTTTTTTTATTGTATGAGATATTTGGTCCAACTATCACCATCAACTGTAAAACTTTTTTGTTGAAACGGTTCCATAAACGTCAAGATGATCTGTTGGCTTCATTGGATATAGTGCCTTTTTTGTGCTGTAAATAGTACCCGCTCAGCCTTTTCTCGGACAGAAGCTGCGACTTTTTTTCTGAACCAGTAATCTTTCCTTTATTACCCGATTATGCAATGGAAATTAATAAGATATTATTCGATAAGGAAAATCTATGCGCAGTAGATGTAGGTTTTTTAATATCGGTCGCCCCTTTGAAAATCAAACAGACTATTTCTGAAATTTGTCTTGACAAAAATGCGATTAAACCGCAACAAGCGATTGTTTGTAAGTATTTTCTACGACTGTAAACTGTACATAAGGTAACAAATCATTTCGTATGTAAGATATTGTGCTTTTGAGCCACGCTGGTGATGCCATTCTGTGATATGTTTGTTAATATGGAGATATAAAATCGTTGGCGCAAGTGAAAGATCGCTGGATACCGGGGCAGCCGCCTCTTAAACATCAAAATTAACTCTTAATCTATGTAACTACTTTTATGCGGAGATAAACTAAAGGAACACCAAAGGGTGCAAGGTGGTCTGATTCAAATGTATTTAATTTTTTACTGGTGTTTTCCGTCCAGTCTCTTGTATTGGTTTAAATCATGTGTTATTTTTATTCCTATAAGTACCTATCATAAGTCAAAATATTACTTAACCTTTTTTTCATGTAAGCTAAGGGTATCCATAATGAATTTAATTCAGTTTTCATCAATCTCTTTGTTTTGATTCCATTAATTTCAAATACTTTAATATCAAACTTGAAAATAATTGTGAAAATAATGTGCACAAAGTAAATATGATTTTTTTCAGCATTTAATGTTGTATGGTTGCATAGAAATCAGAATCAGAAATCAGAAATCTTTATTCACCATTGATCATTTTACAATGAAATAGGCTTAGTCAAGGTACATAAACAGGTTAAAAATCAATATTAACTCTAGAGCATAAAAATTCATTAATATTATAAAAAGGGTTTTCTAATAGCCAGCTGTACAATCTAGATTTAAAAATAGAAACAGGTGCAGTTCTAGCAGTCAGTGGGAGCTTGTTAAAAAATTTTACATAGTTCACTTTATGAGAATTGCTTGTTTTAGCTAACCTGTGCTTAGGGATATCAAGTCTTAATTTCCCTCTTGTGTTATGGTTATGTATGTCTTGTAACAAAATCTTGCAAATTAATTTTAACATGAATGAGAACACAAAAAATATACAAGTTTACTACAGTTAAAATTCTGAGTCTAATGAACAGCGGTCGACAGTGATCCACAGGGCCAGCCCTGCACATTATCCTATGACCCTTTTCTGAATTAATAAAATGTCATTGACTAAAGGAGAGTGACCCCATACAAGCAAGCCATAAGCTATATGAGACTGAAAAAGTCCAAAATATGCTACTCTAAGGTATTGGTTAGTTACAATATCTCTCAGCTTCCAAATAAGATAGCTCACTCTGGAAATTTTCTTGCAGACAAAATCTATGTGAATTCCCCAATTCAATTTAGAATCAATATTAATGCCCAAAAGTTTGACAGCTGAATCTTCAGTATTACTACTTAAACTTAAACAAATGGACTGAGTTTTTCTTGGTTACAATATAACAAGTTGCAATACAACATAACAAGAATCTTGCAAGGTAGAACTACTACCTTGCAAGATTCTTGCTTTTTAGTATATTGGAATAATCTCACAAGATTTAGCTCCACAAAAATGTAAAAATATTACGAAAGACATTTTAGTTTTTCAAGCTGTAAAAAAACAATAATTTCAATCGCAAAACAATTTTGCCGTCTTAATGTTTTTAACTGAAACATGAACCTCAAAGAACGGGTGACAAATTTCTTGAATAAAAAACAAAACAACTAAGGAATTATTTAAACAAGCTAATAAACAGATGACTGGGAGTTGATATATTTTTATGCAGGAAAATCAGTGTTGGGTTTGAGTTAAGCTTTATTCTTTCCTTGCTTTTTTAAAACTCTTTCTTTCTACAATATTGTTTTGATGACTGAAAGACCACCTTGTACCCTCTATAGTCTTTATTCCCTTCAAACACATTCCTAGGACTGCTTGACTTTAGATAAGTTATTAAATAAATATGTTTCTTGTTTCACAGTGTTTTCTTCCATGTCCAAGTTTTCCTCTGAATTAACTTAGGCTTCAGTCAGATATTTTTCTGATAAACTAGGCTAAAGCACAGATATGAGTTGTGAACATTGAATGGGTTGGCAACACGTCTAAAACTTTACCCGTTACCTTGAAAAAAATATGCAAATGTCCTGTATAGTAGTGGAATTTAAAGTGTTTCCAGACAATTACTGACAATCGGGTAAATTTTTAACTAGTTTATTAACCCTTCCCGGGCTATTGACGGATATATCCGATAAAATTCATTTCTATTCCGGGCTGAAAACGGATATATCCGTTTTAGAAATTTTCATTTCCAGGCTAAAGACGGATATATCCGTCCAAAAGTACGAAAAACATATGTTGTATATATTACGATTAAACATTATATTAACTTTTTGACGGTAATTTAGTTTTTGCAGTTGGCAAGATTATGTCCCGTGACTTTTTTATCTGTTTCATGCCAAAACAACACATATGTATTATGTAGCGCGAAACTGTCAGTTTGCGCTGGGACCTTACAGTGAGTGTTTGTTTACGTTTTTGTAATGACGTACTATGATTTTTATTTCAAAATAATTATTCCAAATGACCCAAATGTTGCTGAAGATGTTATAAAATACTAAATAATAAGTGCATCTGAAGGGGATTTAATATTTGGCAGTGAAAATAACTATAATATGAAAAATGATTCTGGTGAAGAAAGCGATGCACCAGAAGCACAATGTGTTGTGATCCTTGCATTTTTATTTTTTTTTTTTTGTTTTTTTTTACTGTTTTTAATGTTATATTATGATAGGTAGTAAATAAAACAACAAAATGACATAAACGGATATATCCGTCCTCCGCCCGCAAAAATACTCCAAATTATGAATAGTTTTCATATTTCTAGATTGTTGCTCCGGGCGGCGGACGGATATATACATTTACTTAAGTTTTCTTGCGGGCCAAAGACGGATATATCCGTTATCTCAAATTTTATTTTCTTTATAACATGTGGAAAAAAATTGTTTAACCACTGAATACAGGTTTTTTTATAACGTATGAATTAACAAATTGATGTCAAAAAATCACAACATTATGTTTTGAACTTTTGCTTAAAATAATTCCGTCTAAGCCCGTGATTTAATGTAGCCCGGGAAGGGTTAAACTTTAAATTATATAACATTGAACCTAATAAACATACCTTACAATTATTATTCGTAATTAAGAACAGAATAATATGGTACAAAGTAAGCAGAAATTAAAACATTCCAAAGAACAAAGCAAAACTGTTGATAGTTCCATTTTGTTATCGTTAATATGATGTAACATGTCCCTAATTGGCTGCAGGTAAATAACTAGATAATCAGAAAGAAAAGGTGTACTTGAAAGTTATAACAATTCACTCGACAGTGAATAAAAAACATTTCCTATACAACAGCGGTGTTGTAATGAGCAATGTGACATTTTTTCATTGTCATATATATATCCATTCATGTTTGGTAAGTGGTGGCTCGTGACTGCATCAAGAAAATATTAAAGGGTTTCGGCTGTAAAGGATTGGAATTTGGTGATGGAATTAAAAAACTTTTAGTGAACCTTATTTTACCAAGTTTCAACCCTTGCAAAATGAAAGATATGACTTTTCTGACCAAATAGAAAATCGATAGCCTGTAGAAACCCTTTATTGTTGCAGGCAAACCTTTTAATTGAAATTAATATTTGTTTGCACTATCGAAATGATCGGGTTACAAGGAAAGTCTCAAAAGAATAAAAATTAGTGAACATGGTCAATGTTCTACATCACACATAAGACACAGATTTTTAATTCTTATTTAATTGGAAAGAAGAGAGTCAAGTTTTAGAACTGGTCTTTAAAATGAGTAAGAAATAACATTTTTGAATAGTTTCAAACACACACAACGTATTTTCGTATTATCATGAATAAATAGAGAGATTTGTAAGTTTATCAATGAGTTAGTTTCAATAATAAATTTTTGTCTATTACACATATTTATTTACTTACAAATTTGTAAAACCCAATTAAACCACAGAAAGGTTGAGGTAATCATTAGGTGATAAGCCCCCCTCATTTCTGTCAGTGTTACCTCGTTTACTGTCAATGTCACATCAATGGTGTTCACTGCTGGGTCAATGGAAGAATTCACTGCGGTAGTGAGTCTGTTCGCTTTCTGTATCTATGGAGCTTGTACACTTCCTGTTGTAAGTATTAATAATAATCTTCAAAAAGGAATTCAAATTTTTTTATGTGTATTATTTATTGGTATACGGTTTAAAGTACTATGTAGACTAGTTTTAACCTTTGGAAAACACAAAATAACTTTGTTTGAGAAATGTGAGTTTTTTGTGCAATATTACGGCTTGAATTCACAATTTTTAAAAGCATAATTCTTTAGTATTCTAAAATGTTAAAAGTTACTAAGTAGTATACTTTAGTATGTAAAATTTTGCATTAATCTTAAAAAGAAATTGTGTTTGGTTTTAAACTTTTTTCCCTATTTCATTCAAAGAAACAAATTTTTTTGTTTACTGTTTTCCCGTGTTCCTGGAAATAAAACCTTACCCCTTTGCATAAAAAATTCAAAGTTATATTTAGCTTTTAACATGTGTTTGTCTGTTATACTATCAACAGCTGTTTTATTTTGAAATTCAATACAAATTATTCCACATGTTAATCTTATAGAAAAAAACTAAATTTAAGGGCTTCCCATGTCTTTCAGAGTAAAAATATCAAAAATTTAAAACCTTATTGCAATACTACAAACTAAGACGAATCTTTTGACACCTCAAACGTTAAAATTGGTCCAGAAATAAGGGAGGAGTAGTGTTTACAAAAAACGGCTTCACGTATTATACATAGACTCTTTATCAATAATTGCTGACAATGCTTGTCAATTTGCTCAGAGTAATATTAAGCATATTTAGGGGAAATCGCAAGAACTACATTAGTTCTACAACAGAACAACTACAAACAGGATGAATTATTGTTTAAATAAATTAAAAATACCACCTCGTATGAGAATTTTCATCAAACATTTTAAACCAACTAAAATGAGCAATCAAACAATTTACAGTACGATTTTAGTTGCATTAATTTGAGCCAAACGTGGTATTGCTTAGGCTACCTGTAGTTCTAAAGCACAATTTTCTTCAATGGCAAGCCAAGCCCTACAAGAACATGTTATTTTTGTCACTCAAAGTGGATGTCGTCATAGTTTTTAAAAAAAACTTATAAATTACACGCTAAAACACATATGGACATGGATGAAAAACATATAAAAGGAAAATTCGCATTACTGAAGAGGAATAGACTGGCATGGGCATGCAGTATTTTTTATTTAATATTTAAAACCAATTAACAATCATTGTTACGCACAATTGTTAAATGATAAACTGAATACAAGCCCTACAACCCTACCTTTTCACTTACTTTTGTGTCCAAGACTTGCAATATCTGTGATATTTAAAAATAACTAGACTGTGATTTTTTTGTTGGTAATGATCACATTAAGATCATTAAATACTGATTAAGTAAAATATGCCTGACCCGAAAGCTCCCATTAGCCTATATGACTTAGTCTACAACAATTTTGCATTCTTTTAAGGACAGAATAAATAGATATTCATACATTGCAGCTGGTTGATTTGATCTCAGTTTTACACTAAGTAACAAACACTGAACAATCATGGTTAAATTTTACTAGAGCAAAATCAATAAGACCCATTTAAACGTGTTAAAAATTACTAATTTGTCTAGTAACTATGACTCAAAAGAATCAATATCTTAGTTCTGTAAACCTATCTTAATTTAAACAATTATAATTGATTATTGATACAGATTCTTGAAGAAGATGGAGCTGGTACTCTTTGTGATTATACTGGCCAAGATTCCGACTGTGAAGAAGAACAATATTATGACATGGAAATTGGGCAAAACTTGAATGTGCTATGTGACTCAGGGCAAGAAGAAAATGTCATTTCACAATGCAAAAGCTTGCAAGGCAAGGAGTTAAAGGCCAATGAGAACATCCTAGAAACAATAAATTTTAAGATTAACGATCAAGTTGAAGTGAAGAGAAGAGAGCAGGACGCCATAACGGAAGAGGCTTCAAAATTATCTGAGGTCGAACAATCAGCTGGTGACCAAATTAAATCTTCAATGGCAGCAGAGGAAACACAAGATAAATTTGTTAGGACATACAAGGTGAAACGATCAAGTTTATTTGATGACTTGGAGCAAGGTGATGAAATAAGTAATGATGGAAGAGATGAAACGAACACCATGAAAAACAATGGAGTAAATAAAGAAGAGGAAACATCGACTTCGAAAAGTTTTCCACATGACACAATGACAATGAAACCTTGGTTTTGGAGCTGGTTGTTCAAGTCTGCCCATCCAAGTCTTGAAAGTGAAAATGTAGGAGCCAATGGCTTATTAGAAAAAAATAGTACATCTGAGAACAAAGAGGGAAGTGGTGAAGTAATAGAAACACCCCTGCCTCAGACCCAGTCTTCTGAGACTGAAGAAGAGATAAAAAATCTCGAGATTGAAAGTGACCATTACGATCAAGACAGGAATGATTCAGGAGGTCTTGATTGTAAATCAGATGGAAACTGTGGAGTGAACACTTCTGATAATTTTACAGAACAAATACAAAATGAAGAGGCCATTTTGAAACAGGAAATTCAGGATCAGAATCCTGGACCAACCACAACGGAAGCTGTGTGGAACACGGATGAATTTATAGCTAAAACTTCTTAGCAAAAAAGTTTTATTTCCTTAGGTTCGAATACAACTTAATTTTGAACTTTTACTGAACCATAGTCTTAATGTGCCTGTAAAGTTTTGTTAAAGTTTTAGGGGCAATCTGTTGCTTTCTATGAGGTGATCTCTCTAAACAGATAACCATGCACCTAATTTTTACATGTGATCTACTTTTAACTTAGTGTGATATTTTCAAGTACAAATCTCAAGCATTGGAAGAATTGTAGAACATTTATTATGCTCTTGCTCCGAGAACAGCTCTTTTCTATACCTACAACCATTGTGAGGCTAAAGTAGTTATTTTTCGCTCCAGGGAGTAAAAGATAACGCGGGTGTGAAGGAGCTTTTTAAAACTCGGTCATTAGAAAAGTTTAAAGGAACAAAAACAGTTACTTTAGCCCAAGTGATTTAATAAACTATTTGGTACAGTTTAAGTTTTTTAATAGGCTACTACGCATTACTTGAAAAATTCACAAATCGAGTTTATGCCTTGTTGCCAAATCTACCTAGGAACATGTATACTGTATTACACATGGTCATCATAACCGTAAATGGCAAGATTGTTGGGAGAGGCGGTTGGGTTTAAGAGGGGCACAGCTGTTAAAATTTCCTTCGGACTAATTTTGTGCATTATACTATAATCCTCCCAAAACTTGTAATGATTGATATGATGTACTAAATAAATGGTATATAAGTTAACTGGCACATACTTTATAATTTTTTTCACGAGTTTTCTCGGAGATATGGGTGGTGTCATTTTATTTGGATTTTTATCCTTATAAACTAAAAAAGTATAATAAAAATCATTAAAGCCGTTTTTGTAATATTTTGGATTTAGTAGTTTTTTTGGGGGTGAACTTCCCACCAATTTAATAATACCAAATACACCAACAACTCAAATTAAAAAAATGTGTCTTTCTCCATATATTTTAGTATAGCGGAGGAAAGTAAAGTAGGCTGTATGTGTGAAGATCGTAAATATTTTGCCATTTTATAAAAATATATTGCCATAAACTATTTCTTGTCAGATATCCTCTTTGATAATTTATAGGATTTCCCAAATAACATGCTTTCTTTTCATGACTTTTCCCCCTAATGAAGGGTTGATCTAGAGAAGTGGGCCCACCTAAAGAAATTTATGTAAAAAAGACACTTCTCATCCATGTTTTATGTGTTTCAAGGCCCCATCATTCTAATGTGATGGTTTTTCATGGCCATTGTTAGCCTCATTCCGTTTTCATCCGATTTATTGAAATGACATTATTTATGGCTGTTACAAATAAAGCAATCATTTCTATCCAGTGCAACACTATGAGAAAGATACTTTCAATGTTCAATTATTTTAATAAATTGAAACTTGAAAAAAAAGCTTTCTATTACTTCTTTGTACTAAAATGTATCTCCATCAATTATGCTTTGAATTTGGGTTTTAACTAGGACAAAAGCGTCAATAACTAGGTAACAAGACTTGTTCTTTTTACGTATAACTTATATTCTCTGCAAATTTTTTTTTTTTTCAAAAAAGTATTGTACATAGACAGAAATGAAAAAACCCAAATGAAATGATGTATTAACTCAAATAAAAACATAATATGTATTTTTTTATGCAAAATGAAATTATAATTTTTTAGCAAATAAAATGAGTTAATACAGATTAATAAATAAAAAGTTTTTAACATAAACATATTGTAGACCTATTTTCTTACCAACCTTTACTATTTTTCCTTTCTCCTACCCCATGATTTTGAATAGTCATAATAGTAAGTTAAAAATCCCATTGACTGGGCAAAAAGACCTACTTTTTATTCTGAATATTGATTCATAACTTTTTCTAAAAATGCTAAGGAAAGGTTTATCTGCTCTCAACCACTGACCATACTGAGGATTTGACCAACAAATCGGTTAACTCCAAATTCCAAATCAAATTAAAATATGTAATCACTTAATCAATTTTTAAGACACCGCTACCAGGGCGTATTTTAAGGTGAATATGAATGAAGGATGAGTGTAGAATGGGTGTGATGCCTTGCGTAGCTTTGTTACCATCTAAGATCAGCTCGTTCTTTAGACAGGGTTATTAATTAATAGCCAAACAACCAATGGCAGTTGGGTCCAGTTTGAAACCGTTAACCCTTTCAGACCCGAATTATCTATTTTAAATATAGTGCAGCAGCTTAGTGCTGTGCTTTCGTAGCGAACTCACTAATGGCCAAAAACTTTCCCCGCTAGAAGCACGCACTGTTCAACACCCTAATTTTTGTGTCTAGGCTGCCGGTCGTGTTAGCTCAGATGGATACAAAGGCGTAGGCATCCCTGGCCAGGATGTCTATGTCATCGCGGGTTCGAATCCGTACGCGACCAAACCTGACCTGGTGGTGCAACTCTTAAAAGGGTTAGTCGATCTGTGGCAACATTAGTGGGAGGGCCCACGTTAAATAAACGGTGGCAGGCTTGCATGGAAGTTGCAGGATCGGTTGATTCTTTGAGAGTTGCGCCTTGGTCAACACTGATTTTGCAATTTTTTACTACTGTTTACTGTGTGTGTGCCACTACGGCTTTGAAATATGGAAGATAACAATATTTTTACTCCAAGATGCCAATAAAAATGTTTCCAATTCCACTTGAATTAATTTTATCAAATAAATAAATGTCATGTCCAAATAAATGGACCCTGGGTCTGAAAGGGTTAAAAAGCTACTAACTTTTCTCAGTATCAAACCGGCAACCTTCAAGATCATAGACGAGCACTATTTCCACAAAGCTATCCAGCCAATATATTTTTGTGTATAATACACACAAAATTATAGATACAGTTTAACATACATAAGTTTACTCAGTTGTTAGTTAGAAACACTGATCATTCCATTCGACTCTCCATACTTTGAAGATACAAAATATCGTTGTCTATCAATCTATCACTGCATGGAAATAATCACAATGACACACCAGTTTCCGTTTCATTCCCGCTCTAGCGGAGCCATGTTCATTGCTACACTGTAAATCAAATAGCAATTTAAGGTCAGCTGTGGTTACAAACCATGCCACAGCTGTTGGTCATTGTTGTCGTTTAGTAATTGCTGCTTTTTTTTTTGTTTTTTTAGTTTGACGTTATATATGATAGTTAACAGTGTGTTCCAACATAAAAAAAACATAACCTAGAAAACATTTTGTATACAATAAAACATTTTATCTGTTAAATTATAGTGGTAGGAAAAGGTTGGCACTACTGGTGCGCTTTAGTACAGGTCTAAGCTAACGTCGTTCCGCATATTTATTAAATATTTTATAGTTTTAACTCGCTAGATCGACGTTTATTCATATCTATATGATTTAAGAACAGTTAATTTACCAATAGAACATTAATTATCTGCCTGAAACCGGTCCGGTGAGCAGTTAAGCTAATGTTTAGTGAGCGGCGATAACAGCTTGGCTAAGTTATCAGCAGTCGTAAGCCAGACCACGTTGCTGCAGTTGTATGGTGAAGTGACTTTGTGATTCCTGCGGTTAGGACGGTGGGTTATAGTGACTCTGTGTTAAGTGTATATATGGACCAGTCAATTCAGAGATTTTTCACACCTTCTACAAGGCCGAAACGTCTAAAACCCTCAAGTTCGCCAGACGAGGTTAACCTGCACGACAGCTTGGGACCAGAAATGTTGGGACTTCAGGAATCGCGTGAGCAGCTTCTTGTAGACCTAGGTAAACTACTCGATCAAAAGCTATCTAATTTAGTAACAAAACAAGACATAACCAATCTTATTGGCGAGATAAATGAATTGAGGCAAGAGAACGAGGCATTAAGATTAGAGGTTAAGAGCCTAAAGAGTCAACAGGCGACTGTGTTGGGTAGGCTAGTTGATTTAGAGTCAAGATCAAGACGAAATAACCTTATATTTCGTGGCCTAAACGTTACACCTCAGACTAGAGATTTCAAAAGCCTAGTATCAAAGTTTTGTCAAAATTCTTTGAAATGGACAGCACGGTGTGGATTAACAGAGCCCACCCTCTTGACCAAGATAAGCGTGCAATTATTGCTCATTTTCCGGAGGATGCTGTAATAGACTATATCATGGCAAATGTCAAAAGCCTTAAAGGTACGGGAATCTCGATTCATCGGGATTTTCCTCGTGAGATACGTGAGAAGAGGGCGTGGCTAACTGCGGTGCGTACAGAGGTGGAGCGTGTGGCGGGCAGGAGGAAGATGCCCATCGTCTATGATCACATGTACATTAATAACATCAGGTTCACGTGGGAAGGTGATACACTCATGGCAGGTGATGTCGACGGGGCGTCGAAACTACATCAGCTATTCAGACACGACTTCCAAGACTTCCTGACGACTCTTAAGGATCGGGGGCCACAGCGTCGTGGGAGGTCGACGACATATTCGGATGTCACAGCGGACCGAGGAGGCAACCAACACAAGGACCATGGGACTGGACAGCCATCGACACCGACACCGACACCAGCTCCGGTACACGGCCAGGAGTCCCAGAACAACGAGTCAGGGTGAGGAGATGACGCCAATCGTGCGAGTGACGACGGCAGTGGGCAACGGTTCAGCAGTTCGGACAATAACATGGTAAAACAAAGACTATTTAAGCTTTTATGTTATAATGTTTGTGGCATTAAAAGTCAATTAAATGATTCCGAGTTCTTAGATATGATAGCAGAATATGATGTAGTAATATTACTAGAATCGTTTATTTCAGAAGCACAAAAAGATTTAGTTACGAGTAAATTAAGCAACTTTTCTGTTTTTTATGTATTTGCCAGTAGAACATCAAATTTTGGCAGAAATAAAGGAGGCCTTATGTTTTTAATAAATTTACAGTTACCTTTAGCAAGCTGTTTAAGATTTGTAGAAGATAACAATTTGGTATTTGTTGAGTTAAAATCTGTTGCTGATAAAACTTTACGTATATTACCTTTGTATTTAAATTATAGTGATTGGGACATAGAGTTTGATTATTTAGTTAATAATATTATGTGTAAAAATGAAGAGAACCTTTTGTTAGTAGGAGACCTAAATGGTCGCATAGGCGTTGACCAGAGTTTCACAGATAGAATAGTTGAAAATGTAAACAAAAATTTAAGTGATGACAGGAAGTCAAAAGATAGTACATGTAATTTAAGAGGTAGAAAAATATTGGATTTATTTGATAGTTTGGGTTTGATTATTCTAAACGGTAGATCAAAGGGTGATAAAAATGGGGAGTTTACTTTTTTGGGTGGAAGGGGAAGCTCTGTGATTGACTTTGCTGCGGTTTCAATGAGCTGCTTATCTTTAGTTGATGATTTTAAAGTAGTTAGTTACCCAGGCTCTGACCACATGCCAATTGAAGTTAGTTTGAAAGCTGTTGCTGAGGGAGTGGAAAATAGTGAGAAGGAGGGGGATATTCTACCTCTGCTGCCTAAATTAAAATGGACGAAGAATGATGACTTATTTTACAGTAATAAAAATCAATGTGAATTTACTTCAACTTTCATTATCAAATGACGATCAGGAAAACGTAAATGAAATAACTAACTGTATTCTCAAGTCAGCGGACTTCAAGTTAAATTCATTCAGCAAAACAACTTTAACTAGAAAACAACCGTGGTTTGACTTCGACTGTTTGTCTCAAAGAAAACTAGTTTTTAAATTATTGAATCGTTATCGTAAAACCAATAGAGCAGATATAAAGGCTATGTATTCTTACGAACAATTTCAATTTAAAGCATTATGTAACATAAAAAAGTCTGCTTATTACAGTAAATTAATTGAGAATTTAAGTCAAAGCTCAGACTCAAAGCGGTTCTGGGAGGCGGTCAATAATTTTAAAAAGAGAGGAGATAAAAAAATAGGGAAAATCTCACCTTCGGGTTGGGTGAGGCATTTTCACGCATTACTCAACCCGCCGCTTCTGGGAGATAAGATTCTTTATGCCGAACCTTTTGTCGCTGACGCATTCCTGGACAGTGATTTTAACTTATCGGAGCTGATTACGGTTTTGTCCAAAGTAAAACAAAATAAAGCGCCAGGAATAGATAGAATCCCATTTGAATTCTATAAAAACGCTCCGCGGCCGTTTTTAATTAAACTCTTAGAAATTTATAACAGCATTTACAAAAAAGGAAAAATTCCCCAGTCATTCAAAAAATCAATAGTTTTTCCTTTGCATAAGAAAGGGGATTTAAATTGTGTGGGTAACTACAGGGGCTTGTCTTTTATTGATTGCGTGGCTAAAATCTTTATTAGTTTACTTCTCAATAGAATCACAAACTGGATTAATGAACGAAATATACTGACAGAATTCCAGGCGGGTTTTAGAAAGGGATATTCACCAATAGATAACATTTTCAATTTAACTTGTATGGGACATTTAAAGCTAGCTGAAAAAAGGGGTAAATTGTTTTGTTTTTTTATCGATTTCTCTTCTGCTTTTGATACAATTGATAGAAATGCACTTATGTTTAAACTTTCATGCTTAGGATTTTCGTCAAAAATTATAAATGTTTTAAGAGACTATTACGATGGGACTTCTGCATCAGTGTGGGTCCCAGGGGGGGTCACAGACAGTTTTTCGACTTCTATGGGCCTTAGACAGGGATGTTTGGTGAGACCGACCAATTTTGCTCTGTTCGTGAATGATCTCCCAGAAGCGCTGGAAGGGGGCTGCAACTTTGGAGGTCACAAAATAAATTTATTAATGTATGCAGACGATATTGTAATTATTTCCCCGACCGCAGCTGGACTTCAACATATGATTAAAAGGCTCGAAACATATTGTGACATGTGGAATTTACACCTCAATTTAAATAAATCCAAAATAATGGTTTTCAGAAAGGGAGGGAAGTTAGGAAGTAAAGACAAGTGGTGGTATAAGGGCGAACAGATTGAAGTAGTAAATAGTTTCAAGTATTTAGGTGTTGAATTTACTTCATCTCTTTCATGGAATAATTTTTTTAGAGAGAAAAATAGAGTGTCCAAGGTGGCTATCAATACAGTATGGGGGGATTTGTTTAGGAATAACAAGATTCCCTTGAGCTCAAAACTAACGTGTTACAACTCAATTGTTAGATCACTTTTATGTTACGCGGCACAGGTTTGGGGCTATGTTAATTGTAGTATCATTGAAAATGCTCAAAATTTCTTTATAAAAAAGCTATTTAGTTTGCCTCAAAATACTCCTAATTATGTTCTGTATTTAGAAACATGCTTTGAAAAAATTCAACTATTCACTTTGGGTTTACATATTAAGTATATATTAAAAGTTATTACACTTCCAGAAAATCGCCTACCTCACATTTTGGCAAATCAGATTATCGAAAAAAATATTTATTGGTGTAAGGAATTAAAAATGATTGGTGAAAAAAGAGGAATGACGATAGAGTTTAATTTAAATAGATTGGAGGGGCTACGAAATCAGCTGTTCGGTATGTTGGAGGCAGAACGGCTCGCTTGGAAGGGGGAGTGTAAGGGGAGGGCTATCACGTCCTTGTACCACACACAATACTTGTCCCTCGACTTTGAACTTGGCAACAGAACTTTCCTAACTGATAATCTGGACATTACCTTGATTTCATGGATCATCAGAGCTCGAGCAGAACTTATTCATTTAAATTACAAACCATGGAATCATGACATAAGTTATTTATGTTCACTTTGTAATTACAGGAAAAATGAGTCAGTATACCATTTTGTAGCAGAATGCCCAATTTTAAAACAAATTAGATACTTTTGGTTAAAAAAATATGTTTTAAATGAAACTGAATTTTTTGAATTTTTAAATGGCAAGGATTGGCGTGCTCTGGGAAATTATCTGAAAGAAGCTTGGAAAAAAAGATGGGATTTAATTGAGCAATTTAATTTTTAGCCAGTATAAAACCACTTAGTAATAGTATGTTTAGGTAAATTCTGTTTCTACTGATTGTGTTTTTTGTTTGTTTGCTGTCAAACCTCACAATGTTTAGCTGTAAAAAAAAAAGTTTCACCTAGTGTTATACCACAGTTGGTTTATTTATTTAAATTTTTTACATTTGTGAAGTAGCAAACGTTATTTTATGTATTTTCGGTCAAAAATTTTACTAATTTTTTAAATTACTTTTTACAGTATTTGGTATATATGTATTAATTATTTATTATTTAAAGTTATGTTTATATTTAAATAATTAGTTTACAGAGTGTCAACCAAAACAGACGGTCCTAGACCATTGTTTTTAGGGTGCAATATGTAAATAGTCAATTGTAAACTGAAGAAATTGTAAATAAATGCACTTTTGATTGATTGATTGATAGTGGTAGGAAAAATCTTGTGTGTATTATGAGCACAAATAGTCATCACTGATCTCGAAATGTTTGGACGCATCTATCGTTTTGAGTGGCAATGATGTACTTTGCACTCTTAATACACAAATAGCTATGGACAAGGGTAAATGAAGCAAAAAAATGTTTTAAACATGCATGTATTAATCATAATACATAATTAAAATATAAAATACATCTTTTTAAATATAATAAATCTAAAAACTAATTGAAATCACATAAGAAATATACAAACATTTATGCTGCGATTATTTGTTGAGTGAACTCTCCCACCAAAGAGGTCAAATCTGGAAAACAAGAAAAACATACAGTCAACTCCCGATTATCCGGAGGCGGGTAAACCGGGTTGCGGATTAACCTGGGTCACAAAACGTCAATTTCAATTTGATTTATTTTCTCAGTTTTGACAACAATACCATCATTTATCAATCTTATTGTGTTGAATAAGTATCTTTACTAATTATTATTTGATTTGTCAATGAAAAAAGCAATGAAACACGGAAAATAATTTGTAAATTATTTGGTGGCGTGATTGTGATCGTAGTCATGTCGCCAGGGAGGAACGAGTCAGCGTAATGGCGGGTATGACCTTGACTACTAGAAACAACTGGTCGCCCGCCGGGATGAGCTAAAAATAGAAACCAAGAAAGGTCCTATTTAGTTTCCAGTTCTGTCTAATTATCCCTCTGATTCGTCTGCTATTCAGTGACCCCTATTAATTTTAAGTTATATCATACTAAACAACACATTTCAAAATGCATTTGTTTTGCATTTCAAGAAAGTTTTGTTAAAGTACCGTAACATTAAAATTTTAATTGGCAAAGTTATAAATTTATTAGCCTAATTCAATAATTAGCATACATTTTGAACAATTGGTTGTTCTAAAATTTTTACCAACTAAACAAAAAGTCGAACCATCACTTGTTTTTCTACGCGCTCTTATCTTGAATAAATTATCCCAAGCGACCCTCCCCCCTCACCCATCCCGGCTGGCTGACGATGCCAAACAATAGAACAACTGTCCTTGGTTTTTTGTCCACGTTGGTTTTTTTTATTGTGTTCCTTGTTCGTTCACTCAACTAGTTATGTTTATTCATTCCAATAAGGTTGGGTCAATAAATAATAATAAATATTGGAAACCCGTCAACTCTAGTTAAAACTTGTTTGTTTATTTCGTGTTTTACTTAATTTATTGAACTCTTTGTTTTAACCGTGGTTTTGGGTTATCCGGGACCCTTCAACCAGTCATTACCCCGGATAATCGGGAGTTGACTGTATTTATTTTGTGAAACACCGATATATTAAAAGAGGAATTATAGAGTACATAAATAAAGATACACATAAATCAAGTTGAATTTTACCCAAATAGGCCTATTCGGATATTTTTCATCATTCTAATTTATGGCTTGTTCGGCAACAACCCCTTACTCCTTTTTAATATTGTACACATTTTGTGAAATATAATTCACTAATTGTAGTTGTACGGGATTATATAAAAAGAAAATAAACCAGTTCAGTTCTCATCATCATATTACATTTTTGCAGTAACAATAGACTCTCTGGTAGATATCTGGTAGATTGAAAATATACTAATTGATTTTCCTGAGAAAATGTTGTAATCTACAAGAAGTGATAAGAACTGTCTCTCTTAAAATGCTGTTTTTGGGACTGTTGGCTGAACAAAACTAAGTTATGATAAAATATTTTCTTGTTATATGATTAAGTGCAGACAAACCTTGAAAGGTTTTTGCACATTGTTAAAATATGAATATGTCATTACAATTTTGGAAAATAAAGAATTTAATTGATTGATTGAGATATCTGGTTTAACTGGTTGGGTAATCTTGGATTTCAAAAAGACAGCACTAGGCCTAGGGTATTTTTCATACCCGATAATCTTTTTAACCCTTTCAGAACCGAATCATTTCCTTTAAATAAAGTGCAGCGCTTAAGTGCTGCACTCTCGTAACAACTCACTTGGAGACAGCTTAAAATTTTCCTCGCCAGGAGGGCTGCGTGTAATGCTGCTTCCCTTTTTACAAATTCTAAAAGAAATGTAGACCGATGTCCCTACGAGATTATGCTTACTGTAAAATTGCACAAACTCGACGCCTCTGAAATAGTCTACAGTGTTTGACTTGTGTTGTGTGATTTAATAGTGGCTATTTGCGGCATTTTCTGTAATGCTATGGTCTGTAATAGATAGAATTTACAACCTTAAGAGGCAATTTTGGCTCAGATGCGGCTGCTTCACTGTGTTATTAACGTAGTTTACAGCAGACTTTAAAATTTCCGATTGGTATTTTACAGTTCCGGTTCAAACTTAGATACATTACGTAGTTATATTGTGCTAACGACCGGTTCTTCTGCGCCCAATCACACGGGAGAGAGCAGTCTGAACGAGTAAGCCTAAATGGCCTGGGTCACATCGATTTTGATAAAACTTGACTTTCGCCAAAATCGACAGTGCCTTCATCTACAATTTGAGATTTTTTTTTTTGTATTTTTAATGTATAGCTAAATGAAAATTAATTGTAATGATAATGTCTAAAGAAGGTTAAAGTGATAATAGCTGGCCTGCAGGGATCCAACAGAACTTTTTACCACAACATCAATTCCCAATATTATTAAGAATATAATTCTTTGACAATTTTACTCTCCAAATCAGAACTATGGGAGACAGTTCATTGTAAAAAGAACATGACCATTTATAGAGCAAAAAGAACAAACACTCGACTAGGACTAAATTATCGCCCGCGTCTGCACCTTTTTGTCATGTTGAACAGGACTGTTAATTAATAGACCAACAGCCAATGGTATCTAGGGACCTACAGTTTAACGTGGGATCCAAACCACAATTTCCACCTCATATATATGAATTGATCTAATCATGAGGATGGTCTTTACGGATGAACTAGTATGAAGAAAGAGAAAAAAAAGGTTCTGCTTCAGGAGTGTTATTAAGCTAAATAAATTAAATAACAGGATTCTAACCTGATTCAGTTCGCAGTCTCACACGCATCTATCCAGTCATTGTACACATCAATCGGTTCTGATAAGAAGTTGATTGTTGTTTGAAAATCTTCCAAACACACTCGACACATAATTCTTGCTGAATTTCTACTTTTATCCCTGGAAAAAAACAACAACCTTCAGTTTTTTCCTGACTACCATATAGAAATAGAAAATTCAAATCTTGAAAGACTTAAAAAAATTAATATACTTAGGAGGTGCCTTAGAAACTTAGATAATTACTTATATAATGTTCCTAACTTAGCACAAGCAACACTTTATTTCAGCTGCAATCCTGGCAGGTAGCTTCCCAATCTTTTTTCTACATAAGTTGGACAAAACCATCTTCATTCTGACTAGAGACAGACCATTCGGTCCACAGGACAGACAATGGAGGTAAAAGGTCAAAGTAATAGTGGTTTTGAATATGTCGGCAAATAACAATAAATAAAAACTTATCCTAAAACATACTTTTGAGACAAAGCATTGAAATCAAAATAAACATATTTTACCGATTGATTGATAGCACTTAAATGTATGACACAAAGTCATCTTTGTTCAACTCATGAAAACAGTTCAAATTCAAAGAAAATTTTTCAAAAATCAACAGAATGTTTAAGGCAAAAAAAACCTGTATACAAAAACAATGCATTATACAAGAAATGAATGAGTGCTATTCAGAAAAGAAATTCAGTTATTATCTAGTAAAAAAACGGGTGTGGTGGAGGCATGGAAGTGAAAGCGCTGGATAGACAAACTCATTAGGAATCTAACTATGAGTCGGGAGAGCCTTCAAGGTAGCGCTGAAATTGAAATCCAAAATGGCAGCTACAAGTTCTGCAAGTTACACTCAAGCTATTAGCAGACAAGTCTGGCTGACCACTGTCAAATTTGAAAATTTTATTTTTAGAGCTCATTATGTTCATATTCTGATTGGAACACAGAGAAATGCTTGATAGTATCCTTTTATCCAGATATCATTGTCCATTTCGGCAAAAAGATTGGTTCACACGGATGGACGGCTCCTTTTCTTTTCATTGCAATAATATTAGTGTGCCCTTTCTTAAGAAAACTGTGCTGACACTTGGATCTAAAACTCATTAGGTATTCTCTATGTTGTTTTTGTTATTGGTGGATAAGGAGATCCCGGCCGAACCGTTAAGCACGTCTGCCTCTAATGAGCATTTTGCGCAAGCCCCTGGAAGGACGGGATATTGAAGGAAGAGATGGGCCGATCAGACGGCCGATCGACCATTTAAAGGGCCTACTCCCGTGCTCCTGTGACAACTGATTTTCAGGCTCAAACATGCGGACTCCGCTCTGCCCTCTAAATGGCCAACCAACAGACTGTCCATTCATGTTCCTGAGCTAGATGTTTCAATGTCTTCCTGATGACATCAACCCCATTCTGTCTAGGACATGAATGGATCATGAGGGAAGGGAAATTGTCATAGTGGATAGCCAAGGCTTACCGTATGTTATGACAACTTCGTTTGCTGTACCCAATGTCAACTTCGCAACTAGCATAAATCAGTTTTAAGTTGTCCTTAAAAGTGTTCTCTAAGAACTGGAGATCACACATCAACCTATAAAAATTCACTTTTAATTTTTTTTAGATTTATGGTTAACCTGACTGACAATAGTGGTGGAGGAGCCGGCAGAACTTTTAACTTATACAGAACACTCTCGTTCATCGGACTCGGCGACATCGGAACTCCGCTTCATCGGAACTGAAAATCTGGATATTATTAATTTTTTTTTCTTACGAAACTAATAATTTTTCCGTTTTAGCGCCTTCAATTTCCATTCGTTCTATCGGCACAACAGTGAAGTATCACATTTTGCATCAAAAGTCATCAGGCGTTTTCCATAATCTGTACCCATCGATGTGATTTACGAGGCCGTGGAGTATTCGCACTAAAATAGAAAGAGGAAGGGGCAGGAAGTGAACATATCCTGTTCGACCGCTTCCCAAACTGTCATTCAGTCTGTCTTGCGTCGCGACTGCACCTGTGTTATGTGGAAGTCACTTGACTGCTGGAATATGAGAATAAAGATTTTGGATCTTTATTTCCTGCGTTGTTTTTATTCCTATATGTTCATTGTTACCATGTTCAAAGATTGAGTGCCTTATTTTCATAAAACCTCTTGTGTTATCTTAAAAACAAGAGTGAATACAATCATGATAGTTCACCGTACGGGCGGAAATGATAACTCACGACGGACTCCGCTTCATCGGAATTTTTTGACATCCGAACCGGCCGTCCGCCACATTAGTTCCGATGAACGAGAGAGGGTACTGTAACAGATTTTTTTTAACTGTTGAGTGCACAGTGCTACCCTACAAACCTCCGGGACCTACGGATAGACTCCTAATGAGTTTATCTACAATGTTGACACTCGCATCCTCTATCTCCAAACATTTCCACCAGATAACCGTGATAACTTACTTTCTGCATATCCCTCATATTATAGGCCCTTCTCACTTTGGTTTTACCAAATCCGCTCCCTGTTTTTCCCAATAAACAGATTACATTAAATGTACTTACTAAGAAAAAAACGCCATTTGTGATGTTCATGAGGAAGTCAAGTGTATTAAATAAAAGGTTCACTTACATTTTTACTTCACAGGACTTTTCATGGTTACAAAATGGACAGTTGAACTGTACATCCAATGGTTCAATTGCTTTACGCTTCGGGGGAGGTTTTCTTTTACTCTTTCTCCTTCCCATTGTCCTAAAAATTTAAATGTCAAATGAACTTTCATATATAAAGCTCAACTTACGTAAATTACTTATGTGTATACATTCCATTTGTTCATCTATTGTATAACTATATTCCATAGTTGTTCAGATATTTTCTCAAAATTAGTGAAGTTAATCAGACAAATTTGAAAAGGTCCGTATATTATTTAATTTATTTAATGTCACATTACATTTGATTTTATTGAGAACATCCTACTCAAACAGGTACGAGTCAGCACATGATATTGACTTAAATCTAAACAACATTTTTAAGTTAACGGTCTGGTTGTAATTAATTAATTACAAACTATTCAAATTACCAGCATAGTAAACGAATATTCACGCAGACAGACAATTTTAATGCTGACATCAGGTTTTGACTGATTTCTACTAGTTCAAAAAGTAAAACATTTAAAACTCCAAAATATGGTTTGTAAAGCTGTAACGTTACAACTTAATACATGATCAACAACACTTTATGACCAGAAATATACCATTGTTATGTCACATCAATCAATCAAGAACTTCAATCAATCAATTGTGCTAAAAATTTTACTTTTCTAACAAAAGGTTTCTTTTCTGCTTTCCATCTCTAATCCCAACACACAGTTAAATTCATACAAAGGAAATACCGTATTATAGGGAATAATTTTTCTGTGTATGTTTTGTGTTTCTATGCCAGAGGAATTTTATAATGTTTTGACGAGGAACAGTCCAAACCCCAGTCTCCTTACTATCTAATATCAATAATTAATTAGAAAGCATCATTAATTGCCCAATGACAAATGTTAACTGGGTCCGAAATCGAACCTTTAAAAAGCTACTTACTTTTCTCAGGATCAAATCAGCAACCTTTGGATTAAAATGCGGGCACCATAACTACTCAGCTACCCAGCCTGTTTATATATAACACACTAATAAAGGAAACTAACTTGTAAGTCATTATTCAATCCAGTAATGGCGCATTGAGTTAGACTCACTTAGGTTACATTCATAGAACTCTATATACAGAGTTGAAAAATCTGTAAATTAGAAGTATTTAAGTAATAATACTAAAACTTTGCAAATTAATTTAAAGTCTTAAAATCAATTTCCCAAAATAATTATTGACATTAAACCTCCAAGAGTGGATGGTCAACAAGCATTGTTGTGGAAAGCCGGGCCCGGCCTAAGTTTGCACTCATTATGTGTCCCTGGAGGCTAACAGATAAGCTTATTATTAATTATTATTACTATTATTATTATTATTATTAATTATAAACTATCTAACTGTTAGATTATCTAACACCTAATCTTCAGCTGAATTCTGCTATTAATAATAAAACCTAGAGGTGGATAGAGCCCAATCATCCTATATTATAATACGATCTCGAAATCTAGTGGGTAGATTTTGCTTAAACTTTGCATTTAAGAGTGTTTTGGCCCAAAAATAAGTTTAGAAACAGCCTCAATCCTAAGAAAAATCAAATTTAGTCTAAATTTAAGTTTTAAAAAATCATAATTTTTAACATTGGTTTTATGGGTTGCTATTTCAGTAACGAAATAACAACGAAAGGTAAACAAAAATAAAGGAACATCAATGTTAAGCAGTTTTTTTGAAACAGCTGTTAACTGTGAAGAGGTATGGTTGTTGGTTGTGAGTGTACCTGACGGCGTGTGAGCGTAGCGAACGAGCTTAATTACCAATAAAATAAATTAAATCACTGGTGAAGCCGTGGCAAGAAACAGTTAGTTACTATTAAATGGTGATATTTTATGACACATTACTAGGAAATAGATAAATAGCAAGGAACGCAGATTAAGAAAATTGAAAGTTTGAATTGATAAATATCATTTAAATACAATGTCACTATTTTGACATTTAATGAAAATATTAGTTTTTAATAACACATTTGCTCCGTTGTGCATACATTTATTCCCCCAAACTTGCCAACAGTTATATTAATCTCTTTTATCCAAAACAGGGTTAATGATATCCATAAGGGTTTTTTTTATATGAATAAAAAAATCATTCTTGACTGATAGGTGAGAATATAATTCAATTAAAAGGAAGAATAAAGTAAAACAATTACACCAAACGTGAACCAGTCGTAGTTTCTAGCTTTGAACGCAATTAATCAGAATGAAAAATGTAAATTAAAATAGAAAACATGTTTAAACTAGAGTTAGTAAAAGAACGTTCTCACTTGATTTATAAGCCAAAGTCTAAATAAAAAATTTAAAACTTTTTTTCACCATACCAACTAATTATGAGTAAAGAAAAAAATAACAATATGTCCATTAAATTAACAGGAAAATATTTACACACTTAAAACTGATAACAAGTAAAAAATCCTATAGAATAAACTTAAACTAAAAATTATCACTTCTTGAATTGTATTATCGTTTGTGTGATCACAGCTATGTAGACGATTTGGGTCGTTTTTCTGCATATTTTACTGTGAACTCTTCAGCGTTTTTGAGGAACTTTTTCTTGTATTTTTGGAATTCCTCGGCCAGCTGTGGCCGGATGGGATGTTCGGGTTCGGGACTGTTGACCATGGCGGCCAGTGCCTCTATGACCTGGTCTATCTTGGTCGACGGCTTCCAATTCTCAGAGTTGATGAGGGGAAGGCAAATCTGTCCGTCCTGTCCGACGTTGGGGTGGTAGATCTTGGTCTTGAAAGTCACCTGCGACCGGTTAAATGTTGAAAGAAGCTTATTTTATGACTGCTGTCAAATTTTAAAGAGTTAAATTCAATAAACGTAATATATAGGAATAGTGGTGATGTGATATTGAAAATATTCAACCTGGTTGTGACCTATGATTCATTTTGAACTGTTTATACAAAATTAAAATTATTTTTGTAGTTCTGAACGGAAAATTTAACAGCTGCATCCCAGAAAATAATAAGAGAGAACCAAATTATTATCCACCCTTCATGGTATCTAACCGTGGGGCAGATAACCAAAATGTTGTTTTAAATTAAGAATACACAGATGGGAACTAAGAAGTTCAAAGAACAATTAAGTTAAATGTATAATGGACAAACGTTTTGAACGTAGTAGGCCTTTGACTGTGTTTCCACGACATTTGACTGTGTTTAGACTGTTAAGGGGGCTTCTACTACTACTAACTAGGCATGTTTATTAGCCTCAACATACTTTCTGTCAAGTAATATTGAAACGGTCATAGTTAAAATAAAATCAAACAAAAGAAAAATAGTATTGAAATTGAAGTTACACTTAACTGAAGATGAAACTACTATTTCACTTTGAGGTTATCTAATTTTAAGTCCACGAACTAAGTTAGCAAATGGACCTCTTACAAAATAATTATAGGGCCTAACATTTAAAAAAATGTAAAAATACACCTTAAACGAGAGGTTTCATATGTTGGATTGTGACCACCATAACCATATGGTCATTGTTTTCTGGCCCAGGAAATTAGGCTTAATTTTGGAATACACTCAGCCAAAGCCCATGGAAACAATAGTTAATTAAAAATATGTTTCTTTAAGTACAAGAAACTTATAAAAACAAATTTCTTGGGAATAAACAGCTTAAATATGACAGTCCTATGTATGAGATTCTTTTTACAAAAATTGTTAAACATTTACAAGTCAGGTTGAGAGGATTAACAGAAACACAAACAATAAGCTTCTTCCAATATTCACCTGAGGTGGCTTGAAGGGGTACTCTGGAGGGAAATTGATCTCGAGGATAAACGCGCCCTTGTTGTAGGGAGGGGATGCGGGGACCAGTAACCCCCTCCACACCAGGATGTTGGACTCATCCACCTGGATATTGGTGAAATATGGCAAATCTGCCTCCTTGATTTCTAACAGTTCTTTCTGTAATCTCCTTGAGGATGACCTCTGGAAATCGGCCATTCTAAAAATTTTGAAACCAAAATGTTAAAATTAAAAATAATTAAAACAAAATTTTAAAGTTTTTAACACGTTTGCTGCGGCATATGTCAAAACTCTACTCCCATGCTGAATTATATTTACATTCCTCCAACGATAGCGAGTAAGTTAAACGAACGGAATTCCCGATCCGGAAACGGATTAACGAGCGAAATCGGCACAACATTCGGGGACGATATAAACCTTCCCGGCCAAGAGCTGGACTCACACTGAAGCAAGAACTTTGAAGGGAGCACGCCACTGCTTTAGCAGTTGCCAGCGCACAGCGCTAGTGGGCGGGCAACTGCTATAGCAGCTGCCAGCAGCGAACGTGTTAAATGTATACCGTACCTAATATGTCAAACCTAACTAATTCACATATATATATATATATATATATATATATATATATATATATTTATTTTGTTTTTTTACCTTGACTACAGACTGTTACATGCATGCCTTTCCGGATGAAAGCAAACATTGGCAAAAAACAGTTTGTTTGCCATTTTATATTGTTGGTTTGGATTAGCTGTTCAGAGTTGTTTGTTTACATCTTAATTGGAGCAACTCACTCTTCTGTTGTATGATGTCATCTTAGCATTTTAGGTGAGTTTTTCTTATTATTTATTTAGGATTTTCCTTTGATCTCGGAGGTTTGGATTTAACCTCCGTTACTAAAAATATGAAAAAGTTTCTGTAACTACTTTATTTTACATTTTTTCATAAAAAAATTTGTTTCTCATATCAAATTGACTTAGGGGTCATGTCTATTTTTTTAAGGTTTTTACACCAATTACACCTACTAGAACATGGATTTTATTTGGTAACAGAGGTTACACAAAATATAAGTAACGGAGGATAGGCTACATATGTTAGTACCGTGACATTTAAAAGAAAGATATAATCAATTTTTTAACACCATTTGACTTGTACTGACCTATACAGGGTGTCTAGTTTATTTCTCTTTCGAAATTCAAGACTAATTCCAGACTTTTTCAAGACTTCTTTAGTTTTTTCAAGACTATTGCACTACTCGACATATTAATTTCTATTTTACATTTAAAAAAATATTTATATAGTTGCCACTAACATATTTGTTTTAAAATAGTTTACACATACCTTCCGTCAAGCTGCTCAAATTTTATTGTTGAATATAATCACTACATGTTTTGCTGAGAATACGACATTTTCAAGTGATACAAGAACATACTATCCATTTAAGGATTGGTGAAGGATCAAAATAGACAAACTGAACTGTGTTTGTGATATGTTTTGTCTATTTTAATCCTTAAGACCAATCCTTCGATGGATAGTATGTTCTAATATCACTTGACAATGCTGTATCCATGGCAAAGCATGTGGTGATAATATACAACAAATTTGAGCTGCTTGACAGAAGGTATGTGTATACTAATTCAGTCTTCAATAGCAGTTCAGCTTCTAATAAATTTTAGTCTTCAATAGCAAATCAACGGCTAATACAATGAATCTTTATATTTTTTGTCAAAAAGAAGACTATTAAAATAAAACCATAAAATTCTAACTTATTAATAATAAGCAATATTTATTATGCAACAACATTGAAAATTAAAATGGTTTGAATTAAAATAATGCACAAGTGTGTAATTCTATTTTTATTAAATACTAGCTGTGTGCCTGTCCTTCGTAGGGCTGTTTAGTTTATTATTAAAATATAAATAATTCCACAAATTCAATAGTGATATCAAATTTATAGAACACATAAAAATTGCATATATTTGTTAATAATTAAAATGTTGCTTACTCCTTGTTTCTCTTTAGCTTGTAGGCCAATGATAGTTTGCATGAGCATGCTTTTATATGCATGGACTGAACAATTAATTTAGGTTAAATATTATTTTACGTAGCCTATTGTATATATGTACTTAATGGCAAAATAACTGATTTGATTTGACTAGTTAACACCATTTTTAGGCCATTTTTCACCATACAATGAATCAAGAGTCAATACCAGCGTTTCCGCATGGTGGTCGCGAGCATATTTACTGTCTACAGTTGCAGGCGTTTTGATTGGGGATCGTAAGGGTCTCTAAGTTAGCAATCTTGATTGGCAATCACGAGCGTCTCCATAATTAAAATTTTTTATAAATTTCAAGACTAGAAGGCAAATTCAAGACTAATTCCAGGAGACTTTTCAAGACCATTGTTAAATTCAATACTAATTCAAGACTTTCCAGATTTTCAAGACCACTAGACACTCTGGACCTATATTATAATGTTATGGTAACATTCATCTCTTTTACTGTCTTTACCGTAGTTTTTTTTTTTTTTTTACTTTTAAGAGGTTTTTAACTATCTCTTGACTCCCATGAACATAACAAAACTGGTGATCCTTAAAAACAGGTCTAGGCTGTTTTTAGTTGGAATTAAGTAAATTACCAATTAAATAATATTATAGAATCTATTTCAATATGAAATAGTTTAAATTTGAGGCATATACAGTAGACTCCCTATTAACCGGCCACCTCTGGACCAGGATGCGGCCGGATAATCAATTGGCCGGTTAAACCAATGTTCATTTAAGAACGCCAACCTACAATTTTGTATGGTGTAAATATAATTATCACTTGAAAAACAACTTCAAATACATTACTGTATATGATTTATAGCTAACAGATGACACCCATGAAATCTACAACAATCCCAAACTAATAATAATTTGTTTCTTTATTGTGGTCTACTGGATAGTAGGTCCAAACGCATTGACTTCTGGTGGCATTCACTTCCGTCCAGGACGTAACATTTTAATTCATTTGAGAACGTCAATATGAAATAACGTTGAATTGATTGATACAGTAGATAAGATAACTAAAATTCCAGAGAAACACAGCCGGTTAAAGCGATGTTGACATAAAAAGTGGCCAGTTAAATAGATTTTATAGAACATTTTTATAGAATCCCTACAGTTTCATTTCCTTTTACATTTTATTCATAATTAATTTAATATGAGCCATAAACAGCGAAAATCACATCTTGAAATGCACAGGTAACCTCCGCTACTTTTTGTTATATTATTTGTTACTAAATTCCGGATTAACTATTTTTAACAAGAGTACTGCAAACAAAAAGCATAATTCTAGAAGAATTTGATCATCATGAAATAAAATTTGTTTGCCAAAATAATTCACAGAAAATTTGAGCTAAAGTTAAAGAGTCACGACTTAGCCATGCGTGTGAGTAACCTCTGTTACCGTCTTCTAAAGGTGACATTTTGGACACTACTTAATGAAATGATATGATTTTACTCTTGAACCTTTATACAAACAAATTTTAAACTCGTGAGACATTTGGTTTTAGAATATTTAAGTTGTTTCACTTATTTTTTCAACAATATAGTTGTAAGTTTGTAACCTCCGTTACTTTAGAATGGCTAAAATCATGAAACCAGGCTGTTCTTTTTTAAAAGTGACAAAATATTTTGAATTCGGAACAAATTACAAAATAATGTAGGCATAGTTACTATTCAACGTCTTTGGGAACCCTCACATGGCCAGCTAAATATGCCATGGTAAAAACTTACTTTCATGAAAATATGAAAGATTTTAAACAGTTTAATGCTAAGCCTTTTTGGTTCTTCTTATGATTACACTTGAGCCGACAACCAGTCCTACCATTTTTCCAGTATTATGCCTAGTCTAAATCTATGATGATAATGATAGATCCATGAGGCCATTTTTGTCAGCTCTAACTTGCAGCCTAAGATGCACAAATGTACTTATCTTAGTAAGTAGAAACTGTCACTTGTCGTTTTGAAAGTTACTGTACTAGAGATAAAGTTTGAGGCTGAGCAACATATTGAGGTCTGAGGCCTTGTTCAATATATTTGATATTTTGAAAAATTGTGTGATTTTGTTGATGCTTTTCATTTGATGAAGTAGTAGTCTACGAGACATAAGCTATTGCTAGACATGGAGGAAGGAATTGAATAGGAGTTCAAGGGTGTCTACTGAAATCTGATTTTAGAATTCCAGTATATTTTTTCGAAGAATTCCAGTATCACTGGAACAGCTATTAATCCAACACCTATTAGGCCTAATCCAAACATGGAGTAACAATAATGACAATTTATTCATATAATCAATAGTACAAGGTTAACCGAGTCTTGCTTGTTGGTTTTTTAATTCACTTTTGATCATAGTACTAAAGCTATTAAATTTCCATCAACAACCAACTATACCTCTTCACAGTAAACAGCTGTTTCAAAAAGCCTGCTTAACATTAATGTTCCTTTTTTTATACCTTTTATTATTATTTCGTTAAAAATAGCAATCCATAAGACCAATGTTAAAAATTAGGAATTTTTAAAACTTAAAAATAGGCCAAATTCAATTTTTCTGGGATTGAGGCTGTTTTAAAATTTATTTTTGGGCCAAAACACTCTTAAATGCTAATAGTCCAGGAAATTTAGGCTCATATAGGGCCAAACCTCAAACAAATTGCAATAGAAATTAAAATTATCCTATGAAGTCCGGTAAGGCGTCTTACATACCATATACAAAATCGGCCAAAATCGGACTGGTAGAAATCCGCCATTTTGGCGAAAACCACCGCCATCTTGGATTTATGCAAGCTTTTGGTAAATTGGATACTAAAATATGTTTTCATTGACTTAAAACATTGAAATTCATTTTATTGGATTCCTCTTTGAATTTACTTAAAGGGAAATACAGATTTAATGTATATGATAAAGGATTAAATAGTATTTATAAACATTAAAATAATAAAAATATAAAAAATTGCACTTTTTCAAGATACCACTTTTATTTTTGTGTACTTGTTCCTCCAATACACAACTTGACACTTATGATATATTGTTTAAAAATATTTCCAGTATACATAATATCAAAATGTTCCATCCAGAACATATTTTGGGATGGTAGGTACGACCTCAGTTGAAAGAAGTATACAGGGAACGTACGGTCACAGAGTAAGACTCTGTGGTACGGTGTTGCGCCGGTTGCGCGCTGCGGACCATCTGCCGAGCCGACCTCATCCATGCTCGTTGTGTCGGGACAAGTTCTAGTATATCGATGTTCAGTCGTTGGTTTTCAACCAACAATTACAATAATTATCACTTATTTCAAAGTACTAGTCGTATCACATTTATTTTTGTTAAGGTTAAACTATAGTATATCTAAAAATTTATTTTGTAATAAATATTAAAAGAGTTAATATGAATGTTTTTACTGTATAATTTTTATTGTATTCGAGAATTTTCTCTATAGGGATTACGCTATTACGGAGTAGGCATCATAAGTCCAGGACCATGTTATTTGTTCATTTTGCGGTTCCCCGCAGAGAAGCCAAAAACACCATTCGTTCACTTAATGTATATGCACAGTATCTATGTATATTACAGTATCTATGTATACCATCATACACAATATTGTATATTGTGTGTCCGTGGTACTGATAACTTTGAAAGGAACGTCCGATTTTGGTGAAATTTGGCATGGACGTGTAAGACTAGGTCTACTTTCATGAGTTCGCAAAGCAGCATGATCGGAATATGTTGACAGGGTTTTTTTGGGGGGGTTTAAAAGGGTCAAAAATGGGTTATAAACATTTTAACCTCAAATTTCGAAATTCAAAATTTTATTTGAAACCATTTAAAAAAAAACTCAAAATAATAAAAATTTGCAATTTTTAGTTTTTAACTTAGCATAACTGGTTACGGAGGAAATCCCAAAATGTGTTCCCATGTTATTCTTAAGGGAAATCAACAAAACCCTGTATCTTGCTTCTGTATTGACATAGCATTGACATAGTAACATTATCCAGGCAGGGTTTAACTTAAACTTGCTTACAAAACCCATATAGCACCAAACCTACATGCTCACCTTCATGGGATTTACGGGAAAAATAAAAAAGGGCCAGATATTATAACATTTCGTGTTTACCTACACCGATGAGGGATTAACCTACACTTTTTAACAACACTCCATGGCAGCAAACCTATAAGCCTGTGGAATATAAGGGGAAATAAAAAATCTGAAATTCCATTGAAAATTCGCTCAGTACGCAGGTTTGCAGCGACTGGGGTATTTTTATTATATATGTTGTAGATGACACAGCTGTCTTTGTACTGTTATGTTACCATTGACAGTTTAACAACAAAGGGTAATTTTTAGGAATGAACCTAAGATGGGATCAACAGGAAACAGAACATGGAACATACAATCTACAAAGAAAAATCTGGGACTAGAAGTTTTTCTTGTCTATACTGTTTATGCAAGCATTATTAGGTTGTGATACTACTTCTAAGTTGTATGGCACTGGAAAAGGTTCAAGTTATAACAAAAGAATCGTCTCATTAATCGATGTTCCAAAGTAAACAGCCCCGCTTCTGAAAAATCGGACATAGTTTCTGTTGGAGAGGAGACTTTTTTTTGTTCGGTGGGAAATCTTCTGATACGTTCGAATACAAACGTTTTAGTTCTAAAGCTGCAAGCAGACGAACCAGGCAAGCAGTACAACCTAAGACACTGCCACCAACATCCGCAGCTGTCAAGTACCACATTTTAAGAGTTTATTTTCAAGTTACAGAATGAAATTGAAACGAATCATTATCTTCTTTGGAATGAGGGTGGAGGTTAAATGCTGGAAATTTGCACCCTATAATAACAAATTTAATGCCAGCCCCTACAAAAAAATATATGTCAGATGTAACTGTAAGGTACACTGTAGATCTTCTTACTTACTTACTTACTTACTTACTTACTTCCCGCTGTACCTGCAGGCTAAACGGTATAAAATGTCATCTGTGTGCGGGGAATGTCATGTTTTTTTATATTTTTTTTATTTAAGAATTCCATTGATATTGAAGTTGGAGAAGAAAACTACGAAGACATTTGAAATGAAGTATGATTACCAATAAAACCATTGTAACAGTGATAGACTATGTTATTAAAGTTAATACGAAACTTTTAAGATTTTAAAATAACAAATGCGTTATACGTGATACTTTTAATAGTTATACTTTGCAATAAAACCCTAATTTCGTTATTTTGTTACTGATATATCATTTTTTCAAATCAGTTTTAAAACTAAGGATCCTTAGGGATCATAGCAGGTAGTTGAGTGGTTAAAGAGCCTTTGAATCTGAGGTTGCCGCGGTTCGATCCTGAGAAAAGTTTGTGCTTTTTGAATGGTTCGATACTGGACCAAGCTGCCTTTGGTCATTGGGCTATTAATTAATCATCCTGACAAATGAAACAGCTGCTATTTGTCAGTAACAAAGCTAAACTTCATCGGATCCATCACAATCATCACACTCACCCTTCAGTCATACTCGTCTTAAAATAGGCACCTGAGAGTGCTTAGGTGTTTTAAATAAAGTAGGCCTATCCAAAGTAGGCAAAAGCATATAAAAGTTAAATATTGGTCTAAAAGATCGTTTCAGTAATAAAACAAACTTATCAATGCTATAAGAAAATTAATTACAGATTCATCAATCCTATCAGGGTAAGTTAAAATTGTCTAACATCACTGCTACTGAATTTGAAAACTACCAACTACTGGAAACACCAGTAGGCCTATTGATATACCGGCACCGCAGATGACGCGTCGTCGCGCGCACCACCGTACGCGCTCCCCGTCTACTTGTTTCAAATAAGACTGTACCCACCATAACACCTAAAATATGTTCTGGATGGATTATTTTGATATTATGCTTACTAGAAATATATTTTGCAATAAATCGTATCAAGTTGTATATTGGAGTAACAGGAATTAAAAAAAAATAAAAGCGGTACCTTCAAAAATTGCATTTTTTACACTTTAATGATTATAAAACCTATTTGATACATCATCAGATACATTGAAGTTATATTTTTGTATAAGAAAATTTAAAGAGGAATCCCATAAAATTAATTTTAATGCTCTAAATCAATTTAAACACACTTTAATAATAACTTTTTGAACATCTTGCATAAATCCAAGATGGCGGATGGTTTTTCTCCAAAATGGCGAGTTTCCGCCAGTCCGATTTTGGCCGATTTGTAATATCCTATATAAGACGGCTTTAGGTACCTTGTGCAATAACTTTTATTTCTATTGCAATTTGTTTGACCTTTTACGATAAATTTCCTGGACTATAAGTTTAAGCAAAACCTACCCGCTAGATTTCAAGATCGTGGAACACACACAATACATACTGTACCATACTCATAGTATAGGATTAAAATAGATTTTTGTATAAAGATAAAACAGTTAGGCCTATGATTAATAAGTAGTATTTTCCAACAATAACATTTTTTAATATTTTTTAACCATATTTTGTGAAGGCCCCTAACTCACTCTATAGCCCTCCGTTCCACTTTATTTTGCATTTATTTCATAAAAAAAAATAATAATAATAATAAAGAACATTGAAGAACATTAAAGAACTGCGTATTAATTATATATTGTACTTATAACATAAATAACTCTGATACCGTATTATGTGTCTTACAGATAAATCGTGTATTTACCTAGATATGAGTAATGTATTTTGATGTTTATAATTAACTTTAGACTATAACTTTTTACTGTACTTCGCCTGAATGTTATTTATTTCCAATCGTAATATAAAGCCAATAAATTTTTTCCAAGTTTCAATAACAGACATAGGCCTATCACAAAAATAGACTTCTTTGATCAAAATAATAATGCTAAGTTATCCGAAAATCTTCCATCTCAAGCTGGAACGGGGGGCACTTTATCCATCTGAGGCCTGTTATAATAAAAAAAAAAATCCTAACTTAGCCAAACAAATGCAACCGTAACCCAGACTAACATAACCTAACCAAAACATAGACTTATAACTTGAACATAGGCTAGCCTAATGAATCTGGCATTCATGTCGGCATAGGCCTATGGCATTTTTCACAGTTCAATTTGAGTGGTTATAGACGAGACCGCCAAACTCAAGTGGTAGGCCTATTTTTGTGATTCCTGTTCCCTTAAATCCCGATCCATAAAATAACCTAGGCCCTACAATAGGTCTAGAGGCTTGGGCAGGTTCAAATTCGTCATCACCACAACTAAATGGCCTAGATAATTAGCCTACAATAAATTATAACAAATTCTTAATCAAATTATTAAAAACTTAAGCTAAATCCAATGGCCTAAGGCAAAAATCACTGGCTGACACTCGAAGTCGGAATCGGGAAAGATAAGAGCCAAGGCTTAGGATTAAAATTATTTACCTCTAGGAAATGGGTCTTCTTCGAAATAAAACTTGATTAACAATTTTAAATATACCTTAACACATAAAATAATAGGAGATTTGTTCAGAATTTAATACAAAAACTGATATAACCTAATCCGCAAATAAAAATGGCGGGATGGCTTATATACTACTGTGTTACTAGCGTAAGCGTAGCCTAGCGGGGTAGCGGTAGCGGAGTCAGCGGACAGCAAGATGACTGTAGTGCTACAGGTGAACTACATCCCTTAAGAGCAATAATGGTGTCACTTTCTCCGACATCCGTAGATGTCACCTTAGAGTTTTTGTTGGATAACAAAGTGTTTAAGAAACCCCATTACTCTTTGTTGCCTGCAAGTGTTGCCAACACTGCAGGAAACAACAATAGTTCTCGTTTGCGTTGGAGATTTTTTGTATATATATTTATTCTAAAATAACACTTCCTCAATTTAGAGGTCATGACTCACCATCCGCCGGCGACGACTCCCTTGTTCGTTGTTTCTACTGGCCAGTTTTTTAAAATTAATGTCTTCGTGTCGTGTGTGTTGTGTTTTGTGCTTTTTACTGAACTATGACGATTGTTCCATGTTACTGTGAACAAGATAATGACGCTTGATGTTTTTATTAACTTGAAAATGAACTCTATTGAAGTTCGAAACCAATGGTAGTTATAACCATTTCACAGGATCACTTGGCGACAATCCAGGTAATTTAAACCTTTTGATTTATATTAAGTGATCCAGAGGCTATTCCACGATGATAATAATTTTCGTAATGCATGATCACATTTTCCCATTTAAACAATGTTATGGCTCCTTTTTTACACTGTTTAAATGGTAAAAATGGTCAGGCATTACAAAAATAATTCATTTCTATTTCTTTATCCAATCTCAACAAAAAAGGTATCAATAAAATCTACATAAAATGTAATTTTTATAAATTTTGCAATTTTTGTCAAGTTAAAGTTTTTTATGAAATTTGTCAACCACTATAATTTTAATGGCCGCCATTTTGAGACGGAAAATAATATTTAGGTACAATTTGGCACAAAATAGATCGTAATAAGACAAACTCTTGTGGAAAATGTCAGATGCTGCACTTCAAACCGTTTATAAACTATGGATTAAAAAAAAAAAAAAAAAAAAAAAAAAAAAAAAAAATATATATAAATAAATAAATAGATAGGAATATTTTCCAGGGACTTAAGTTTCTATGGAGAAATATGTTCATCCTACACTAAACAATTAGGATAGGATTTACCGTTATGGACTTTACAACCATAACGGTGTACACCTCTGTCCAGAGAGTTATGGGACACCCTCTGTACTTACCAAATTATATATTCAAGATTTTTAACTGTTATAAAATGGCAAATAGTGCATTAAAACAATAAAATAAACTACAATTGAAATAGTTAAAAAAAGACTATAGACCACAAAAAAACATCTAGTTTATTCAAATTATGATTCAACCCGGAAGTAATTACAAATTAATAATATATTTTGACTGATCCTTATGTAAAATTATATGAGAGAAATGATGGTGAAAAGTCTACCACTCTCCAAAGCTACGTTTGCCTGTTATGGCCAATTTTTCAAAATGGCGGCTATAGTTTTATAAGTCTTTGCTGATATCTTATGAACCGTTAAAGACAGGTAAATTTTGTAAATTATTAGTAAACTTTCAAAAATTAAATATTGCACATTTTGACATATAATATGTATTGGTTTTTATATTTAATAAGGGCGATATTGCTCTTTAAAGCTCTTTCAACTGTTGACTTTTAAGTGAATTTCTTTTGTTGGGAAAACCATATTACGGTGGTGCCAAAGGTTAGATATAAGTCTTTAACCATGTTAACGTTTTACTGCAGGGTCCCCGATATCAAAAACACCATTCATTAAAATTTTCATATCTGCATATATACGGTACTTTTATTAAGATTAATAATAATGGTTATTATGATAATAATTATTATTACCTTGACTAGCAGCATAGCCACCTTTAATACATATATACTGTATTAAAGGTGGCTATGCTAGCACTCAATCACCGAACAAGTTCATATTATTTCAAGTGTTCTGAATAACAAGAAACACATTTAATGAACACAAGTAAAAAGAAGAATGGAGTTTAAAAGCCCAATAAAGTACTTTGTAACAGAGGATTACGCTGGTTCTATAAAAAAATCCAAGTAGTGGGATGATTACTGTAACATATTACTTAATACCCTTTGGTTCAAAAGAGCTCGAACAGGTTTCTTAGCAAAACATTCATATTTGAAATCAACGGAATTAGGGATCAACACTGGGAAATGTCCATATAACATTACCTGTACGTTTTAATAATGATTTATTTTACAAATTTCTACCATAAATTACAAATGAACATAGACTGCTGAGCATCATGGAGCCTGAAAGACAGTAAGATTTACATGTAAATATCACAAAGCTGATACAGTAGCCCTCAGAACCACCTTCCAAGGAATCGCACCGAATAGGCCAGAATAAGCCAAAAGCTGGTTTTCAATAAATAACACCAGATTCATCTAGGGTAAATATAAATTGAGATAGAAAATATGAAAAATAATAAAAGTGTGAAAAAAGGTTGGATACACCTTTATCCTGTTTGTAATAGAACTTGCTTAAAATAATAGTTGACCAAGTAAGTAAAATTTGAACATTTAATTTTCTATTAATTTCTTGATTATCATTGTTACTATGTGTGTTGTTAATCACAAATTAATAATAAGACACATTGTACATCAAAACAACAGTTTTTATTAAAATAAACACAATAATACAAATACAAATACACAAAGGTAATAGTAATATATTTTGGCGTTCTATATGTTGCCATCTTCAGACCTACGTGACTGTCACATGATGTAGGAGATGTGAAGATGGCAACACCAAAATATATTATCTTTGTGTATTTGTATTATTGTGTTTATTTCAATAAAAAGTGTTGTTTTGACGTACAATATGTGTCATATTATTAATTTAATATCCAAAACAATATTGGGAAATTTTTTTTAATTGAGTATGGGCATCATAGCCTGTTACTTTGCCTATATAGCTGTGATGCCCATACATAGCCATAGCACCTGGAGGGGGGAGAGGGGTGGGCTGAAGCTGATCCCCCTTTTGTGCCTTGTACAGCAGACGAGAGTTATTTCCTAGAGGAAGGCGCGAATGGAGGGGGTTGAGATGGCTACTGCTATACTATTAAAATAAAATATCAACCTCAACAAGTAAATAGTTTTGGACTTAATCACTGTCTTCTTCGGAAAGAATAAACTGGTGTTTATTAACTGGGGAAACAAAAATCTTCAAATCAAAGTAATTGCAGTTCTTAGCATTTAGTTGTAAATGATTAGAAAAACAATAAAATTAAATAAATAGGATAAATAATTTTTAGTTATTAAAAAATATGAATACTAAAAATAGCATGTCTTAAAAAAACAAATTGTTTTTGTAACCACTGTCATAAAAACTAGCCCTCCATTGAGTCCTTTTCGTAAAAATTTTCTAAAAATGTTTAATATCTTCAGTTTAACCAGAAATAAAACGGCAAAGAGGCAAAAGACTAAAAAGTTTATATGAATAGACAAGTTTAAAGAACTTTTGTATATTTATATCATTTTATAATGTTTAAGAGAAAAAATGCTAAGTTGGGTAAGTTACTTTTTGAGGTAGTCCTGTAGTTACTTTATTTTATCAGGGGGAAGAGATAAAAGAAAGTTCTAAAATATAAAATTTGCTTGTTCGATCCAGAGAGAAAAAAGTTGTCTAAACTGATACGTTTGCCATTCGGCTATCTTTGTCAAGTGTGCTTGAACAAATAGGACAAATTATTAGTTTAAGATATATTTTAAGATATTTTATTTGAAACACCGACGCACTCTGTGGTGCGTATTTGAAGGTGAGTATGACTGAAGGGGTGAGTGTAATGATTGTAATGGATCAGATGAGGAGTAGCTTTGTTACTGACAAATATCAGCTGTTTCATTTGTCAGGATCATTCATTAATGGCCCAATGACCAAAGGCAGCTGGTTCCAGTATCGAACCATCAAAAAGCACTAACTTTTCTCAGGATCGAACCGGCAACCTTCAGACTCAAAGGCAAGCTCTTTAACCACTCAGCTACCCAGCCTTTTAGTTAGTTACACAGGTAGTAGACACTCGATAGACTGATAGTCTTCGGTCCAACACACTCTACAATTCGGTAATGCCTCAGCAACTATGTCTCTCAACAGTGGAATTTTTTTTATTCATAGAAAATGTTCTTAAGACTTTAGTTGTGTTTCTGGGTTTATTTAACAAAATAAACTTGTTTTTAAAGTAGCTTGTTATCTGTAACCCATTTAACCCTAGATTTGTAAAGTGTCGTTTGAGGGACTACGTGATTAGTATTTTTGAATTTGACGCCCAAACTGATTGTTGTTTTTTCTTTTCCGCCAATGTCAGCGTGGTTACCTTGTGGCCCGAGTAGTGGGTGGAAGGGATACGTGTTTCCCCTGTTTGTTCCATGATAATAGTTACGAGTAGTCAGATTGATGAAACCTTACTGATGCCATGATTTTTACATGGGGTTTTTATGTGGCTGCTCTGTGTTTTATGGAATGATAACACAATGATAAACGTAATCAACGTCTACAATACAGTTTTTAAAGAAGAAAAGAAACTCTCAAGGAGGCAGTTTGTCAAAAGTATTCATTGTGATTGCCAAATCATGGATCGAGCACCCTTCACAAGTGCAAAACATGTATCAAGCACCATGTGGCTATAATGGCAAATTATATCCAGTATTCTTCAAATGGACATCCTTGCTCCTCTAACAATCCAAATCAAACTCAAGGACGAAAAATCTGTCACTTCTGCCTCTCAAAGAAACACTGGATGACGTCACACTTCTGCAACCACAAACTGACACTCCCAGATGTGCGGAAAACATCAGGTGCAATAGTTGCAATAGTGCAACGACCGTGTCAACTGACTTAAGTTACTCCAAGCTTAATGAACAACCTCCGTTTCAAGAGTTGTAACCAACTAAAAATTCTTATTGTACACTATTAAGTGTTTATACATTTTTTTAAAGGTAGTCTCCCAGAGGAAACCTTATACTGTTTAGGTATTTTTTAAGGAACTTATTAATCTAGGGTTAAACACTTTTTGCTTTGTTTTACCCTTTGATGAGTGGTTATTCAGCATTTTTAAAATGATACCGTTAATTCTCCACAATCCCCCATACCGACAGGGTTCGTATCCCATTAGCGTCGGAATTATTGAGAGTACTGTAAGTAGTTAAAATACAAATGGTGGGGTACTCACTTTGAAACCATGAAAATACATTGGCTAAGTGTCTAAAAAGTTACAATGTGCGTATCACAATTTCAAATACAGGAGACTCTCTCTTAATAACCAACTTGGACAAGACAGTGGCTGGCTAACAAATTGGCCAGTTAAATCGTTGTACCTACAACAACGTTAAATTATAGTTCTTGATGACCAGAAGAAGATGAAAAATAACACTTAATATATTACTGTATGACTACTAACATCCTAACCTTATTTTATCAGTTAGGTAACATAAGCCAATCACATCCGATCACAGATGGAAAAGACTAAACTAAATTTTTTTTTATTGCGATCTAGTAGAATAAAGTTCAAATAACATATTCACTTCTGGTAGCGTTAAATTAAGTTTCTTTCAGGGAAGTCAATTAAATTGTTCTCTGAAACTAACTGTAATATGAAGTGTAATTGATTTTAAAGATAGATATAAAAATAACAAGACCCGTCATTTCTGGCAAAACAAAACCGAGCAAGGCAATGTTATGTTAAAAAATGGGTAGTTAAAAAGAAGTTGGTTTTATAACAAGGTAGACCGGTTAAAGCAGAGGCCGGTTAAGAGGGAGCCTACTGTAGGGATTTATCTTGAAAATTGTGTTCCAAAATTAAAACACCGTAAATGGGTATTTTTGTTTTGTTTGTTTGTTTGATCAATTAAGAAATGGTCGTTCTACAGTGGTTTAGATTAAAATTCCATAATAAGGAAATAAAAAATTGATTACAAGGAATATTTTTCTTTATCTTTTTTTGGAAATTCAAGTTATTAATTCTTAATTGTTACGATTGACCGTATATTACACCAATATAATTTCACTATTTTAATAATTAATTGGGCAAAATATTGTGTGGGAAAAATACTCTTGTCAGTGCCCGCCAAAAAATCCCCTGTGTACAATAGCTAGTACAGATCTGGGTTAAAAAAATGGCTTCAGCTAGTAAAATGGTACATCCAGGCCCGGATTAACACTTTTTGACGCCCTAGGCCAAAGGTCACAACTACGCACCCCCCCCCCCCCAAAAAAAAGCTGATTCATGGGCTAGGTACTTTGGCTGTTGTATAAAATCAAAAAACTATTTAATGAATGTGATGATTAGCATTTTTGTAACTTTCATCCATTAATGTAATCCTTTTGCATCATTTAATGTACAATTTTACCACCATATTAATTTTAGATCTGAAATCAAATATTATTTAATTGTAATACAGAAATAAATTTAATTCCAGGCCAAAGGAACAAAGGGCCGCTGTTTACCGTCAATTAGGGGCATCTTACTGCTGGTCGGGGGTGCTCTTCACCGCTGATCACAGACGCTATTTACTAGGCCAGTTTTGGGGGCGCTCTTTACTGCCGGTCAGAGGCTATGTTTAACATTGGTCAGGGGCGTGATTTAACTCTGATCAATGGTGCTATTTATTACCGATGAGAGGGCGATGTTTACTGCCAATCGGGAGTGATGCTCTTGACCGCTAATCAGGGACAGTTTTTCCCGCTGACCAGGGGCACTCGTTCCCGCCGCGAAGGAGCCCCTCGGGTCCTGGCACATTAGGGGGTCACCTAGTTTGCCTTAATAGATATTTGTTCTTTCTCTTTTGCCAAATATTCTATTTACTCTTGTTATTAAAGAATTTAATAGTAATATTGTGAATAAACAAAAAATTAAATTTTATATACGGTTAAAAAATTTTTTAATGAACCCTAGTGTAAAAAAGGCCCGTTAGACGCCCCCCCCTTTGCTGATGCCCTAGACCATGGCCTAGGTTGGCCGAGTGGATAATCTGGGCCTGGGTACATCTAGCAAAATCCACCATAAGAGCAGACAGTTGGGTGGTATCCTTGAGGTATTTTGGCTATCAACTAAAATGTTACATTTATTATAAATTAATTTTTTTTAATAGTTATAATTGGCATTGGCATCACACTTGCTCTCCTAGAATGTTTAGCTTCTATGATGTAGTTAGAGCAAGATTCTATAAAAATTAAACTAAAAATCACATTTTATAGTGTTATTTCTTAAATTGATTTTATTTATACTCGATCTAAGAGGTTTGTATGTTGTGTAAATAATATTTGGTAACAAATTTAATCCCTTGCAAACAGAAGGAAATGTATATATGACTATTAACTTAGATGACAAGTAAGTAATGAAAAACAGAAAAAAATGTTGGCACTCGTATATTTTCAAAAAAAGAAACCTAAAGATATATTTTACATAAAACAAAACTGAACACAATATAAAAGAGCTGTGGTCAAAACTTTGAAATGAAATCACCGAAATAAAATACAATGTAATAAAACTAGTAAGGTTTCTTGTGGAAAATAATTATAAATAACAATAAAGTTTGGTGTTTGCATAAAGTAAATAAAAAATGAACACTTTTATATATTCCTAATAAACTACAAGATAACAATATAACACTTAACAGTTTTATAAAATATATATACAAATACACAAATAAAATTATTCAACCTTCTTTTCTTAAGGATATTGCGCTTTTTATATAAATTTTTACAAGTAAAATATAGTTTAAACTCTAGAAGTTTTAACAAATATCGTTGTCAAGATTTTGAACTGAAAACTACAAAAATTAAACTATACAAAGATATCAAATACTGATTTAGACTATAAAATTAAAATGTTATGACAGGATTTAGATTAAAGACTAGATATCAGTACGATTTATATTGAAATATTTATCAAAACATTCTCAAATTAATTTGCGATCAAATGCAATAGACTTGTAAAATTGATTATGTTTCACAACTATTCTTCGATGAGTTAATCTACTGAGCTTTCATTCTCTAATAGAGACTTTCATCTATAAACATTTTCTTAAATATTTACAAGAAAGCCAGTAGGGCTTAAAAAAACACTGATGAATATATTTTGCGTCACAACACGTACAGTTTTCTAATACCAATTACAGTAATTCTACCCCTACTTGAAACAGCACAGCTATCACTACTGTATCTACTTGTATACTTTTGGTCATGTGTCATTTGATATACTATACAAAGAAATTTCAAAACTTAATTCATAGGTATATTAAATTAAAGTGGCCAATCAAAGAATGTTTATCACATAATCCTCAGATTACATATATAATGGAGGAGTTTAAAATTGCGAATATAAGATGGCAGAATTCTGTTGAAAACTTTGACACTCAATATTATATGTCTTCTGTTTCGGGTCATTTTTTACAGTGAAAGGCCAAGGTAAAGTTCTTTTATCTTGAAAGTATTCCATAAAAATTGTGTTTTCAAGTTTAGCGTAGAGTAATAACTATTTAGTTCTGAACTTATATTCTTCAATATCCTATGTATAAAGAGTGTCAAATTGTCATAGTGTTGCAGTATTGAGTTAAACAAATTTTTTCTGCGTTTGAAGTTTATTGTTGGTGATGGTGTTCATGTTATTGTTTAGTAAATTATTGCAGACATTTTCCATCACTGATTAGTAAAACAAATTCACGACCTTTCGGAATCTGGAATCTGATCCCGTCTTCAGTTGGAACTACATCTAGGTATTTCTTCCACCTGAACGGGATCAGATTCCAGATCCCAAAACGTCTTGAATTTGTTTTACAATTCAGTAATGGAAAATGTCTGTAATAATTTACTAAATAATATTTGTTTCTGTCAATTAATTTCTTGTCATCAACTGAGCATACGATGGAAAAAGTTTATAAAAAAAAAATTATAGGATATAGTAGTAAAACTAACTTTTAAAACACCTGCCCTGCAATGAGCTACTTTTAGTCCAATTTTAAAAAGATTATAAACACTAAATGTACCAGTGTAGCACCTAAACATTGACGAACACATAAAATTGAGGACGATTGTTGGCCACAATTATAACTACTCTATCACTGTACAGTTATAATATTATTTTATTTTAAATGTCCAAAACATTCACAGTCAGCATTCAGATTGTTTTAAGTTGTAGACATTATTCAGGCGAAGACATAAAGTCGGTTCTTTTAGTTTTCCAAAATTTTACAGAAATGTAGTACTTGGAACTGTTTAAGAAACAAACTTCTCGATATTGTTATAAATAATTGTAGAAATAAGTATGAACAAAATAGATACAGCGTTTGTGTTGCAACAAAATTTTTCTTCTAAAACCTTTAAATTTTTTAAAATTAGGAAGTAACACGTTCCTCCTCAATCAAAATAAAACTCAGAAATCACTTATAATCACTTTCTTCACGGAGGGAATGTTAGTGTACCGTTTGAATACTGCATTCGGCAAGCTTGTATAAAATAGCACGTTTTGTGCGGCTAGATTAGAACGTGGTGTTCGGTAAGGTTAGGTTAGAATCGTGCCGGTGGTTCATCTTCCACCGGCTGAACCCGCCCCTACAATCGCTCTGAGATAAGCACCTTGGCGGGGACGTGGAGTGAGTCGCGGCGCACCGCGTACGACACGATGATCCCCAGGGCTACCAACACCATGGCGAGCGCATTGATCACAATGGCCTCCTGGCTGAACGTCTTGTAGTCCTCCCTGCAACACACCAATGTTGGTAATACTTACGCTTCAAAGGTGAAGAGGATTATTACCTATAAAATTGGTAAGTGAACCAATGATGTGGACCTTACTGTCACAAACAACTAAAATTATACAGCTCAAAAAAATTATCAGCCCAGTATTGCTCTATGGAGTTAAAACGTGGACATAAGAGAACTTTACAAGATACAGGTTGTGTATTTAAGTGTAGAGCAATCAGATGGGCTGGACATGTTTTGAGAAGAGAGGAACAATAACTTAAAAAAAAATTAAAAAAAGAGGAATACAGAAGGAAGATGATTATGAAGAAAGCCATGACAAAAATTGTGGAGTCAAGTTAAGGCGTATCTTGGTCTAATAAGAGTAACCGAGGAAGATGCAGGAGATTGAGAAAGATGTAGGGGCTATTTTGGTGCGGCCAAATATCCTCTTTGATATGCATGGCCCATTCTCCTTAGACAGGACTGTTAATTAATAGCCCAACAGCGAAGGGTATATCTAGGGACCTACAGTTTAACGTGGGATCCGAACCACAATTTCGACCTCATATATACGAATTGGTCTAATTATGAGGATGGTCTTTATCCGTGAACTAGTATTCACTAGTGCAGACGTTAATCGAGGGAATATTGCATTCACAAGCCATCGCTTATAACTATCCACAATTCGTGACCTCCAAGTAGCTGGATTACAGGACGAAGCCACCGTCCCAGTTATGTACATAGTATAAGCTACCTTACAAAACAGTTACTGGTAGTTTAAAAGTTTGTTAAAAGTAGTTTAGCCTAATTATAAAGTATATAATTATTTTTACTTTATTATTTTTGTAAGTTAACTCATGATTTTGTAACCAGAATCAATAGAAACACTTTTTTTAGGGATGGACACCTTTTCAGAGACAGAGACTAGTAAATTTTTAGAAAGATCCATCTGGCTTGAATCTTAATTCAATTTATATACCTTGATGCTTTAAAGTTAAGGTTTTGATTATTTTAGATGAGATTTTTCTGTGCATTTTGTACAAAAATATTTGTTCATTTCTCTGAGTGCTTTTCTTTATAATAGAACCTGGTTTTATTGTCTAAAGAAGCCTAAGAATAAACAATTAAGTATTTCCAAAAACTGTGTAAGTCACGCATGAATTAAACAAAACCACGGTCAATATCACCACTCTTTTTCTATGAATTTTTTTTTCTTATTTTTATTGGTCTGACGTTATTATTAATTTCAACCATGCACCTATAATTTTATTCTTATTTGAGTATGGCATTTAACTTTACAATTATTTATGTGAGCTTTTTGCTCACATAAATAAAAGATGTACTTATAATTCAAAAAAAGGTCATCAGAATCATGGCAAAAGCAAATACCCAAGACCACTGCCGCCCACTTTTTATTAACCTTAAGATTTTAACTGTTGTTAATTTATATATATTTAATATCCTGTTAACTAGTTTTAAGAATTACAACTCTCACTGTGTTAGAGGCGACTTTCATAATTTTGACACTAGAAATAGAGGAAAAATTGATGTACCCTTTGTAAGATTAGAAAAGTCAAAGTCAAATTATAGAACGTTGGGATTAAAATGTTTAAATAAGTTGCCAATGGAAATCAAGCAGCAGCCTTTTAAAACCTTTAAAAGACAAACATTGCAGTGGTTGCTTGATCACCCCTTCTATGACCTCAGGGAGTTTTTAGATACCCCCTCAAAGGACATCTTAATGTAAGTAGAGTTTGCATTTGTACTGATTTTTGTTCTGTTCGCTGTGTGGTTTTTTTTTCTCTCAATTTTATGTATTTTTATTTATTTATTTTTACTTGATATGATCCAATTATGTCCTCACCGCCCAAAGCCTACCTTTTTCTTTATATCATTTTCTCTCGTAGGCCTAGTAGACTATATTAGACAATTAAATGAAATGACTCAATGTATCTTTTAGAACATGTTGAAACTGTTGACGCACCAATGCATGTATTATGTCTTTTGGATTAATAAATGATTCTGATTCTGATTCTGATTCTTGCATAAATTAGGAAAGTTTATACAAAGAAATTATTTTTAATTTATTTGCCTAAGTGGGGTGTTTTACAAGAATGTGAATGAATATATTTAATGTTTCTATTGACCTAATGATTGGAGAAAAGCAGAATTAATTTATTTAACCAAGTGTTTCTATTCACCCCAAATTGTGAGGTGAACATAACACTCTTATTTTCCTGCTTATTGCTTTATTAACACGTTCGCTGCGGCATGTAACCGATCGGTTACAAAGGCGTTCCTTCGCGGGTGCGGATGTATCCCATCGGTTACATATGTCAAGATAATGCGACTGCTTTTCCTATAGCGTTTGAGAAGGAAACACATATTGTGCATTAGCGTGTAGGTAAGAGTTTTGAGCTTTTCGATCACTTGTGATTAGAATATATTCTGCAGGTTTTTAATTTCGCGCTATCGTTGGAGGAATGTAAATATAGTTCAGCGTGGGGGTTGAGTTTCGACATTTTATATGCCGCAGCGAACGTGTTAAAAAAATTGATTAGTGGTTTGTGTAGAGGAAAAATGAATTAGCTTTGAAAAAATAAACTTTAAAAATAAAGTAAATGCAGGATGAGTTAAAAGGTAGAAAAGTGTTTCCATTTACCCTATTTTACAGTTATAAAAAATCATTGACAACAAGTAACAATAGGTTTAAAGACAAATTTTATATGCTTTTACTGGAGAGTTATATGATTTTTATTTTGTTCTTTAACGAGGGATGTTTATGAGGAACTTTTCTTTATTTTAAATGTATTTGAAATTTTCTTCAAAAAGTATTTTATTGTTTTGAATTAGTATCATGTTATTTTTATTATTGATGCCATTTCTTATAAGTATTTGCATGTACAAAGAAAAATAAAGTTGATTGATTGAACTTAAAATGGAAATTTGTAGCAAACATTTTTTAAACCACCTTTTACAACTTCGCTCTTCCATGTAAAGATATTTTAATCGTTAATGCTTAAAACTTCCTTAAAATATTGGAGACTCACAACCTATGTCCAAAGTCCCAGGACAATAACTTTAAAACTGGTTGATACTAGTTGCGAAGTTGACATAGGGCACAACAAACGAAGTTGTCATAACACTGTGGTAAGTTTTTTGGCTGTCCACTATGATAATTTCCCTTCGTTCATAATCCATTCATGTTCAAGATAGCGGGGGGTTAACGCGGACTGAATGTAAACCCCTAGCTGGAACATATGTAGACAGCAGGGGGTGAGGAGAAATGCTATGGGCATGGAAACCCCTCGCTGGTACATATGTTCAAGACAGCAGGAGGTGAGAAAAAATGCGACGGGCATAGAAACCCCTAACTGGAACATGAGTGGACAGTCCTGTGTCTCACCCTTTCTCTTCCTTCAATATCCCATCCTTCTGGGGGCTTGCGCAAAATGCCCATTAGAGGCAGACGTTCTCAACGGTTTGGCCGGGGTATCCTTATCCACCAATAACAACAACAACATTGTCTAAGAGTACTAGAATTTTATTTATTTTTTAATGTTCGCCTTACCCTAGGTCGTAGTGGACCTTCTGCGTGAGGCCAGTGACGCAGGTCATGATGGCCATCATGAAGGTGGTGACTCCGAAGCTGGCGTGCACTGGAACCAGGGCAGCTCTGAACGCAGCCGTCGCCCCCTCACAGCACAGCAGCACGATGAAGCTGAAGAACCCGACCACAAACTGCCAACATCATGGAGCGACATTAGTGACGAACATTCGTGGTAGGACTGAAGCTAAGGCATAATTGTGCCACAACTCTATTTTACTCTTTTGATAAGCTGTATTAAATATAACCAGTAACAAGGCCAAATTACACTACCTAGCCAAAGCTGCTAAACGGTTAATCGTCGGATAAACCCATATATTTTCACATTTTAGCGAATTACCCTACAGGGAATACAGTATTATGGTAGTAGACACGGTAAGACCTAATTCCGGGACCATGATCCTTTTTTGTTTTGAGGTTACCGGAAGCCAAATAAACTGTTCAAATTCAAATATATGTGTGTCTTTCAACACGATAACTCTCGCACAGAACCTCCGATTTTGGTGAAATTTGGTACAGAGGTGTAACACAGCATTCTTCAAGTTAAATTAGAAAACTAGCATGATCGGACTATTGAAATGGGGTTTATGAGGTTCTCAGACTGTAAAAAGTAGTTTTTTTTTGGCATTTTTGGACCTCAATTTTCAAAATTCAACAAGTTTAACTAAAACTATTTAAAAGAGCAGCTTAAGTAACAATCAATTTACTATTTTGAATTTTTAACTTGGCTTAACCCTTTCCACTCGTATGTCGGGGCAACCCCTTTGCAAGCCGCATTTGCTACGTTGTCACATGTCGGGCCTGACCCCCAAAAACAAATTGGCATTTTGGAGGAAAAATGTGGTTATTTTCCATATTTCAAAGTCGTAGTGGCACACTCAGTAAACATAAGTGAAAAGTAGCAAAATCACTGTTGACCAAGGTGCAAATCTCAAAGAATCAACCGATCCCGTTAACTTCCACGCAAGCCTGCCACCGCTTATTTTACGTTGACCCTCCCACCAACGTTACCACAGATCGGCTAACCCTTTAAGAGTTGCACCACCAGGTCAGATTTGGTCATGTGCTGATTCAAACCCACGCCGTAGACATCCTGGCCAAGGTTGCTACGCCTTAGCCATCTCAGCTAACATGACCGGCCTCCTAGATGAAAATTAAGATTTTGATCGGTGCCCTTTCCAAGCGGGGAAGGTTGTAAGCCGTCAGGAAGTGAGTTGGCTATGAGAGCGCAGCACTTAACTGCTGCTCTCTATTCACAGTACATTTTGTTTTTCAAAGAATTAAATGCAACTGGATAGGAATAGGCTAGACTAGAAAATGAGAGAGGAAAAGGTAAACAAATTACGGAGAATAGCCAAAAATACTTTTCCCATGTTCATTTTATGGGAAATCAACAAAAACCTGTATCTCACTTATTTATTGACATAACTTGGTAAAATTTGGTATTTACATTCACTAGTGGATTTAAATGATATTTCCTTACAACACCCATATGACAGCAATACATCTCACCCCCATGGGTTTTAAGAAGAAAATTAAAAAGGGCCAAATATTGATACAATTTGATATTTACCTTACATAATCATTACATTTCCTAACAACTGACTTTTTCTAACAACACCCTATGGCAGCAAACCTATATACTCAATCTTATGGTGTTAATGGGGAAAATACAAAATCTCAAATTCCTTTGGAAATTCACTGTGTATGCAGGTGTGCTGCGACGGGGTGTTACCTTGTTACCTTGTTATTTGTTACTGAAAATAAAAGTAACCTTCCAGAATGCCTGAGTAACATACGTACTTGGAACGCGAAGAGGCCCATGGTGACGAACCCCATCCAGCTGTGCATGGAGTAGAAGTGCGGCTTGGGAGGGTCGTGGAGGTTCTTGGACTCGAACACGGCGAGGCCGCCCAGCACGATGCAGGGGATCGCCAGAGCGTGGAAGATCATGTGGAACAGCTTGACGTAGATCTTGCGGCAGCACCTGCTGATCCGGTACAGCAGCATGGCTGGAACGTGAGACCGGAATTGTAATGCCGCTGAGTTTGCAGGAACTCTAATTTTATTAACAACTAACTTTAAACTCTAGCTCTAGGAGTCTACTTAGGAATGATTTATTTCCTATGTAAATGCACACTGTAATAATTGTAAATTGTTGTAAGGAATAAAGTTTGTTTGAGTTTGAGCTGAGTGTTATTCGTTGATTTCTTAACTCATGTTTCTGGCCTCAAGAGTGTTGACTATGTATCCATTTACAGAATCGTTAAAACTACAATATTTATGACCTTAAATTTCATTGAAAACTTTGTGAAATGGTGTCTTATTGCTTTGTTTTTAATACAGTTTTCTCAAAATGCACTGGACTACAATTTTTCTTCGAGTTACTTTGAGTTCCACAGAGGAATAGTTTATAGAGATAACGTACAGTACGTTCACACACATATTACAGTGACAGCAGATAGATACTAGACAGGATGTGTCACCAACCGACTGGCAAATCGTGACCGTGTGGCTAGGATTTGACTTTATACAGAGTTCTGAATAGAAAATTTCGAGATGTAGAGGTAAATATAGCCTCTACATTGGAGGGAAATGCAAATAAAATACAACTTATTTCTTGTACCAAACTGTTACAAAGGTAAGTTTTGTATTAATTTGACTTATAGAGGTAAAATATAACAATAAAATTATATAGAGTTTATGTATCGTGTGTTTATTTAAATTGCACAGGCTTTTCCAAAAGGATTAAAAATAATTTGAGGGAAGGAGGATTTCGAGTTATTATGTTTGTGTTACTGGTAGTATAAGTTGACTGATTACTGAATGTTTATGTCATTCTACTTGACTATGTCCCTTTAAAGTTAAAAATAATACATTTATTTCATTAATTGGAAAAATACTATAAATCAACAGATATTATTGGCAAAGAACTTTTAAAATAAAATTTGAAAAAAAGGTTTCCTCCCATCCCAAGGGTTTATTCTAACCAACATTCACACTTCAGTAGTGTTTAACCTTAATATTATATCCTATAACCAAATCTACCCTTCCCTTCCCAAAGCTGTGCTTTTATAGGTGTTACCACAAGAGGAAGTTTCGTCTACACACCTCCAATCTTCTCCACAGTGAAAATTTGATTTTACCTGACCACAAACTGACTGCTGACTGTAATATGATCCCTGATGTGGCTGTTGTATTAATTAAATTTTATAGTGAACAAAATTAATATTTTTATACTCTAAATCTTTGAACACAGAAAGAAAACATATCTCAAATGACTGTTATAATTTGCATATTTATTTTACTTCATTACCGGTATAAGATAACCCATATATAAGTAAATACAATACTGATACTTATAAGGTAATACCATTAAAGATAATTATTATATTAATCTAAAAATTTTGTTTTAATTGAAAGGTTTTGCTTCTAAACTGTGTTGTTTAATTTTCTTAGTGTTCATTTACTACCTCAATAAATATTATAACAACTCTGGTTTAATTCTTTTATGGCAAAATACAACGACCTGGTCAAACATATTCTGATCCTTGCAGGGCTCTTTTCTTATGGCAAATCCCATCATAAAAATATCGATTTCTCTCGGCATGAACAATTCCGACATGAAACACAAAAGAGAAAGAAAAGTGTATCAACAGTCTCGGTGTCTGATCGTCTGACCACTGTTTCTAGTGTTCTAAGAAGCCGGCGGTCTGGTTCTGGTTCCATATCGGCTGAGGCGGTTTTTGCCGTGTCGAGCTGGAGTGGAGTGGACTGAAAGTGAGTGTATCCTGGTCCTGGATTGATGGCCAATGCCACAGACTGACACACTGACCACCGCAACTTCCGGACTTCCGGTTATGGATAACTTGCTACACGGTGTTAGTTTGCATCTTCCTTCTGTCTAATGTTGAAGTAAGTTATCTAAGTATTTTGATACCGGTAGATTTTTTTTATTATACTTTTCCCCGTCCATGGTACACTACAGATTTGTGCGTCTAGACTAAGCAAGAAAGTAAATATAACTACAATAAAGATAGGTGGAAATCTAACTGAGATAAAACTCCAAATAAACTACTAACGGATATAGAGCGTAAATTCAAACCACAACATTCTTTCATTGTTATGATAAGTCTATGGCGCTTCGAACGTCACGTCAGTAAGAATCACTTGAAGACACTGATCTATAATTAGATTTTTAAACTCTGTTATAATTTACAACATTGAATTGAGCCTGCTTGGTCCTCGGTTGTAAAACTTTACTTAGTCCGAAATGCGTCTTTTTTGTATTGTTATTACTATAAAACACTAGGCCTATCAATGTGTTTCAGTTCAAGAAAATACTTACAAAATCCACTAAGCGAGATGAATCCGGCAATCATGAGGGTCGGGTGAGCATTGAATTGGCGATGAGGGTCTTCGCTCCACGCGTAGCCCTGTCTGTAGTATAGCGTCCAGAAGAGGACCAGCACGAGGCTAGCTAGCAGTAGCAGGCTGGCCAACACCACCACGAGAACATACTCGCACCAGCTGCCGCAGCCCATCCCTTCATCGTCGTCCTGTCTCTGTCTGTAACACAACAGCCCTGTCTGTGGTATAATGTCCAGAAGAAGACCAGCACGAGGCTAGCTAGCAGTAGCAGGCTGGCCAACACCACCACGAGAACATACTCGCACCAGCTGCCGCAGCCCATCCCTTCATCGTCGTCCTGTCTCTGTCTGTAACACAACAGCCCTGTCTGGAGTATAGCGTCCAGAAGAGGACCAGCACGAGGCTAGCTAGCAGTAGCAGGCTGGCCAACACCACCACGAGAACATACTCGCACCAGCTGCCGCAGCCCATCCCTTCATCGTCGTTCTGTCTCTGTCTGTAACACAACAGAACAGTCTGTAGTATAGCGTCCAGAAGAGGACCAGCACGAGGCTAGCTAGCAGTAGCAGGCTGGTTAACACCACCACGAGAACATACTCGCACCAGCTGCCGCAGCCCATCCCTTCATCGTCGTCCTGTTTCTGTCTGTAACACAACAGCACTGTCTGTAGTATAGCGTCCAGAAGAGGACCAGCACGGAGGCTAGCTAGCAGTAGCAGGCTGGCCAACACCACCACGAGAACATACTCGCACCAGCTGCCGCAGCCCATCCCTTCATCGTCGTTCTGTCTCTGTCTGTAACACAACAGCCCTGTCTGTAGTATAGCGTCCAGAAGAGGACCAGCACGAGGCTAGCTAGCAGTAGCAGGCTGGTTAACACCACCACGAGAACATACTCGCACCAGCTGCCGCAGCCCATCCCTTCATCGTCGTCCTGTTTCTGTCTGTAACACAACAGCACTGTCTGTAGTATAGCGTCCAGAAGAGGACCAGCACGAGGCTAGCTAGCAGTAGCAGGCTGGCCAACATCACCACGAGAACATACTCGCACCAGCTGCCGCAGCCCATCCCTTCATCGTCGTCCTGTCTCTGTCTGTAACACAACAGCCCTGTCTGTAGTATAATGTCCAGAAGAAGACCAGTACGAGGCTAGCTAGCAGTAGCAGGCTGGCCAACACCACCACGAGAACATACTCGCACCAGCTGCCGCAGCCCATCCCTTCATCGTCGTCCTGTCTCTGTCTGTAACACAACAGCTCTGTCTGTAGTATAGCGTCCAGAAGAGGACCAGCACGAGGCTAGCCAGCAGTAGCAGGCTGGCCAACACCACCACGAGAACATACTCGCACCAGCTGCCGCAGCCCATCCCTTCATCGTCGTCCTGTCTCTGTCTGTAACACAACAGCCCTGTCTGGAGTATAGCGTCCAGAAGAGGACCAGCACGAGGCTAGCTAGCAGTAGCAGGCTGGCCAACACCACCACGAGAACATACTCGCACCAGCTGCCGCAGTCCATCCCTTCATCGTCGTTCTGTCTCTGTCTGTAACACAACAGCCCTGTCTGTAGTATAGCGTCCAGAAGAGGACCAGCACGAGGCTAGCTAGCAGTAGCAGGCTGGCCAACACCACCACGAGAACATACTCGCACCAGCTGCCGCAGCCCATCCCTTCATCGTCGTTCTGTCTCTGTCTGTAACACAACAGCCCTGTCTGTAGTACAGCGTCCAGAAGAGGACCAGCACGAGGCTAGCTAGCAGTAGCAGGCTGGCCAACATCACCACGAGAACATACTCGCACCAGCTGCCGCAGCCCATCCCTTCATCGTCGTCCTGTCTCTGTCTGTAACACAACAGCTCTGTCTGTAGTATAGCGACCAGAAGAGGACCAGCACGAGGCTAGCTAGCAGTAGCAGGCTGGTTAACACCACCACGAGAACATACTCGCACCAGCTGCCGCAGCCCATCCCTTCATCGTCGTCCTGTCTCTGTCTGTAACACAACAGCACTGTCTGTAGTATAGCGACCAGAAGAGGACCAGCACGAGGCTAGCTAGCAGTAGCAGGCTGGTTAACACCACCACGAGAACATACTCGCACCAGCTGCCGCAGCCCATCCCTTCATCGTCGTCCTGTTTCTGTCTGTAACACAACAGCACTGTCTGTAGTATAGCGTCCAGAAGAGGACCAGCACGAGGCTAGCTAGCAGTAGCTGGCTGGCCAACACCACCACGAGAACATACTCATCCCTTCATCGTCGTCCTGTCTCTGTCTGTAACACAACAGCTCTGTCTGTAGTATAGCGTCCAGAAGAGGACCAGCACGAGGCTAGCTAGCAGTAGCAGGCTGGCCAACACCACCACGAGAACATACTCATCCCTTCATCGTCGTCCTGTCTCTGTCTGTAACACAACAGCTCTGTCTGTAGTATAGCGTCCAGAAGAGGACCAGCACGAGGCTAGCTAGCAGTAGCAGGCTGGCCAACACCACCACGAGAACATACTCGCACCAGCTGCCGCAGCCCATCCCTTCATCGTTGTCCTGTCTCTGTCTGTAACACAACAGCACTGTCTGTAGTATAGCGACCAGAAGAGGACCAGCACGAGGCTAGCTAGCAGTAGCAGGCTGGTTAACACCACCACGAGAACATACTCGCACCAGCTGCCGCAGCCCATCCCTTCATCGTCGTCCTGTTTCTGTCTGTAACACAACAGCACTGTCTGTAGTATAGCGTCCAGAAGAGGACCAGCACGAGGCTAGCTAGCAGTAGCTGGCTGGCCAACACCACCACGAGAACATACTCATCCCTTCATCGTCGTCCTGTCTCTGTCTGTAACACAACAGCTCTGTCTGTAGTATAGCGTCCAGAAGAGGACCAGCACGAGGCTAGCTAGCAGTAGCAGGCTGGCCAACACCACCACGAGAACATACTCATCCCTTCATCGTCGTCCTGTCTCTGTCTGTAACACAACAGCTCTGTCTGTAGTATAGCGTCCAGAAGAGGACCAGCACGAGGCTAGCTAGCAGTAGCAGGCTGGCCAACACCACCACGAGAACATACTCGCACCAGCTGCCGCAGCGCATCCCTTCATCGTCGTCCTGTTTCTGTCTGTAACACAACAGCACTGTCTGTAGTATAGCGTCCAGAAGAGGACCAGCACGAGGCTAGCCAGCAGTAGCTGGCTGGCCAACACCACCACGAGAACATACTCATCCCTTCATCGTCGTCCTGTCTCTGTCTGTAACACAACAGCTCTGTCTGTAGTATAGCGTCCAGAAGAGGACCAGCACGAGGCTAGCTAGCAGTAGCAGGCTGGCCAACACCACCACGAGAACATACTCGCACCAGCTGCCGCAGCCCATCCCTTCATCGTCGTCCTGTCTCTGTCTGTAACACAACAGCTCTGTCTGTAGTATAGCGTCCAGAAGAGGACCAGCACGAGGCTAGCCAGCAGTAGCAGGCTGGCCAACACATCCCTTCATCGTCGTCCTGTCTCTGGTGTCTATTTCAAGAAAACGTGACTGAAGACTTAAAGAGTGAATATGATGGATGAGATTAGTTGTTGTAGCTTTGTTACTAACAAAAACCAATCCATTTATTTGCCGTAATTATATTAATTAACAACCCAATGAACAAAGGCAATTTCGAAACAACGAAAAGCTACTGACATTTATCAGGATCGAACCGGCAACCTCGGTTTCGGTGAGCTTTTTAACCACTCAGCTACCCAACAAAATAATGTTGATAAGGCCTGGGTGGGTGGGGGTAGGGTTTGGGTTTGGGTTTGGACCAGTTCCTTATCAAAACGTTACAGAAAGAGAAATCCACTGGTGTAAACACACAAAAAAGAGCAAAACACAAAAAAAAACTTAGTTTGGTTTGTGGATTTCAATTTCACAGCATCTCAAATGCCAATATTTAATTCTAAATAATTGTATCACTGTACACGACAACGCTAATTTGTGCACTTGTTTATGTAACCATTCATTCAACTTTGGTGTATTTGTATTTCATGAAAGCATTTTAAACCTTCACAAATATGGAAAATGTTGTTTATGTAATTGGATTCCGAAGGTTTGGCTCATTTCCATAGGTAATTGAACAGTTGTTTACCATGTCCAATGAACCGTAGTTCCTGGTGGTGAAATGTTACCGTATCTTGAAATTATAGCTTTTCAACATTACTTTCTCTCAAGATTCAACTCATAAGAACATTTTACTTTGCCTTTCTTATAAAGATGGGAGTTGTGTAAAGGAATAAAAAATATTTTCACAGCAGCAGTTTTATTTTATTGCAATAAATTAATACGATTGATATAAACAGAAATAAGTAAAAGTGTCCAACGGCACTAGGTACTTTAGTTATTTTACATTGAAACCACCTGAAAATTACGGTTTGTTTATGTAGATAATAAGGGGGACTTTAGCAAATCGAGTTAGGCCTACCTGCATAATTAATTTAAATTATTATCAATCGATATTATAAAGTTCAAATTTGTCTGGGAAGACCAGGGACCCCTCTTACGGCCTTTAACTTCTATCACTATCCCTTGTTTTGGTAGGTAATTCTTGGTCTCCTGCTATAGCAAGAGTTGGGTCGTTGGGTCTCTGAGCGAATGAAATGGGTGGTGAATGTTGAAATTTATATTGCTGTCGTATTTAAGACAGGGAATTATCTAGAATATTCCAAAACTTTTAAAAGATATTCTATAGAATGTTGTAGAAGGGTTGTTGAAAGTTTAGGATAGACGTTGAATGTTCAGAATGAAAATGCTTTCAATGTTCTAGAATGTTTCACTACTTTCTAGACGACCTGGAAATTTCACAGAAAATATGAAGACACTAGTCCTACAATAATTTAGAGCATTATGTTATCGTTAAGGTTGATATCGTTCTATCAGACATTAGTATTCAATGTTACTTTATAGGATATTTGGAACATGAAAGAATAATTTCAAGACTAATGAATTACTAGAATAGTTTGGTTCCAAACATTCTGGAAAATTCCTCTCCAAGACACAATACAGCCCGAAAATGCCAGATTTCGCAGGTGGTTGAAAATAAAATAGTCCCCTATGTTAAATATAAAAATGTCTTGTATTTCAACTATCTAAGTACTTTTTAAACTAATTAAATATGAACATTAACTGTCCTCATTGTACATTATTTTCTCATTTTTAAATACGACTTTTTACAGTAGTATCCATCAGGTTTTATACGAGAAATATAAAACTTGATTTGGTTACTTGAATATAATTTTCTTTGGTACTTTACAGCGCCCCTCACAAATACCTTCACGACAGTAAAAAAATACAAATTCAGTCAACTGCGACAAAGTGCTACTCGCTGCCATCATGATCGCCAATCACTTTCTACAGCGGATGCAGCCGATCTGAGCGACGACGAGATCTAGAAGGCACGGCCTAGAAACCGAGCATCATGCCACAATGGATAATGGATCGCGGTAGGTCGAAGTAGGAAAGGTAATGCTCGGTTCCTACGGCGGCTGTTGTTCCCTTTTAAATAATTAACGCTTCGTCCACCACTAATTACGTAGTCCTTAGACCAGAGTAGAAAGCGAAACATAACCCGCCCTCGAGCGTTATGATCCGTAGCTCTGTAGGGCGGGGACGAGGGACAATAGAGCAAAGTTTGAAGAGGATTTGGAATAGTTTTTCTTCGCTCTGTACGGAAAACAGCTGTTTTAAACGTCAGCAATGAGAGTGGAAAATAACGCTTTCCCGCTCTACAGTGGGAAAATCAGCTAGAGATTTTTCCAACACTAATTAGTAATTATGATTCTTGACACTGATAGCAGTTGAGGCGAAAGTATAGCTAGTGATGCTGAGAGTATGTTTATCACTAATCAGCTGTTTCGATTGTCCTCTAAAAACCTACAACAACGAAACTGGTTGGGTGGCTGCTAAGCTTTCCTTGGAAGCCAAAGGTTGGCGGTTCGATCCTGAGAAAAGTCATTGGCTTTTTAAAAGTTCGATTCGGGAGCCAGTTACCGTTTGTCATTGGACTATTAGTTAGTTAATTATGCTGTCAACAAATGGTCGATGTTAGATAATAACAAGAATGGGGTTTGGTTTGGACAGTTCCCCGTCAAAATGTTAAAAATGTCACTGGCGCGCACAAAAACATGATAGTAGTTATTGTTGCGGTAGGCTACTGCTGATAACTGAGCAACTAGTGGATTATTTTGTTAACAAAATTGTTCAATTTATAATTAAGTGATGAAAAATATCGTTCTCAACTCGAGTCAAAAGTATTGCTCTATGCCACGATATAAAATCAGTTTACCGCAATTTAGACAAATTATAATGCATATAACAGTGATTTTTCCGTAAAATTACATGTTTAATCAATGTTAAAGGTAGATTTTATCTTAGTAAAAAGATCGTCTAAAAATCTTCGTGAAAAAATAATGATACAATACATACACACACGACGTAATTATGACAATATTTACGTATAGTAAAAAACTTGTCTGCGATAAAAACCAAAACTCTTACTTTTTAGCTTAAAATAGTTTGTCTATACTCATTTTTCTCAGAATTTACGTTTTATTACAAATATAAAACTTACATTTAGGTAGTAATTCATATGGGACTTTTCTAGGTGCAACCTGTGAGATTGAGTGCGCTACGGTTATGAGTGTGAGTGCTTGAGTCGAGGACCGACTAATTCCTGAGCCATTGTAAACCGGAAGGACTATAGTGATAATGTTTATATTCTTTATTTATGATTTGTCTGCAGTCAAATTAAGGATTTACTGTAGTCTTAACTGATGATCCAGCAATAAATGATAAAGTTAATACAATTGATTACAAGCCCAATAATAATGATGAAGAATACATAGTATCACAACGTAAGCTACTTTGTCAATTTCGAGCACATAAAAGCATCCCCCCCCCACCTAAGACACATTGAATTACAGTGCAGTTCCCGTAAAGTTATTTAAAGATCGCGTCCCGTAATACTGCTTCCGTTATTATCATTGGGTATTTCATACAGTGGAGGCTTTAAACCCTAAAGTACAACCTTTTACGTTGTGCTTAACAAAGTTAAGCACAACGTAATTTTTATCTAAGAAACATAAATTATTTTGTAAAAATAGTTAATGTCTAAATAAATATCTCCTCTTAAGGGCTATAAACTCTAAATGTATTTTAAAACTTTATTTTCTGCGCAATATAAATCTACTCCAGAACTACCTAACAGTAAGCCAACATGAAATTATGAAAATTTTTAACATTGAGCATGCATTTTTTGAGTAATTTTCACTAAAACGCACCGTAGCGGTTTTATAGTTTTTTGTGACGGTGGCGACGGTACCAGTTAATTGTATAAACATCCTGTTAGAGGAAGTGGCCTGTAGAACTAACATTCCATTGTTGAAACAACAACTCGTCTATTTTTGTCTCCGAGGAAACGCCTATATAGAGTGTTTTAACGGTTAGAGGAAGAACGTGCGTTGATGGTCACAAGAGTGATGCAACAGACTTTTATATGGTTAGATTTTCAAAAGTGGTCTTAAGCTAGGAATTGTTGCGCTTCAGGTAATAGTACAGTAAAATAAGGCCAAAAACAACCTTTTGATCGGCAACTGATGTGCGTCCATGAAATTTTCAGGAGACCTTCCTTTAAGCTCTAGAAAAAGAGATTTGATGAGTCCCCAAAAAATAAAGTTGTTTTACACCTATAAAATCACTTTTCAAAATGGTGGTTCTTTTGTAATGAAATAAATTTTGAAAAAAGCTTCCCTTTTTCATTTTTTACGTGCATCGCCTCAATATTATGTTGTGGGCAGGGCCGGCGACAAGGGGGGGCAGGGGGGGCAAATGCATAGGGGCCCGGGCTCACAGGGGGCCCGGGCCGACGAAAACCCTTTTGTAGATTTAAAACATCCAAAAGTGTAAAATGAAAATTCATTGTTAAAAATTAAAATGAGTAATTTCAAATGTTTTACGGCTGCTCTTTTTATTTACGTGCTTAATGTAAATGAGCAAAGATTGATTAGTTTAGCTTCAAACCAATAATTGCAAACACTGAGAGTGGTGGCGCTACTGTGAGAAATTCCCTAGAGGGAACAAGAACCGTTGTGCCTGCCTGGCGCTGGTCGCACACGCACTACTCACGGGCCCTGCACAGGCGCGGCGTGACTCGGGGCCTACGAAAACTAACGTAGTTTTCGTATAGGTCCCGTGCCCACCCAGCCTTGGTTGCAACCTGAGCGCCAAACAACACTAACACAATAATAAGCATATGTTTCTTTCAAGCTCGCATTTCGGTGCTGTTGATGTTTTTATGTTCTCATGTGATTGGTTTTGTACAAATCTGTGTTGTTCAAAGAAGATTCTCTAAATAAAGGTAGGCCTAAGTGAGCAAATATTTTTAGTTTTTCTTCATAAAAGTGTTTTTAAAAAAACATTTCTGTTGACTAGTAAACCTAATTTTTTTCTTTTCTTTTTTTATAGATTTTATGGTCCACCGACTGACAACTACATTTTTATAATTTACATTATGACGTTAAGTATTTTAGGGCCTCATTAAAACGAGCTTTTAGTTGTGATTCTCGAACAATTGGGGTGGGATGGGGCGCAATCGCGGAGTAATGACCTTGACTGCTGGAAACACCTGTTCTCCCGCTGGAATGTTCTAAAATAGAAACAAAAATTATGACTTTGCTAGGAAGAAGGCTAGACCAAGACCTCGCCACGGCTAGACAAGTTGCATCATGATGATGTGTGATGTTAGAATGAACATAAGCCTAATAATTCTCTATTAATTTTTATGCTATTTTTATTAGGTTTTTTTTTTAAACCTATACTGCTTTTGTATTAAAAAAATTAATCGCTAAACCACCATTTTTCATTTTTTTAAATATTTATCCACCAATTTATAAATAAATAGAAAAAATTAATTAAAGATCATAGCTTTGGCATATTTATTTTGGAGGAAAAGTAAATAATTTAATAACAACTAAGTAAGTTAGGTTACAGAATAGTAAATTTGGGTTTAAAATATTAACGTATATCCAATACGTGTTTTTTTTAGTTGAAGGGAAGTGAATTTTCAAGGTAAGTAGGTTGGTTCCCTTAATCTAGGGGCCCGGACCTCATAATTGCACAGGGGCCCGAGAATCCTGTCGCCGGGCCTGGTTGTGGGACCAACTCCAATAATTGTTGGGTACTAAATACTTTATTTTTAACGGTCTTTATTTTTTGGCCGCCATCTTGGATCCGCCATATTGGATACAAGTTGTTTTTTTCTAATGTAAAGATAGTGTTGTGACACATCATTTCAGAGTAGATTTTTTTGCTCATTACAATGCCGCAATCCGTTTTTGAAAATATTTTTCCGTTTCAAAGATATACGAAAATTAAAATTCTTCTCCATACATTTCTTATGGACGTTTCAAATTTTGAACGTATTTCTTGCTTATTTTTCCTCATATATCCTGTTCTAATTGAGATAGGTTGTTAATTTTGGTATCAGATCACTCAGTGGATCAATGGGCTTCTTTAGAGTTTTGTTCGTTCGAATTGGCTTAGTTTGAAACGGTTTGTAAATTTTAAACTTTACCCAAATTTCAGAAATGGAAATATTTTTTATTAAAAAGTTTATAATATCACATCTTAAACGTGTTCAATTTTAACAATCAATATATGGAATTAAAGCCAATAATGTTCCGTGTAATTTAAGACCAAAACGAACCTTGAATCTCATTTACAACTTGAGTTGTACGTCTTTAACTGAAGACGAATTTCAGGAACCAATAAATTTTATGTTGATTAGACAGTTATAAGCCACTTAATATCCAACAAATTTCAATGGTCAATAACTCAAATTAAAGACATTGATGTACTAGTTGTTTTAAGACCAGAACTAACTTTGTATCTTACTTAGTTGATATATTAATATATTAATCTTGATATATTAATCTTTAACTAAAAGCGAATTAAAAAAAAAAAAAATGAAGTTTCTATTAAATAGAAGGATATAACTCGTCTCAATATCCTCCAAATGGAATGAAGAATAGCTTTAATTAATGCCAGGAATATTACTGAGTATTTTAAGGTCACAAGGGAAAGAATTCCTCAATTAGAACTAGATATAAAAGAAAAATAATGCAAAATAAATTTAAAGTTCGAAATGTCCATAAGAAATTCATAGGGTTGAATTTTTATTTGAGTGTATCTTTAAAACGAACCAAGATTTTCAAAAACGGATTGCGGCATTGTAATCAGCGTAAAAATCTACTTTGAAATGATGTGTCACAACACTATCTTTATATTACAAAAAAATAACTTTCATCCAATATGGCGGATCCAAGATGGCGGCCAAAAATAACGACCGGTCATAATGAACTACTTCCCATTAAAAAAATTATCGGTGGTGGTGTCACAACATTATATTGAGAAATGCAGGTGAAAAAGAAAAATAAAATACTAAATTTTTCAAAATGTATCCCATTACCAAAAAACCGCCATTTTGAAAAGTGGTTTTATAGGTGAAAAACAACTTTATTTTTTGGAGACTCATCGGATCTTTAATTATAGTGCTTAAAAGAAGCTCTTATCAAATTTTTGGGAATGCACATCAGTTGCCGATCTAAAACCCTAATTTTACTGTACTATAAAGACAAAGATTATGTCGTAACTGCCAGAAAACCCCAACAAATTAGGCAGAATAATGAGTTTGCAAAACATAGCCTATTATAATCGACTCAGTAACAACTAGGCCTATTCAGTTATTTTGACGATAAGTGTATGCGTGAATGATAAACTTCACCGTCAACATATTCATAAAATATCATTTTAAGACATTTTACTCTCGAATATTTTTGATTTTACTGGATGGTTTTAGAGATACAGGCAATGAAAGTTCGCCCAATGTTATTCTCGGGTGTATAAAAATGAACATCAATTGCCTCAAGTTCCTTAATTTTTAGCCTTAGAGAACAATGACAGAGAAAATATGATCTTTAACTCATGCATACAATCTTAATTTTATTTAAAAATAAGGAACGATTGAAAATTATCGACTCACCCACAAAAAAATAATAATAATAATAATTAAAACTCCAATTTTGTGATGGGGGTTGAAAATTTGGACACATCAAAAGATTCCTTATTTTTGTGACTCAGACACCCCCAGAAGATGATCTAGTTATCAGCAGGGGTTAAAAATATCAAGGGGAAAATATCGGGGGACTTTTGGGACACCCGGTATATAAACCCATTAACCCTCGTATAAGACTTAGGTACTTTTTTGACTGGGTCATGCACTCATTTTCTTAGGGAAGATTAGGGGATGACATATAGAACACATTTCTGTAAAAATTGGCTGTCAATAATTTTTTTTTCATTAACCAGTTTTTGGATTAGTTTCATTACAATAGTAGTACTACACTTCAGTTTTACAGTACCATGTATCACTAGCGAAGGTTATGCTGTTACCCGTTCATTGTACCGGGGAGCGCCAGCGTGACAAAGGTACATAATGTTGTTCAGCTGGGCGTGACGGCGCGCGTGGAAGCGACCACACGCGTGACGTGGGATGCGTGACAAAACACAGGGCTACAGACTACCGACACTAGCACGTCGTGGGGGTGTGACTGGCAGGGCTGCTGTGATGGTGCGTGGATGATGAAGTCGAACAAGAGTAAAGACGTCAAACAAAGTAATTTAAAAGCATCATGGAGGTTGGATTGAGATGTGTGACAGAATGCCGCATCGCGTCCACGGTTGTAGCGATTGGCGAGTTTTATAGCTGCAGAGATTTACGAGAATCATGTTTAAAAATCAACTAATTAAGATAGAGATTGACTTTTAATTTTTTCTAAAAGTACAAGGACGGATCTCGTCTTCTGCGTTTTTAGAATTTTTAAATAAAATTTCTAATTTCAGTTATAACTGTCAAAAATCATCTGTTTTTATCTAGTGGCGAGTTTTATAGAAGCAGTGGTTTACGGGAATCGTGTTTTAAACCAATTAGATACAGATTGGCTCTTAACTTGTATTAAAAGTAAAACGACGGATCTCGTCTTCTCTGGGTTTAGAATTGTTTAATACAATTTCTAATCTCAGCTACAACTGCCTAACATCATCTATTTTTCTCGATTTTTAACTGGTTTTCTAATAGTTTTAATGAAATACTTACCAAAGTGTAACAAAGAAAATTAAGTACCGTTATGCTTTTTTAATATGATACCTTATTTATAGTTCTAGGCTGAATTTAGCAGAAAAACACGATTCTAATAAACCATTGCATGTGAGTGTTGCGCCAGGGGTGGATCTTAGGTGGAAAATAATATAGTTAAAAATTAATGCTAGTTTAGAAAAATAAAGTTATAAAAGAATACAAATCATAAAAAAATGAAAATGCTATACAGTAGATATAAACAAGAGACGAATTTTCGCTGTGAAAGAGATCAAGCGTTTGTTATACAGTATGGCTAACACAACCAAGAGAAAATTAAACTGGAAAATATCAAATTTTAATGATAAGAGAAAACACTGCAAAACTGGAAAGTATTCGAAAATAGTTACTCAATTAATTGTAGATAGGCCTACATAGAACTGAACATAACGGAGGGTTAAAGGGCACGTGGGAAATTATATCTACATGATGATGGTATCAGATGGAGATGGAGCCCAGATTGTAGTTGTGTGTCTTTGTCTTGTGTTTTGTGCCCCGGGGCAGCCGCAGCGCCGGGCTCTGACCTTAGTGATTCCAAACTCGTCTTTTCGTCTCCTCTGGGCGCCCGCCCGGCCCGCCGCCACCCGTGCATTCCTGCAGTATCGCGTGGAGACGCTTCAGCCGCATTTTCACTAGGCTAAATACAACTTGTTTTATAAACTTTTGTTGTCAAACCATTTATAGGTTTGTCATGTCTGAACACGATTTTATATCAAGAATTGCGGATTATTTTTATTTCAAAATGTGATAACGGACTCTTGGGATGTTACCAATTTAATGTTATGTTGACCTAGGTCTCACATTCCTCCTCTATCGCTTTCAGCCAAACTAAATGAGTTAAATCTGGGAACTCCCTACTCTTGTTTACAGACATTTGTTATCGCTCACAGGAATTCATAAGGCATGTGCAGGACAACAAACAAAGCTATTTAAGCCAAAAATATGTTATATAACTTATTATTAGCCTTTGGCTCTGAAATGCTCTACGAAAGATAGGGCATTATTTAATACTATAATGGCGTTATGATTACCCTCGGAGCCTAAGATATTACTTTTTCTCTCGCTTGTATTAGGCCTACATAACAATGTAGGATACTGTAAGATATTTTAAATATGAGGGGCTACGATTTAAATCCTCATGATAATTACTAATTGAATCTTTTTGGTCCGCAGATTTTTTCCGAAATAAAAAAAAAAAAACATTTAAAAACGTGTGTTGAAATGATTTTAGTTGTTTGTGGGTAATGATGTAGTAATAAGTCAGTACCAGGGGGACCGAGCTTAAGCTCGGTAAAATTATTACTTTCGTTTCTCACACAAAGCTCGTTCGCTCCGCTCACTCGCCAGGCGGAAGGTTTGCTGCACATTGGTATGATTTTCCTAAAACCACAGGTGAAACATGTAACACATTGGTTTATCTTATCTACAGTTATCAGCTGATTTTTGTTCAATTTAAAAATCTCCATAAGGATAACATGGAATCTTTGAAGGGCTCTAGCGCGAAACCCGGATTTTTCCCAGCTATGGGACCAGCTCCAATCGATTTCTGGTGGCCAAAACCCCCATATTCAATAAAAAAATCAAAAATCCTTGGAGCGAAAAAAAACTTTGCCCCGACAAACGGAGCTTGTTTTAGAGTATAAGATAAGAGTACCAGGGGGACCGAGCTTAAGCTCGGTAAAATTATTACTTTCGTTCTCACACAAAGCTCGTTCGCTCTGCTCACTCGCCCTTTTCCGTTTTAAAGACGAGCTCGTTCGCTACGCTCACTCGCCAGGCCAACGGTTGCTGCACTTTGGTATAACTACAGAAAAAAGATGTAACACATTGGTTTAAATATCTACAGTTATCAGCTGATTTTTGTTCAATTAATAAAATCTCCATAAGGATAACATGGAAACTTTGGAGGGCTCTAGCGTGAAAACCGGATTTTTCCCAACTATGGGACCAGCTCCAATCGATTTCAGGTGGCCAAAACCCCCATATTCCAAAATTTGAAGGAAATCGTCGGAGCCGTTTTTGAGATAATTGTACAAGCAAGCAAACAAGCAAACAAGCAAACATTGCTCGTATAAGAGTATAGGATAAGATATTGAGCATTTTTTTGCATATTTACGTCATGTCATAGGAATAATTTTCGAGTTTGAAAACCACAAAACAAAACGATTTGGTCAATTTTGGCCATGTAACATGAAGATTAAAGACTGTTTATCTATTTGCTTTGAAAATTGTAATTGATTTTGACTTTTAGTGTAATTGACGTCACCGTTCCATTAAATTACTGATGATCTAAAAATGCTCAGGGGGCAAAGTGCGGAAGCGGTAGATGCGTACCTAAGGAGCTTAAAACAAGACTGAGATAATATTATGGAGTTAGTATATGGCGCAAAAATCCATTTATAATATGTAAAAACATTTTCGAACAAAATAATGTGTTTATTAAATTAAGTAATGGTCCATTTGGTCTAATAAATAATAGTCTACTTAGTTCGACTAAAAAAATTTGAACATTTTTAGTAGTTTCATTTGTAATTGAAATAAATCTCCCACTCACTCTATTTTAACTCATACTGCAAAATTTAGCAGGAGATAAACAAACCTTTTAGTATTTCATAGTTTCACTTTTTGCTCAAGGAAAAATTATTTTAATATTTAAAATTCCGATATTTTCTGCGAGGAACATATATTTTAGCCCTCGATTTTTACTTAATAATGAAAGTATTTTAAGAATTAATTCATCTCAAAAGTATTTTATTTCACCATTTTATTGAAAATAATTTTAAAATATATTTTTATTTCATAAATAATGTTAAAGAATCATTATGGAGGAGCAACTGAGAGAGTGCCATATTTTATTTCTAATTTCCGTTTCCGTTGGCACCATTGGACCGTGATGTATGGATCAGCTGGGAAAGGATCGGCAGTCAGCTGGTCTGATTGTTGTCAATTATGGTCAGCGAAAGTTTGTACATTGTTGTAATTATCTTGGTTATCGGTAGGGGTTTAAAGCACGAATTATGTTAGCCTTCAGCGGGGAGAGGGGAACAGGGTTTGTAGACAGCTAGTTTTACAACTAATATTATACAAATTGCCAATCATTCCCGTTCGCCTCAGCCTTCGTTAGAAATCGAAATGAAAACTGCATTTATATGTTCATTAATGTTGGGAACACTGATTGCTGAAAGTAGTCAATATCAATTCTTTAATCTAAAGTACCTCCATCCTTGGTACGGTAGTATGCATTTTACTCTTTATGGTAAAATTAAATTTTAAAATACTATGTGGGAGATTGATTATATTTTTATTTTACCAGCTACAATCCAGTACCAGCCAACCATCACGAGAGATTCTTAGAAAAATGTAACAATTAACTCGAGTATTCGACTTAAAATATCTGAGAACTATTTTGGTAGAATTGTTTACAAGCTCCTTACAAAATTTTCTATCGTGGAACTCCAACGACGCAATCGAAACTATTTTCTTCTACGCATCTTAAATTTTGAGATATTGTTTTAAAACAATACCAGATTATATCTGATCCAGGGCAACAACAGAAGAAACAATGAATGTCGTTCAATGTCAAGGCCGAATGAGATGGAATTAAGACAATAACGTGCTACCTTGTGTTGTTGGTCTCAATCTATCTTTAGCTATTCATTGTGGTGATTGATTTTTCTGCTTTAATTTTAAGCGACATTGTTTGACTACTGATTTCTTAAATATTTGTTACTTGTATCGAGACATGATAAAAAAAAATCATAGAAATAGGGGTCTAAAATTCATCGTTAAGCAGCTAGCCGCCATTTTTTTCACATGATAATTTTTATTACCGTAACAGATGGTTGTATTCAGTTGTAAATTTACAGAGAAAAAATAATTTTTTTCCGCTGTATATTTTCTAAATGGCAGTGACTAAATTTTGAAACTCAAATATCTCAAAATCGGTAAATTTTATAAACATTTTACAAGACACAAAAAAGTTGCCGAATAAAATTCTATAACCAACGGTACCAAGTTTGTAAGGATTTGGCAACAAATAACGGAGTTTTTTCTCCATAAAAAACAGTGATTTTAATTCATGTAAATTAAGGCCATTTTAAGAGGAAAATCGCAAAAACTCCGTTATTTGTTGTCAGATCCTTTAGTACCATTGGATAATTTAATTTTGATACTTTTTTGTGCCATGTAAAATTTTTATATAATTTACAGATTTTGAGATGTTTGAGTTTGAAAATTTTAAATAAGCTCCAATTTAAAAATACAGTAGAAAAATTATATTTTTCCTAAAAATGTACATCGATTTGATAAAGATTCGTACCAAATATGAACTTAATTCAGCTATTAATTACACAAATAAAAATAATTATGTGTAAAAAACAAAATGGCGGCTGACAACTTAACTAAGCATTTTAGACCCCTATTCGTATTATGTTTTTTTTTCTTGTCTCGATGCAAGGAAAATATATAGGCTACAAAGGGTTCCAGAGAGTTGTGTGACACCCTGTATATATCATATGTCAGCATTGATGATGAGCAGCGTCCACGAGGAATGTTCTAATCTTCCCCGCCCACTGTCGATTAAGAGTTAGTTAACAATGGCTCCCGAATTCATCGTCTCGATTGAATACCCGTCTAGTGGTCTGTGCTTACTCCTCGTCTGGTTCATGAATCCTCCTCGTCTGGCTCATGAACTAGCGAATTGTTGCGTGAACTTGACCAAGAAATGATAAACTGTCAAACAGACCAGAAGTTTTGGGCTACTCTTTAAATAGTAATCCGAGATTTCTCTATCTCCTAGCAGAAAAATATCCTCCCGAGATTTATGATAAAATGTCACAGTAGACTAGCGTACTCTTCAAATAGAATTCTTTGATTTCAACATCTCCCTGGAGAATTTTATGCAGGACTCATTGTCAAGGTTTGCTGCCATCAAAGAGACGAATGCGAGCAAATTTGATGAAAAAAGGATTAACGCAACTATAAAATTAGCATATGTTTATGAGTTTATTAAACGAACAATGTACAGTAATAAAAAGCATATATGAATATTTGACACCCTGACTGAAAGAGCGATAGAATTCCAAATCGTAAAATTTCGAGGATTTATTAAATTTTATTAGTTAATGCTGAAAAATAAATACAAATAATATAGGAAATACGTATTTTTAAATATACTTTTCTGGACGAACACGTATAACCGAATTTAACGTTAACAATTCAAAATACGAATGTGAATTTGTCGATTTTTAGATCTTTTCGGGACTTTACTACCGGGTAAACGAAACATTTTCTACTTAATATAAGCACTCAGGAAAAGGAAAATAACGTAATTAATGATGCTTGCGACTACATGCAAAATTGATCAAAATAAAGGATTTTTATCAAAATTTCTTGTTGAGGGGGGTTGTTTAGATCATTCTCCATTTGAATTGAGGGTACTTCTAAATCAAACGTTACCATGGTTTTGACTTAGGTCTTACCGTGACGCCTTTTGTGTTCTTCCCAGAGAAAAACGTATTTTAAAACTATCATACATATAATGTGGTCTTACATAGAAAACTTAAGATTAAAAACCTTAAATAATTATTTTTTGGCAGTTGTTGCTTAAAACAATTAAGGAGAACATGTTGTGCAAATAAGACGAGGCTGTAAAAGGGAAGTCATTAATAAACAGCTGTTGCGAACTTATTAAGTGCTTTACTTGGCGCTCAAAACTTGGCAACTTTGCCGAGATTGCTTTACACTCCGCTTCGTCATTTTCATACGGAGTTAGATTACAGCTGCCGTAATTCGGCTGAAAACACTTTATAAGTAACATATGACAGCAGGCATACAACGCGAAATTCCATGTTTTTATATGAAAAATTTATTAAATTAAAGGCTACCTAGATTATATAGGTAGTCTTTAAATGTGTTAAGATGTTTTTATAATTTTTACGACTGGATTTGATGACAGTTGGATAAATATCTGAGTTATGGTACACCAACGATGTATTATACTCTAACAAAACATTGGACTGTGGAGTTCTGTATAAGACAATCCCCTGACCTAACTACTGATTGTCTCGGCATTATTTTATAGTTACTAGTATACATACGTGTTGCTCGAAATCGAGCAATTTATTTTTATACAATACAAATGTTACTTTAGCTCTAAATCAATGACATCCGACCAATCCAATATTGTGAATATCTTTAATCACCCAAACTACACGTATTTACAGCTGATTATTAACAGATGTTTAAAATGCTTTATTCAATCCCAATGTTAAAAAATTTTCAATCAATGGGAAATTTTGAGATTTCAATGGTGGATAGCGCCTTTGTTTTCAGTCTGATTCTCATCAGTTTTTGGCGGAAACAACTACAGACCAAGCCCTATCCAACGACACCAAAAACTTGAAAATCGGTTGAAAATTGTAGGAGGAGTTCTCAAGACAAAAAAAAAACCCTTAGCGTATTAAATAAGTATAGATTAGGCTATAAAGAGTTGTATCGCATTAAACTTATATACAATGGGTTTTTTATATTTTTTATTAATTTGCACCTTTATTTTACAAAAAAAAAAAAGAAAAAAAATACTGTCCAATTTGCTAGTAAAGTCTAACAACGTAGGGGGAAGAAAATTCAACATGAAAATTTCATCTCCTCATTAACCACTTTCTCACCCCAACCCCTAACTCAAAAATTTCAAATTTAAAACCCTTGTTTTTTTTCTAACATAGAGTGACAAAGACTCTATTTAATAATTCCTTAAATGTAATGTGTTAAAGTTTTGCAAAATGATTAGTTAACGATCTGTATCGAACAATTTTGTAAGTCAACAGAAGATTGAATAAAATACAGTACTATAAATGTTATATGTAACAGTATACTTTGAAAAGGGAAGTGAGCACAGCGAACCATCTTTTATTGAAAAAGACTGAGCGAGGAAATGATTAAATCCTTGTCATGTGGGAAAATAAATGTAATCGTTAATCGCTGTCCAACTTTCAGTGTTGAACAAGAGGGAACATTAATGGAGAATTTTTATGACAGTATACTCTGGCCGGAAAATATAAGGTCGTAGCACACTAAGGCACGAGAACAAGATGCCTGCACCCAATTAGTAAATATAAACAAACCCCGATATACCACTATTTATGTCCCCTCAGAATCAAGTTTTAAAAGCCGAGCTATAGTGGCAACTCGTCTGGTGTCCTGTCTGTGCCAAGACGGACACGACGTTCTGGTCCGACACCTTCGATCCTGGAGGAGGAATTCCGGCCCGTTACAGACGGAAGGACCGGCCGGACCAGTCCGGTGGGGAGGGGGGAGAGGGGGCCATTCATGTTCGGGGTACGCGATACTACGGTGCAGCGGAGGAGGCGGGCTTACACCACACGCAGACACCTCCGTGATGTCCGGGGTGTTTGGTTACCGGGGCGGACGACAAAGAACATCATTGGGGGCGTGGGAACGTTTGGAGCAGTCTTCATCGGAAATTATACTTAGAGCGGCGACACATTACCGGACCGAGCATCGTACCGGACAAACAGCGCAAGTCCGGTAGCGTGTCATGGCTCCGTACACCAAACCAGACCCCGGACCGAGCATCGTACCGATCGTCGCGCCGAGCGCTATGGAAGTGGTTTTCTGGCGAAACATTAAAAGAAAATATAGGTCTGGTGTACGGTCCGATACACGGTAGTGTGACAGGGTCAATTTTGCTCCATACGCCGTCCCGAACGCCACCCCTTCGTCTCGAACGGTGAAATTGTCCGGCACGATGATCGGGCCGATGACTTGTTCGGGGAAATGTTTGGAGAAAATTTACCTCCCTGCACGGTGTAATGTTCGGTCCGATATACGGTACGGAGCAAAATCCGGTAGTGTGTCGCCGCCTTACAGTGAAATCCTCTCAAGAGTATTGTTTTGAGTATAAATTAAGGGTCTTAATCACACGAAAAATTTAGAAAATGTTTGCAAGAAAAATGCGTCTTTGTGAAAAATTTTACAAAGCTAATTTGTTAGGTTGATTTGGAATAAAATTATAACCAACGTTCGCCTTGGGGAGGAGCTAAACCATCTACTAACTATTACATTTTTACAAAATAAACAAAGTAACTATGACCAAATAAAGATATCAATCGGTGTGAAGACTCTTAAATTTTTTTATAACTAGCGTGAAAAGATGGCAAGTATCTTTCTATTCTACGACATGAGATATTTTACACTCGTTAAATTAATTCCACTTCCTT